>JAVYIG010002484.1:0-245231 GCA_035222895.1 Strongylocentrotus droebachiensis | reverse complement strand
AGTATATTAGTATCGTCGGCAAAAAGAATGTAAGTTAGAATATTTGATGATTTTATTATATCATTTACATAAATCAAAAATAAGAGCGGGCCTAAGATGGAGCCTTGAGGAACTCCACATGTGAGGTTCAATTTTGAGGAACTATTATAATGATAATAAACATACTGTGTTCTATTTTTAAGATAGTCCTCAAACCAGGATAGAGCAAGGCCTCTGATACCATAGTGTTCTAGTTTATGAAGTAAGATTGTATGATCAATGGTATCAAAGGCCTTACTCAGATCCATAAAAACACCTATAACATGCTTCTTATTTGCGAGAGATTCAATTATTTTATCACAAAGTTTAATTAAAGCAAAATCAGTTGAATGATTTTTCCTAAATCCAAACTGGTTAGGAATCAAAATATCGTGCTCATTCAAAAAAGAAATCAATCTTTTATATACCAATTTTTCAAAAACCTTTGAAATACTTGATAATAATGATATGGGACGATAATTTTGAAGTTTAGATGGGTCATCTTTTTTATGAATCGGTATAACCTTAGCAATTTTTAATAAGTTAGGACAGGAACCAGTAGAGAGAGAAATGTTACATATATGAACCAATGGAGAAACAATAAAGTGTATTATTTGCTTAATGAGATTCATACTTAACCCATCTGGTCCTGATGACTTGCTTGATTTCAGTGATTGAACTATACTAACTACCTCATGAATTGTTGTGGGGGTAAAGAATAATGAATTTTCAGAGGGTTCTAAAAGATATTGAGAAAAATGATTGTTGCCAGCATCTATCTTAGAGGCTAATGTGGGACCTACATTAACAAAGTACTCATTAAAATAATTAGCACATTCATTCAAATTATTAATGTCTTGTCCATCAACATTAATGGTTGTATTAATATGTTTTTTCTTACCCGTAATATCTTTGATAATATTCCAAAGAGAATTATTATTTTGAGTACTCGCAATTTTATTTGAGTAATATAATTTGCGGGATAGCCGAATAATAGATGTTAACTTATTTCTATATTTTTTATATTTATCTAAATCAATATGATCTTTACTTCTTAACGCTTTCTTATATAATCGATTGCGAGTCGCAATCGATCGTAAAATGCCCCTCGTTGTCCATGGTTTCTTAGCCTTTTTTTTATTTAACTTAATTCGAACCAAAGGTATATTTTTGTTGTAATAATACATTAATTTATTCAAAAATATATCGTAAGCATCATTTGCAACTACTAAATTAAATACATCAACCCAAGATTCTGATGCTAAGTCCGCCCGAAAGCTCTGAATATTAGCATCCGTTTCTTTCCGAATGTATATATACTTCATGGACTCATGTTTAAGTAACTGAATTGTAGGGGAAATAACAAATATGGGGAGGTGATCAGAAATATCAGAATACAATATTCCATTCTGACTGTTTTCATTAAAAATATTCGAAAATATATTGTCTATTAAAGTTTCAGTTATACTAGTTATTCGGGTAGCTTTGTTAATATGTGGATGGAGGGAATAAGAAGAGAGTGTAGTTAGTAACCTAAGTCCAATATTATTCAATGCAGGTGGTAGAAGATTAATATTATAATCCCCCATAAGATATATGATTTTATTTTCACGCGATATTAAAGAAAGAAAGCACATCATGTTCAACATGTGACGTCATATCTCAGCAGCGACCGGGGAGCTTTTACAGGTGCTATGTCGGGGCTGTATCTAAGCGTTTTGAATGTTTCCAAGCATTGGCTTTTGATAACCTTGGCCAATCAAAGTGTCACCTTTGCAATAATGACATTAAAGCTAGTTTTTTAATTCAATGAACCTTCTCATTAAATATATCATTGGTCCTGAGTAACATAATAAAATGAATAACTCGGATTGAAATCTGTTTTTTTTAAATCAAGTCAAAACTCAATAACAATAACATTCATTTTATTACTAGATTTTTTAAAATGGGAAATAGAGTCTCAATAATTGTGAAAAGACCGTGAGCAGCACCCTTGACATGGAAGCAAGGAAGGTGAGAAAGTTTGATATCATTGCTTTCAACATCCCGGATAGCTATAGTGCCGATGGAAAAGAAAAAAGGAAAACTTACTTCCGTCGTGCGTTTCCACTCCCACAGTTGCTTGTCATGGGATTTACTGATTTCCTCCACTTTGCATTTGGATGCATAGACGCCTTGGGTGATACCCATGTGGTTTAGTGTAAGAAAGACCTTGCGACTGACTCTCTGTCTCCATAACTCTATTCCGACACAACCTTGTACAAATGAGTATTTAAGTCTTGACCTTTGGTAGAGAATCGTGGAAAGCAAGTGTCCCACTCTTCGGCATCTGAGAGAGACGGCTTCATCATGGTCTAGATTCCTGGAAAAAGGAAAAACATAGCAAACAATAAGTGAAATTACAGGAGTTTGATATGGGGTAATCCATAAATACTTTTGTTAATTTTCTTTATTATTCATCGCACACACATATTTCTTCATAGGGCTTATAGTGCATACCGGTATATAATTTTGAGAGTGCCTTACTTTAAGTACCGTATATCATGAAAGCATTCGCTTGGACATGCAATGCTGAAAATCATATAAATAATTACTGTAAACATCTGAATCAACATTGGCCTAAATTTAATTCAGGATCATATTGGAATTTTTTAAAAAGGAAAACCAAACAAAAAGCAAAATAAACAAACAATAATTTCATTTGATCGATCATACATGTACATACACCTTGAACTTCCTAATTGTAAAGAAAACGCCCAATTTTTTTTTGAATAGAAATACCTTCTAGTTCTGTTACTTCGGCCTCCCCCTATGCAAATGTATTCATGGCGCATTGTCGCCTGCAGCGAAGGCATCATACTCTCGATACAGCGGACAGTTGCTGGAACAGCATCTTTTGCATCTTTACATGCTTGGGCCCATGAGAATGCCTCTATTGCCTCTGCAGATACCTCCTGTGAAAACGAAGGTATTCTCTTGGCCTCTCTCAACTATATATTCATGAGAGACAAAAATGATAGAACTAGTGACAGTGTACAATGGCATTTAATGTTAGGCACCATTTTAATCATTGTTACTTATATAGAAGAAGATGATTCAGGGTCTGTGAAAGGTGATGGGACACAACATTCAGAAAATTTAATGAAGCAAATGCTCCCCACAAAACTAGGCCTACTACCCCAGTGAGCCAGTCAACATCTCATGGATTCATTATGACTGGCGTACATTCGGGGTTTAATACACCCAAATCATCTCAGGGCGGATGACGTACAGTAATGCCTACCCCCATTTTCCAAGGAAAAAATATTTTCATATCAGTGACTATTGATAAAGTTGATAAAATTATCATGATTATATACTATTGCTGTGAGCACTGTAATTGGTTCTCAAAATCATATCCCATGTTTAGTGATTTTTTCTTTAAACCATAGGCCCTACCCCAGGAGCCTTTTTTGGTGAAAAAGTCACTCATTAAAGGGGCACACCCCACATACCTAATTAGGCGTGTGTCCCCCCCCCCCCCCCCCCCCCGAACTGGATTTACTTCGGCAGTAATCCTGTAGATGGGCTTTTTAAAATACAACAAAATTATATAGAAATATACTTTGAATAATATAATATCAACATAACCTTGAAAAGAGAAAAACAAAGCAAATTTGAAGTGAAATTGGATTTGGAGGAAATCACCCCAAGATAATCATAATAATTAATAGTAATAGCTTGTAAGAAGTCTGATTTCTTAAATAATAAACAATTGTCATATGAGGTAAAAGGAGAAAAGAAAGACAGAATCATTTATGGTTACAATGTTAAGTTTGGAGCTTATTGGTAAACGGGGCTGTTTTAGAACATTAAAGCCTTTATATGTGTTTTATCTATGCCCCCCCCCCCCCCTTGCAAAAATTAAAAATGTTTTTAAAATAGGGGGGGTGGAATACTCCTTTTTTTTTCCTCAACCTCTACCCTCCCCCCCCCCCCCCCCTTGAGCACAAGTAATGCTTAACCCCCCCCCCCCCCCCGATTTCAAAACCTTTTTTTTTTTTTGCCAGGGGGGGGGGGGGGGGGGGGGGGGGGGGGTCAAAGATAAAAACACAGTTAAAGGGTGTCTTTAAAAAAATAACATCCCCTTAATTTTGCCAAAGGAGGTGTTTTCAAGAACACCCAAAACGCCCCTTCCCCTGATACGCCAATGAGTACGTTCTAAGTAGCTCAGCATCATTTGTCTTATTCAATAATTAATGAATAAGAGTTCAGCAACAGCTGTTTAAGCTTACACTTACATTGTAATTTTAAAATTTAAAGGGCAAGTCCACCTCAAAAATAACTTACTTTCAATAGAAGCAGAACAATCAGACAAACCAATCAAAACAAGTTTGAGGAAAATCGGATTTAACTAAATAAGAAAGTTATGAATTTTTAGTAACATGAAAAACTTTGAAAGTCACTACACAATTTGGCAACTCACTCACGAGTCTGTGACGTCATGTCCTCACTATACACTAATTATTCTAATATAAATTTCCTTTTTTCCCCCTAAGAATCTACATGTAATTATTTCTTCACAACAGCATCAAGATTGATAGTAATATGTTTTTGTGTGGATGCAATAAAGTACTTTTTTCAAGTTAAATCATGAAAAATGTAATTTTGATAAACTATTTATATAAAAATCAATAATTGTGAATAGACTACTGGTATGGGTATACAATATTCAGAAAATAATATGAATTCTTCAAAGTTCATATTTCATAATAGATTTTGTGAAATGTCATAATTAGAATAATAGTGTATAATTGTATATAACATGGGCAAATTAATTAAGGCATGGCCGGGGAAATCAAGTTATGGGGGATAAAAAGGGAAATTAATGGATTAAACTATTAAAGCAATTGACAAATAGTGAGGACACGACGTCACAAACTGATAACCAAATTGGCAATTTGAGTAGGGATTTTCATTGTTCCACAAAGTTTTACATACCATACTTTTTCAAAAATTCATAACTTAATTTTAATTTTTGCTCAAACTTTTTTTGATCGGTTTATCTGATTTTTCTGCTTCTATTGAAATTAAGTTATTTTTGGAGTGGACTTGTACTTTAATCTCATCTACTACCGTTATTTAATTTACTCTTCCATTTTATTTTTCAAAAACAAGGGAAAACGTTCTTAGATCTATATAGTCTTACCTCGCTCTTAAGAATTTCACAAGTAGCCTCCACCAAGGCTATTTTGGCATCTTCTGATAATTTGTAAAGAGCACGGAATGCTGTCAAGTATTGTTTTTTGTCAAGGTATGTTTTAATCTTTTCCAGAGGGTCAATAGGAGAGTCTCCTGAAGTTTCAGGCTCATCCTCTCCAACATGGTGCTCATCTTGATCCTGAGGTTCTCTGACCGGCTCTCTGCTTGTCTCCGACTCTGCATCTTCTCGCTTGCGCTTGGGAGGCGGTGTTGTTGGAGGCGAACGATACGTCCGTTTATTCCTGTTCGCCTTTGTGGGGGCTCTTTTGTTTCTAACAGTATGTTTAACCAACTTATATTTGCATACATCGCAAATGTAGCTGTACGGATCGATGTCATCTCTGTGAAAAACTTTACTTATAGTTCTAGGACTTGTTATTTTAATAGCTGTTTTCTTCTAAAACCTTTTCTATTTTTAACAAAGTACACTGAACAAATTGCACATTGCCGCTGGTTGACAGGCAGGTTGATGATACCAGCGCTACAGCTAGCCATGTTTTGCGCTCAGCTCTCTTGATCTAGACCTAGGCCTAGAGTCTATAGAGTACAAGTGTAGCTCTCAGTCTCAGCTTCAACTAGTCCCACAAGCAGAGTCTATCTATCAGTAATGAGCAATATTGTTGATTTCAATTCATCAAAGTCGTCTCGCGGCCAAATCGCCCATCTCGTAATTCGTATAATCTCGATCTGGTGTTAAAAAAAATTACGCAAGGAATATAGTCTTGCAGCTGCAGTTTGTCAGCTACCGTATCACCATTCGAGCCCAGATGATAGATCTCCTGCAAAAGTCTTCCTGACAACTAACTTGTCAGGATCAGGAAGGCACCTGATAGCTGATCTGATGCCGATCTGATGATTGCTGCATGCTGCCGCGTGCCGTCTGTGTCGGGCAGATCGAGCGAGAGGATGTTGAACACCTTGTTGCATAACCTCAACACAAAACGATTACGTCCTGGTTGGAGTCGGTGCTCGCCTCCCGGCGACGTGAGCTGAGCTGAGATGAGGATCTAGGAGTAGATCTAGGAGGAAGGACAATAGAGAAAGAGAGAGATATTGTGCACGTTTTGTGAATTAATAATGTCCTTCATTGGCCTTCCATACTCCGCCGCCGAACGAACGAACACTCAACAAATACAATTTTCTGCTTCTTTAAGTAAGTAAATGTCGAGAGTGCATGTAATTTATAGGTTACAGCCTGGTATACATAAGGAAAATATTTAGTAGCTTCATACAAATGAAAGTTCTAACCTTTGTTTTCTATGCTGGAAGCAGCTGGATCGGTTTTTCCAAATCCCCACCTCGGCTCCCACTCCAGCAAAGCATAGAGAGTCAATGCCAATGTCGGCTCCCAAACACCATGCATGTGCAAGCGTGCATGCAGCGAACACGGCCAGTCGAGTCGTCGGGCAGCTAGGGCATGCCTAGGCTAGGGGCAGCGCCAGGGCGCGCGCGGCGTCTTCTAATTCTGCACTGAACAGGCAAAACGCCCGCGGCGCTAGTTCAGAAATCAGAAGTCTATCCAAACTTAGACCGAAAACTTCAGTCTCTCTAATCGTCGGTTGTTCCACTGAGACTACGTCTGGCTCCACTAGACCTCCGATTACAAATGTCAGTTTTATTAAAGAAATGACCCAAATCAGATGGTTATTGCTGTCTAATCCAAACTTTGACCCGTAACTCGGGCGTGGAGATACCCTACTAAAACATACCCAAAATGAAGTAAATAGGTCTAGGTCTATTCATCAAATGTCTAAATAAAGGTCATCAGTCAATGTCATGATTTAAAAGTCACTAGAGTCTAGACTATGCATTGCATGTTTGTTAGGCCTGCCTCACCTGTTTCAATTCATGTCAATTTTCATAACTTTTTCAGGGTATTTCTCCTAAAAACAAAGACTTGTAATCTTATTATCTACTACTAGGTCTAGGTATGTTACAATGTGTGTGCTTTCGCCAAGAAGGTTTCTGCCATGGGGCTGTTATGCACTATTGGAGACCAATTTGGATAGCCTACGTAAATGTGATCTTTTGATGGGCTGATTAGATTTTTGTTTCATGATTTCTATTGGATGAGAAGAATGACATTGTTATCTTTCATTTCATACTAAACTTTTTATGATTTATGTTTTCGGCGGTTTGTTTTGCTGCACTGTTTCACAAGAGCCGTGTTTAGTGCCATTCTGTACCCTGATCCTACCTACAGGATTTGAAAAAAAGTATCTAGACCGATTGGTTAACATGTGAATTTGCTTTTGGTGAAATTTCAGCAAAATCTAACGATTAGAAATATGTTTTTTTGGATGAGGAATGTGAAAATGTCATGCAAAAATGACGGCCCGATTAGTGTTTTTTGTGTATTTACATACATTTTGGGGTAATTTTATGTCATGAAATATCTAGAATCTTTCGGTCACATTTGAGATCACAACTTTTGGTTTAAAAACAAAGGAAAACAAAGCAATTAAATACATGATTTCCGGGCGTTTAAAATTGGCATAACTTTCTTATTACTGGGGCTATTATGATGAATGAGGCATCAAATAAAAGGTCTTATCAAGCTCTGTCGAATGGCATAAAGCAGGAGCTTGAATTCTGAGATTTAATTTTTTTGTAACATCCCTACTAGTAGGTCTAGATCTAGATCTAACTTTCTCACAGGATTCACAGCAAACTGCAGCACAATACAATTGCATACCGTACCGACGGTGTCAGGGTGGGGTGCGCGTGCGGGCGCGTGCGTGTGTTCATAGTTAGCGACCGTAAACTAAGATTACAGTCGCTATTAACTTAATACACGCGAGCACCCGCATCCGACCGTCAGGACAGTATGTACCGGTAATTGTATTTGTATTGTGCTCCAGTTTGAAAGATAAGAAGATTAAATTGACAGGAAACGGGTAATTAACGCACATATCGACTTTTAAATCATGACCTTTAATTTTTTATTTGGACATTTGATGAATATTTACCGGTACTTCATTTTGGGTAGTCTATGTTTTATAGGGCTTATGCTGAAAGGATGGGTAGGGTAGCGTACGTCGCATTGCGACCATTAGTCCAAAGCCTGGAAGCCCCCCCCCCCCCCCCCCCCCCCCCCCCCCCGTTTGGCCGAAAGGGTGCGTTGGGAGTGTCGCGTCAAATGCGACCATTCGTCCAAAGCCGAAAGGGTGCGTGGACTAGTCTTCCACATCAGTCATTTATAATAGAATTTAAGGAATAGAAATTTAAGTCGTTTAAATTCAAATAATCAAAATAGAAACAGATTAAAAATTAAATCAAACTAGTTTTACGTAGTCTTGCAGATCAGGCGGTTATAAGAATTAAATCGAGGACCCATTTCTATCATATCTAGACCGAAAATTTCCACTCACCAGATTGACTGTACATGTATGATGTGTTTTAGGTCTATTTTCCGGATTCTCTTCGTCGAAATTGAGCTCCGTGTTGAAATTCTTGCAGCCGTATTTCAAACTGTTAGTAGGGTGTCTGAATGATTTTTTCAATAAAAAATGTAATCAGAATAATACATTTCAAATTTCAAGACTCATGATGTTTCTATCTAAAGATACAGCTCCTCCAAAACTCTGAAATATTCATAGCTCTATAGTCAGAATCGACGAAAAAGATGTACACGCAGAGTTATGTTGTTTTGCTAAATTTAGCCAAACAGCTCCATCGCGCAATATGCATGCGTATGCTTTTCATACGCACGTTGCTAAGCTGAATGCGCAACTTGAGCACGTTGTCTACAACGTGCATCCACTTCCTGGTTTGAGCGGGATCGGCAAGCCATACCTTTGACTATAACGTGCTTTCACTTCCGGGTTTCTTCGCCTAATACACATACGCGGTCCATATGCATTTGTATGTGCAGATATTAGGATCAACGAAATGCGCATGCGCTAGATGTAAGTTTAAGTTCTACGGTACGTGCTGT
This sequence comes from Strongylocentrotus droebachiensis, assembly GCA_035222895.1. NCBI lineage: Eukaryota > Metazoa > Echinodermata > Echinoidea > Camarodonta > Strongylocentrotidae > Strongylocentrotus > Strongylocentrotus droebachiensis. Next base: position 236,035 of record JAVYIG010002484.1, on the reverse strand, counting down.
GTGAGAGTTAAGGCATTTTGTATGATTTTAGACAAATTTATGAAAGATAAATTACATGTCGATTTAGATAAGATGTCCCACGCCCAGTTCACCTTGTTGTCCGTGCATGTGTACATGTAATACAAATAATAACATGGACCTTTTAGAAAATCCTCCATCTTCAAATTTACTGCATCACCTGTTTTACAAGAGAGTTCATCATCATTATTTTTTTATTTTTTTATTTCTATGAACAGGGGGTTGAGACATCCTAGGCTGCATTATTCAGCGCATTTTTTAGGAATGGACTACAATTGATATGCGGATAGCAGCATCATTACTAAGCCAGGGTCAGACCAATGATCTTTCTATCCATTTGGAGCAGAGCTTTGGCAGGACACTCTCTTCATCTCTCTCCTGTTTTACCCAACATTCGAACAACAACCAAACAATTTTTAAAGGTAATATAAATATCTTATCTTTGATTATAGATCTGTCATTATACCCATGTTCTTTTGACTCATCATCGCTTCAGAGTTTGTAATTTATCTTCTATTTAGGAAGAAAGTCCTAGGAGAGTAAATGAAGCTGAATTACAATCATGCTTTCATTTCTCTGTTTAATACTGTTTCAATATACTATAGTTTAGTTTAATTTCAGGAGGGGGAGGGGGGGGGGGGGGTACTCACATATTAGACTTCTGGGGGTGTGCCGCTCTAATGGGTCACTTTTCACCAAAAATCCCTAAACATGGGACCAAACATTGTGAAAAATGGGCTTTACTTCAAGAAAAGTCCCCCAAAATGACCCTGAGAAATGGGTAGGGGTTTTGAGGCTTGAGCTTCACACCCCTGTAGCCCCGTCCAAACTAAATCTTAGTATCCCCCTGTGGTTTAAATCCTTAATTCCTATTTTAACATTAACATAAACAATCTGAATGACCCAACAAATGTATTTTTAATTTTTATTGTGTTTTTTATTTTTCTTCCAGAAATCTGAAGGAGTGTCCCAAATCGCCAAGCTTTTCCATTGTGATCAGAGGAGATCACGTCCAATCAAAATGTCTGAAGAGGAAGGAAAGGAGGAGCCTGCAATTGTAGAGGAAGGGAGAGCTAGGATCGTTTTCCCAAATCCCAATGAGGTGTTTTACAATCCTGCACAAGTCATCAATCGAGATCTTAGGTGAGCATTCCAGGTTGATTTTTTTAACCCAATGAGTACTGAATATCCTTATTCCCATAGACTTCACACAGGGGTTACCTTATTCCCGTAAGCAATGGTTAACAATCGTTAAATTGAGAAGATTTGGCTTGGAAGTAAGCATTCCACTGAGGGATGCCAGGACACAGCTATTTGTTTCTTACTGAAAACATATAATACATCGATTGACATTATCCATGCTTTAGGAAAACTTTTTGCCCAACTTGATCTCGTTCAGTAAGGTTTGCTGTGTGTTGCATGATGACTAAGTGTACCATCTACAATACATGTAGATTTGAATATAACTCAAGTTTATCTCTATTTCATGGAAATTTCAAATTCTCTTGATTTATCATTGTATCATCATTAGGCCTAAAAAAAAAATGTTGTATTGCCCTTTGCGACCGACCCCAAAATCCTGAAATCTACGGTCGGCTTTTAAAAAATAAAACAAAATTACTGTTTTTTAGAGAAAAAAACTTATTACCGTAAAGCATTCATAACTGAAAAATATCAGCCCAAAGGGAGTAAAAAAAAAAAAATTCGACCGACCCATGTTTTGGCACCTAAAGGGCAATATAACATCTTTTTTTTTGTAGGTCTTATTGATGTTGTGATGGGTGAGAATATGCTGTAGATTGGAAATCATACACACTATTTATGTGATACTGACGACTTTTGTATTTCTTCTTTTATTTTCTAGTCTAGCAGTCACTGGATTGTTTGTAGAGGATTTCTTGCAGGGAAAAGAAATGAAAGGTAAGAGAAATACACTGTTGTCTGTCCTCGGTATTTTTTTCCCAGTATGATCAGTTAAAGTTCTTTGTGTGTAATACAATGGTACAGAAAATTTCAGATTTCCAATGATTAGATAATCTTCATTAATGTGTCAAAGATATTTTGAATGAATCATATTTGAACAGGCACTAAGTATTTAAAATGATTGCACTGAACATATAATTTGTTGTTTTCTTTTAAAAGCATTTTATGATGTGATTCATGCATACTTCATCTGTAAGATATATACGAAAGCTACATGTAGTACCTTGCTAGTTTCAGCTAACATGCTTGTTCATTTCCCCTCAGTTTCCTACGAGTATCGAGATGAAACCAAGGATACAGATGACACCCAAAAGGGCACGGTCTCCGAGAATAATGTATGTTATCCTGGACAGAAATGTGAGGTAGGTACTGTCTCTCTGTCATATGAGCTAGGAAATATATTTCCTTATGTAGAAAATATTTGTTCATTGGTTTTACAATTATTGATATTACAGAGTCGTGATAAAAATCATGGTTTTGATCTTGATTAAATATCCGTTTTCCATCATCTTCTTGCATATACTTGTTCACAAATGGAATACCCTAGAATAGTAACTTATGTTACTTATGGATCTGGTAGCAAACAAACAAGGCAGTTGAGTAACAGTGACAGATGTAACTAGTGAAGATGAGAGAATCCAGACTCGGGATGATTTGAATAGACATGGATAGAAAAGATGGATGAGAAGTAGGAAGATCGGTCAGTTTAGTGCTGGTTAGAGATAATATTTCTGCAATGTTTGTTTGTATGAAGGGATAACATTCTTAGAACTTTGTTAGAAGCTCTCACAGTCTCTGGTCTAAGGTTAGCCAGGATTGCTGAAGAAGTTACTGGTATCAAGAGAGTGGTAGTCATTCACTTCTTTTGTTTGATTCACATAGAAAATGTTTCTTTAATGTTTATTTATGTTTATAGGAAGGAATAACATTCTTAGAAGCTCTCTCAGCATCTGGTCTAAGGTCAGTCAGGATCGCCAAAGAAGTTCCAGGTATCAAGAGAGTGGTAGCCAATGATTTCTCAGAGGAAGCAGTCAGGGATATAGAGAGGAACATTCAGTTCAACAACGTTGAAGATCTGGTCGAAGCCAGTCATTCAGATGCATCGTAAGTTTTCCTTGACTCAATGCAAATAATAGGAGTTCAAAAGAAATGCAAACTTCAAACAAAATTGAATTCAATATTTTTTTACCATACCACAGACCTTTTATTTTTGAAGGCCATTAGAAAAAGAGTTCTAAGTTTATGTTACTGAAAACATTTTTATTGCTTAGCAACTCTCCCTCTCTAATGTACAGAAATGAAGCCTGGTCAGTAAAAGCTGACTTGAGAATCTATCTGTAGGGCTGTGAGGTATGAAAGCTTCAAAGAAGATCCCTTGCTAAATAGAAATAACAATAAGGAAGTGTTGGGAAGCGCTAAAATTAATACAAAAAATGTTTATGAATCTTTACTAAATAGTTTCGTATCTTATCTGGATGTGTACATTACCCCCCATATGAACTTATGTTGCAGATATAAACAAAAAATAATAATTGGGAGTAAAGGAATTCTATTCTGATTTATCTCTTCTTGTCGTGTTTGAAGGTTACTGATGTACAAACATCGGTTCAAAGATTCCTTCAACGTGGTTGACCTGGATCCCTACGGCAGTGCTGCTCAATTCTTAGACTCCGGTGTCCAAGCTGTACGTAATGGTGGTCTTCTCTGTGTCACATGTACTGATATGGCTGTACTATGCGGTAACCATGGGCATGCATGCTTCGCCAAGTACGGAGCAATGGCACTACGGACCAAGTTCTGCAATGAGATGGTAAGCTTTGCTTAAAGGTTTTGTGGTGAACTCCCAAAAGGCTACGCACTGCAAAATCAGTCGAAAAAGTGTCATACATGGAGACAACAAATGACTAAGAAACCACAAAGTAAATTGTATTTTAAATGGACAGGGGGTGAATAGTTCATATACCAGTTTCGTTGATATGGATATTCAAAATGGACAAAAGGAAGAAACATATACTAGAATACTACATACATACTGCAACTGTAGAGATTAGGTCTACCGTATTTGCCGGCGTAAAGGCCGCAGTGCCGTATAGGCCGCACCCCCAACTTTGACATTTCGTAGAGGGAAAAAAAAAAAAAAAAAGAGAGAAAAAAAAAAAAAAATAAACAAAATGATCGTAATTTTCTTGTAAAACACTCTTTTTTTTTACAAACTGATACCAAATTCATCAATATTCTTATAAATTTACAAGAAGTTAACCTCAAAAATGATCGTAATTTAGCAGATCTTCATCGACTTTTAAGCTAGTACTGTATCGCACGCAGATTTGGTATCCTACAATACCCCTACCTCGATGTGCGGTGTAATCCGGAATAGCGTTTTTCGACCTGCGCAGTTGCGTTGCGCGGCAGCTAGCTCCGTAAGTAATGGCCTGTCCCTTTTTTTACTTTTTGGCGATGCAATGGTACGGACTTAGATCTAGATCTATCGGCAGATTTTATTAGAAAAATAAGTTTTTTCGTCTTCATGTCAACTATGCAACATAAAATTGTCGGTAAGTTGTGTGGAGTTATTCTAGAATTGTCCTGTACCATTGTCTAGTCATGCTACCGTTCATATAGTCCCATACGTGCAAATGGACGTGATGTTTTGACCGCTGAATTTTGTTGTTGTTACGTATACGCCGCACCCCAACTTTTTGATTTTTTCTCACCCGAAAATACTGCGGCCTTTACGCCGGCAAATACGGTAGTCACTAGACTGTAGAAGAGAAGGTACACTTTTCATATCCCAGCCTGGCACTAAGGTCCTTTGTTTTTGTTGATTTTTATTCTATTGCATGTAAAAGACTAGCCTGATCATTATCCTATGTTTGAATATTTTCTATTTCAGTTTTTGTGTGTTTATTTAAAATGTTGATCAATATCATATATTCATGTACTGTTTCAGTAAAATCTCACACACAATGGGAATAGTCTTCTTGATTCCTTGTTATTGACAGGCCTTGAGAATTCTTCTGCAGTGCATCGAGACTCAAGCCACTCGTTATAATCGTTACATCGTTCCAGTTCTTTCAGTCGCAGTGGATTTTTACGTGAGAGTCTTTGTCAGAGTTCATATCAGTCAGTCTAAAGTCAAGTACTCGCCAAGGTATGTAACAGATCCACTACTGCGTTTCGAAAGAAGGTTGGGTTCTCAAAAAAGGTTACCAAGGATTTGTAACGTCTCCAATTTGCTCTAATTTCCTGTGTAGAAGAATCAATGTCAGTTTAAGAAGATTGTACTAAAAATCCTGTCATATTCCTAGTATGACTAACAGTAATTCAAAATTCAGACAAAAACATGCATTTGTTGACATATCTGCTTATTCATTTGAATAGCTTTTTATGCCTCCGTTACGAAGTAGCCGGAGGCATTATGTTTTCGGGTTGTCCGTCCGTACGTCCCGTTCTCGTGATCGCGTTATCTGAAGAACTGATTGATGGATTCCTGCCAAACTTTGGTCATGTATGTATCTTGCAGAGCCGATGAACTGATTAGATTTTGGGGTCACGAGGTCAAAGGTCAAAGGTCACAGGGCTCATTATGTATGCAAAAACAGCTCGTGATCACGTTATCTGGAGAACCGATTGATGGATTCCTGCCAAACTTTGGTCATGTATTTATCTTGCAGAGCCAATGAACTGATTAGAGTTTGGGGTCACAAGGTCAAAGGTCAAAGGTCACAAGGCTCATTATATATGCAAAAACAGCTCGTGATCGCGTTATCTCAAGAACAGATTGATGGATTCCTGCCAAACTTTAGTCATGTATTTATCTTGCAGAGCCAATGAACTGATTAGAGTTTGGGGTCACGAGGTCAAAGGTCAAAGGTCACAAGGCTCATTATATATGCAAAAACAGCTCGTGATCGCGTTATCTCAAGAACAGATTGATGGATTGCTGCCAAACTTTGGTCATGTATGTTACTTGCAGAGCCGATGAACTGATTAGATTTTGGGGTCATGAGGTCAAGGTCAAAGGTCACGCGCCTCATTATGTATGCAAAAATGGCTTGTGATTGCATTATCATTAGACAGATTGATGGATTCCTGCCAAACTTAGAACATGTATGTATCTTGCAGAGCCAATGAACTGAGTAGATTCTTGGGTCATGAGGTCAAAGGTCATGGGCTCATTATGTATGCAAAAATAGCTTGTGAACGCATTCTCATTAGAACTGACAGATGGATTACTATTTAACTCGGGACATCTTGCAGAGCCAATGTACTGAGTATATTTTAGGGTCTTGAGGTCAAAGTTCAAAGGGTCATATATGTATATGAGAAATTGCTTGTAATCACGATATTATGAGAACCTGTTAATGGATTACAAATGAACTTGAATTTGAAAAATTTCTTCTGTTTTGGTTTGTAAAATTGCTCTATGACGGAGGCATCATTTTCAATTGCGCGCAGTCGAATTCCATCTAGTTACTCTTTTGCTAATTTCAAATTTTTTCAACAAAATTAAATAATTTTGCCATCAATATGATAATTTATAAACCTCACAGTACATAATTAATTTGATTTATTATTTAATCAGCCATTCCCAATAATATCCCTACTGATAATTATGAATTGCAATCGTGTGACTTGTAAGTAATATACAGATTACTTTCGACCTACCAGTAGTATGTTGTCTGTTTGGACCAGTGTATCTTCTCTGAAGCACACACAAAATACATGCACAGAACACTTCCTGCAGTTAACTGCAGCAGTTATTAACAAGCTTTAATAATGAACAGTTTACACTTCTATGTTGATAAACTTTCATTTTCCTGAGCTGAAATATTACTCCATACTATTAAGGTTTACTACCTAGGATGTCATTTATATTCCTACATATATACATACTTGCATATATGTTAAATTAGTGAGAGTTTAATTGTTCTGATAATGCATCAACATTCTGATACCGGTAGTTATGTGGAGGCTTCCATAATGTGTTTATTGAAACTCATATTGCTCATTGTTTCTTTTACTTCGTCCATTTGTGTAGCAAGAAAGCCTTGGTATATCACTGTAGCGGATGTGGTAGTTTCAACCTTCAGAGATTGGGCAAAGTCACCTTCAAAGAGAAGTGAGTATCTATCCCTCTATGTTTCTTAGAAGCCATTTGCAGAGACTTAAAGGGAAATCCAACCCCAAATAGACAACTATTCCAAAAGAAAGCAGAAAAATCCAAGAAGCAAACTGATAACAGTTTCAATTAAATCTGACTAAATATAAGAAAGTTATGCATTTTTTAAAGTTGTACCGGTAATCACTTTACGTATGGGCACTTCACATTTGCTGAAGCAGTAATGTCAATGTGATGTAGTGCCGGACCACTTTCCCATCTGTTCCAACATTTAAAATTACTAAAATTTTAATTTTCAAAAGTTCATTGCTCAGGAGGTTCTTTTCTTTTTAGAGGACCTATAATTTCTGTAATATATAGAAGCCCCCATGTATGAAATCTTTTCATTCTCTATTACAAAGCTCAGGAAAAAAATAAGAGCAAAGAAGGTTAATATTCATGCTCACTGTACTTAACTGCACTTAAAGTATCTTTCTGATATTGAATGACTGATTATCTATTTTTTCAATGTGAAGACAAATAAAGACAGAAATTGTGTCAAAACAAACAAGAAAAATGTTATTTTAAGGATTGATTATGTAACAAAAAATGTTTTCAGAAATGGAAACAGACTGGGTCTTGTGTCCTCCTCTTCCGTCTCATGCATAATTGTCTTTTGTTTTGTTTGTTAGCAACCCCAATCCAATCTTCCAGCCAGCCACTGGTCCTCCTGTAGATAAATCCTGTCAACATTGCGATTCATCATTCCATGTAAGTTATGCGGGTCAAAGCAATCTTTCCATCCAAGTGTATCTCTTTTGGATTAATGCTCAACTCAGTTCACTATTTTACACAATACTGTGTACACCCAGACGTAATTGTGGGCAGACAGGTTATGTATCCAAACAGACAAATTTAAACAGCTTTTAAAAATTATTTCAAGCAATTATTTTTAAATCTTTTGAGACTTATGTTAGACAATATAATGAAGGAAACACATTTGATGCATACTCTTTGTTAAAATCCAAAGGCAAAAAATACAGCTTAATTTTTGTTAAGCGTCTGGACACACAACCCCCAATCATAAATGAATGTACTGAGGTAATGATGACCCTTCGTTTCTACTCAATGCACCACTTGCATTTTTTTTCTTTCTTTTTTCTCACAAGACTCATTGCTTGTAAATTTCTCATAACTTTATAAATGTTTATGTTTTTCTTCATTTGATGTATTTGCATTTTATTGGTTTGAATTGTATTTTTTAATGGAATTATGAAAGTAAATGAACATCTGTATCTGTGTTATTTTCTTCAGGTAGGTGGTCCAATCTGGGCAGACCCCATACACGATGTAGGCTTTGTGAAGCGACTGATATCGCACATAGACACATATCCTGATCGATTCAAATACAAAGACAGGATGAAAGGCATGATGACGGTCGTTAGTGAGGTAAGATGCTCCATGTGCTCGATACTGTCTGTCCTAATAGGGACTTTCAAATGAACTTCATGTATTTAAAAGCGTTTATAATAAAATAATGCAAAATTGTTCAAGTGGACAGGAAGATAGATTTATTTCCTGTTGACAACACATCTGTGTATTATAAGATTGGTTAAACTTGTATCTTTGGACACAATTTGTATTTCCTTTTGTGTTTGAGCTCTCAAATTCCCCTCTTTATATTGTAACAATATTTTGTTATACCTGACTTGATATTTACATTTGATATTTTTACTGATAAAGTGAAAGACTTTATCGGTATCATGTAACCATTGGCCTCTGTTACATAATCATATCTGATTTTAATATTAGCTATGCACGTTCTTACTTTGCCTAAACCTAGGAGCTGTCTGACTGCCCTCTGTATTACATAACCAGCCATCTATGTAACGTCGTTCACTGTGAATGTCCTTCTCAAGAGAAAGTAAGATCAGCCATCTTGAATGCCGGCTACCGAGTCTCTATCTCGCATGCATCGCCCGAAGCTCTCAAGACGGACGCTCCAGCATCCGTTATTTGGGATATAATAAGAGCGTGGGTAAGATATGTCATATTCTGTGCAGTTTTGTTTGAAGCTTGAATCATTAGGATAAATTTTGTCACAGTTGTTAGATCTTGTCATCATTATCATCATCTTCATTATCCTCACCATCATCAATATCATCATCATTATCCTTGCCATCATTATCATCAGCATCATCATCATCATCATTATTGTCATCATCATCATCATCATTATTGTCATCATCATCATCATTATTGTCATCATCTTTATCATTATATTCATCATCATCATCGTCATCATTATCATCATTGTCATCATCAATATCATCATCATCATTATATTCCTCATCATCATCCTTGCCATCATCATCATCATCTATCATCAAAGGAGCCATGATATGAAATCATTTCATCATCCTCATATTGCCAATAATAAAACCCTTCAACCATCCTACTCATTTTCAACCATTCCCACCACTCCCACCTCCCTACTAGCTATTGGGTGGTATTCTCGAAAGCAGACTAACTTTAGTCCATGGTTTAATCCACCGACTAAGTATGGAATGCCAAATGTCCATATGAATATGTTTTTGAATAATTTAATCTGTCACTAAATTAGAATAAAATGTAATAACATCATTAATAAACAACAATAACTATGATATAATTATGTTGTCATGGTAATTTAGGGACATTTTAAATTATTCAAAAATATATTCATATGGTAACTTGGCATTTCATACTTAGTCGGTGGATTAAACCATGGACTACAGTCAGTCCGCTTTCAAGAATACCACCCATTGTGTCCATTTTCTCAATAAATCCATATGTTCCTTCTGATGACTCTTCTTACCGGTATTCTTCAAAGGTCAAAGATCACCCTGTAAGTGAGAAGCGTCTTGCAGCCAGCAGCCCAGCGGCCTCCATCCTCGGCAAAGACTCTAGCATCAAAGTCAACTTTGATCCCCATCCTGATGCTATACCCAAGTCTAGACAGATGGTTAGGTTTCCAGAGAACCCACAGGCTAACTGGGGACCAAAGGCTAGAGCTAAGATGATGTGAGTTACAATTGATTTTACCTTATAATTAATGATTGATTGATTAAAGGCATCGTTTAACAATGTGAAATCTGAGATACACGGCCCTACGTGTTATCAGTGTGTGTGATATGGTGTAATATTAAAACCCTAAAAAAAAAATTGCGCTTCAAAATGATCAAGAAGTGCCTCAAAAAAGTAAAAATCTGTGAGTGACAGGTTTTACCATACTCGTTTTCCCCATTAGACTGTAGTGTTATGAAAACCGTTAAGAAAACGCAAAATTTTGTTACAATTTCCAATCATGAATATCTTGATAATCAGACAGGCGATCGGCTTGTAAAGGTCATGGGGTTCCTGATTGACCTAAAGGTTTGTAATTATCATGGCATCGAGAGCTAAATCCAGGGCTTTGATTCAGAATCTGAGACAAAGTTACCAGATCCCTTTAATGGTTGATGATTGTTTTACCCGACTGCTAAGAAGCATGCATATGCTTGTAAGTAAGCAACCAGGGGCCCACCAAGGAAACCATGGAAACTGAGTGAATGGGATACAGCTTGCTTGATTCAATGAAAACCATGCCTGTGTTTACATCTCTTCTAGGGCAGGTGATGAAACGTTAGAGGATAAGAGAAAACGACTTCAAGGGAAACGATCAAAGAGAAAACGAGATGGATCATCAGATGAGGAGAAGAAACCGGTAAATACTGACGGTGATAAGATTGATTAATGTATATGCAGCATTTTTAATAATAAATATAGAAAGCCTGTTTATTTTGTTGAGCATGGTTTGTTTCACATTTATTTTGGCTCAAGTGGTGTTTTTGAAGCGTTTATTTTCATAATTGGTTAAGCAATCCTTACTATGTTGTGGGGCACACTGTGATTGCAAGAAAATACCGAATGCTCCATGTATTGGATTGGAATATTGACCCAAATGCTTTATAGTGTAAGTGGAGAGCTGTGATCATTGTATCATTTAAGTTCTGAGAATATAGGCTTTAAATTAGCAATGTCTAGGATTCATATCAGAAAGTTGCGGGTATGTTTACTTCTAGAAATGTGTTAATTCTTTTCTTCTTGATAACGAAAGCATTGTAAGAACTGCAGAAAACATTGTATTTTAATTCACACTGTTTTGATTAAGGCCTTGTAACACAAAGCCTAGTGAATATGTGTTAGCCCTTTGTTTCTTGCAGGTGCGAGTCATTTACTCATTTAAAAAAAAAAAATTGGTGGTTCGAGTTTGACACGTCTTTGAACAACCCTTTATTTTCCTTCTGTAAACATTGTGCAAGTTGGTAGCCTGAACTAGTCCTGAGAAATGAGATAGGTTTGTCACTATGAAACCATCAATGCCCACTTATGAACTGTTGTACGACACAAAAGTGATCAAACTATTCAGTAAACCATTAATGTATTGAGTTCGCTTCTTTTTCTTGATTGTTTTATATCTTATGCAGTTGAAGGTGGCTGCATCAGAGCAAGAGGATTCTAACAATTCCCTGATGAGATGATATCCATTGGACTAATTCATTACCCCCATCTCATGCACTGCACTCTCTGCCAACTGAGCCACAAGGAATGATCGTCATTTAATTTACCTCACCTGAAGACTCTCCAAGAGACAGGGGGCGGGGGATGCTATTAAAGCAATTTCCTGGTTCGACATTAATTTTGCTTTGTTTGAGACTTGCACAAATATCAATGGTATTTCTACCAGGATTTGGCAAATTATGTCATCCTGCACAAGGCAACTACCAAGAGTATGTCTTTATGTCACGTCTGCAAAAGTGACTACTGGAAATGCCAGAGTGACAGTCTATGGAAATGACCGAGCTTGATGAGCTCTTTGATCTTCTGTGACATGTATCTTGGAATCGCTTGTCTCTATAGATACCATCTCATTGAATTATTGACCTTATTCTTACATCATTCCAATCACATTCTCAGATAACTACCCATTTGTCACTGGAGTTATGTATGAGGACTGTATTATGTTGAATATAATTTGTGTTATGAAACAGCTTTGGTATTACATGTACAATCAAAAGGGAGTGAAAAAGGGTTATGAAATGAGTATAATAGTCCACCGATGGAAAGCTAGTCTATTGTGATAATGTCCTGTTCAAGTAACAATTAAATGTTCAGTGTACCAAGTTAATACAAAATGGAATATCATACTTTAAGTAGAATACATGTAGGTGTGGAATATCAAAGTTTGAACATTGACACTTGGGGCCGATTAACTTGTCATAATTACAGAGACTTGTGTACTTCTTGAAATTAAATATTTGAAGAAAGAAATAATAATTGCATGGGGATTTCCTTTAGCATGAGAATAATTTCATGAATACTAGCCACATGCAATGCCTTTTTCTTTTCTTTTTTTAAACCTCTGGTACCCTTTAAAAGTGTAAAGTTTAAGTCTTCCAGCTGTTAATACTTAATGTGATGAGATATACAACACTGTCTGTGTAAAAATAATCTGTAGTTATTTTCATATTCAAAGACACCGACATTATCATTTAGTGACACAGACATAAAGATGTGTGGCACAAGTGTAGAGATCATTACCGTGTTTGAATAAGTGCCTGGTATCTTACCAGCCTACATGGCATTCTGTTTGAATCCATTTCATCTTACTCTTCATCAGACTTGTTTATTTTGTTCTCGGTGTAAACACTTGGATAAACCTAACAAATTAAATGTCTACAGTGAAAAATATTCTCTGTTAATTATTTGTGGTCAATCATCTTGATTTTTTTTTTAAATTTAGTTATAAAAATCTTGGCAGAAGTGACTACCGGTATAATAAACATGCACTATGTGCAAATTCTATTTTCTTCCCAATTGTGTAGTGCATTTACACCACTATTTTGTACAGGCATTTGGACCAAGATGTGCTCTATTTTCTCTAAAATTTGCATACACAAGGCATCTACTTTGTGTAGAGCTCTTGACTTTTAATAAAAAGGACTATTCATCAGAGTGGTATACAAAAATCTTTAATTTGGTTAGTTATGAATAGCACAAATTTTCACCAAATATGCCTGCATTGGAATGGCATTTTGTGAAAAAGTAAATAGTTGTACAATAATCTGTACTTGAAAAAGAAAAGAAGAACCATAGCATGAGACAGACGAGAGAGAGAGCTTGAGAAGACAATAAAAATGAGCAAGATATAGAGAGAGGGGGGGGGGGGTCGAATTGGGAGAAATTCATAGACTAAAGATAGCAGGATCAGACATAAAGGCTGGAATAGGGAGACAGAGAGAGGTGGGGGGGGGGGTACGAAGAATGGGAGAGGTATGTACATAATAATTATGATATATCACGCAGTTGTTTGAATTTTATTCTATGGAAATCTAGTGAATTCATGAAGTTTGGGGAACAATATGGAAAGATCATTGAACTGCCAACTCTGTTGGGATCTTCAAGACTTTTCTTATCAGATGTGTCTAGATCAACACACACAAATCCCCATTTTTATTCATTTAATTATGCATGTAATTGTAACACTCTACATGTATCTACATTCTTGGCCCATAAAAAGCTGGTCATGCAGATGTTATCAAGTACATACATAGCAATCTTATTTTTTCTATCACGTTCTTGTTCCCGCGCCCCCCCCCCCCCCCCCCCCTCCCCCCTGTAGTGTACCCATCTTTCATTCTTTCTCTCTCTTGCTCACTCTCTCCTCTCTCTTTCTTTATCCCCTCTCCTCTATCTCTGGCCAGTGTTGATATGGGATTGGATAGCCATCACAAGTTAATGTTTTTAAATGACAGTAACAACCTGATGCATTCAAAATTACATTCATCTTTACATCTCACATTCATAACAAACTTAAGATTCATATTCAAACTTCCAATATACACTCCACACAAAAAGAAACCATGAGCACAACATATTTTGTGGCTGTATTCTTCTGTAATTCCATATTCCTTCAATCATATTTCATACAGAAATTTCACGGTGTTGTGAAAAGGCAATCATGTTGAGTTTCTCATAAATGGGTTGATGACCAATTGTTGCAAGGTCTGAAATCAGTTCCATGTCAATGGGATTGGATCATTCAGTGCTGTTGTATCACGGGGCGAGTGTGTCGAGGACGAACGATGGCTGCCTGGCTTGGAGGGAGGGAGGCAGGGCGGTTGGGTCGGGGCGTCTAGTTGTTCTTGAGCATACGAGCCTTCCATTTGTTGAGTGGTCCATGATCGGGATGGTACTGGACTGATACTCCATCAGGGACCAGCTTGCCCTCGGCGCGCATCTTCTCGTACTCTTCCCTCGTCCACTTGGTGAAGCCCCACTTGTTGGAGTCAAAGATCTGATAGGAGGAAGGTAACAACATCCAATCAAATAAAGTCAAAACCAAAATCATCCAATGACGATGGAAAACGCCATTTAATTGAACAACAGCAACAAGCTAGTATTTTTTTCATTTGTTAAAGCAAAAGAGGGAGACCCAACTAAGGAGCTCCAAACAGTGGAATGAACTGCAAGTTACGTTAATTCTTAGGAAAGAAGATTATATGTAATGCCAAACAACATATAATGCCTCCGGCGACTTTGCAGCGGAGACATAAAAACAACAAAACTGACAGAATATTAATTGAGAGAGCTGGTGAAATATAGTACTTACCTCACAGTGTGTTATTACAAGATAAGTGCATTTAATAGTTGGATTCACCTTATAAATTAAATTTGTTACTAAATAATTTGGACATGAATATCTTACAGCATGAATATCATATTCGAATCAATGAAATATATTTGACTGATTTCAACACAAAGGAGACTAAGCACTACATTGCTCTATGAGCTTTAAAGGGATAGTTTAGTTCTGTTTTCAGAATGCAAATGCCTTCAAAGTGCATGGTTATTGCTCTTATTCTTATCTATGACATTTCTAGTGCCCTTTTAGAACCTAAAATTGCTATGAAGGTAAGTTTAGACCCCAAAATGTGTGAAATTTAGCCAATACGATCATACCAATTCAGCTCCACTTTCAAAATATATGGTGACCGTTAATTAATTATTCAATTAAAAATAACAATACGTGGGCCGGCTAGTTGTGCGTAATATAACCAACACAAAGATGCCAACATCGGCATTGGCTGAAATACGACGTAAAAGGCGCTATTTCGTTTTTCGAATTATCTAATATTTGCGGTGGTACACAAGTATTAGAAATCGTTATATTTATGGATATTTCAGCCATCTCTGAAACGATTTTGGTCAAACAAAGATGATTTTGTCATTTGAATGTTCTTTCAAATTTGACACTCAGTTTTTCATTATCTCACAAAAAAATTGTTTTGTGTAGCGCCCTCTGCAACAGAACCCGACTATTCCTTTAAGTTTTTCTCTTGATGAATTGTACAAGTAGGACCACCGTACTGACCTTCTGACGTCCAGGGAACTTGAACTTTGCCCTCCTGAGAGCTTCATGTGCAGCAGCCTTGTTACCCTCCTTGGTCCTGACAGACATGATGGTCTGACCGATCTTCACACGGGCTACGGTACCCTGGGGCTTGCCAAAAGCTCCACGCATTCCAGTCTGAAGCCTGGTAGAGAAACACAGTTAATACAATAATGTGAATTAACAGGAATCCAGCTTCGTGGACATGACAAGATAATCAACAACACTGGCTACCAAGTCAAACACATTGCTTTCAACATACAAATTCTACAACAATGGTGTACGATTTAGAAAAAAACGTTGCTGCTTTTGCTACAACCAGGGATATCTAGATGTTAAAATCCTTTTTTTTTTTTAAACAAATGATTTCTTTACATGCTTGCCTTAGCAGACATGCGTGAGAAATATACCATTATCTACCGATTCTGCATTATCTACCAACAGGTACATGTATGAAACTGAAACAAATTATTTTCTCACAACTAAATTATATCTCACAATGGATAACGAGACACAAGTTAGGCAATCATGATGTCTCTGAAAATTAATTATCAAAGTACAATGGACGGTTCTACATGCTACACAACTGAAACCTTAATTCATGGACAGGTTTTTCTACAACCGACTTTCTAAGATGGACACTCACCTATCAGCTCCAGCGCACGACAACATTTTGTTGATGCGGATGACGTGGAAAGGATGGAGCCTGATCCTGATGTGGAAGGCGTCCTTACCGCAGTTCTTCACCATGTACTTGTTGGCACAGATACGCCCAGCCTCCAAGGCTTCGGACGACAGCTGCTCCCATTCATCAGACACAAGATGGATGCAAATAGGGAACTCGTCAACCAGAGCCCTCTTGCGACCCAAGTCAAAGATACGGATCTTGGGGTCTGGAGAAAAGAGAACAAAAAATTATATTTCACAAGCAAATCAACAGGATCCTCAAAAATTCTCTTCATTTTGATCCAAATGTGAAATGTTATTTGTTTCACTAATCATTTCATCTCAAGGCAAAATGTGCAAATGATTCATTTGATGTACAAACAAAATATATTTTAAAGTTATTTTTCACAGTAATGTTGCAATGCAATTAGAATCAAAATGTTTCAAAACATCTGTAAATCTAATTTCTCCCATTGTTATTCAACGAAACTGTTTAATATATTATAAGTACTCAAATTGAGGGTGATTTTCAAGAGAACGCTACTTTCAAACCAGCATTTTGAGTTTTAAAAGTTCAATACTGAAATTTAAAAAGAACAAACGGTAAGCTCACCTGGGACACCACGGCAGAACCGGGATTTGGGATAGGGCTTGTTCTTGCAGTAGCGGTAGCTGTATAGTGAAGAAACCATTCAATAAAGTTAGTATGTCATTTAAAAACTGCTTAAAAATCGGGCCTTCTTTCGTTAGGAACGAACTGAACCCCAGTAGACCTCTATTTCATTCTATTTCAATTAATTTCTAATCACAAGATATTTGTATGAAAGGGGGAGGGGAGACTTCTTCACATGCATTGTATACATCTTGCATTCAACATCAGTAGGGGCGCTGGTCCGAGAATAAGGATCGTCCGCATAAAAAAGGATATCCTCATCAACGCGGACAAAATGCATCCTTCAAAATAAGGAATGCGGACGTGTTTTTTTTTCAATGGCGCTCTGCGAATTTTGGGTTCCCGAACCGCGCGCTAGGGATGCGAAAAATGGATTCCGCATAAAATCATAGCGGAATCTGTTTTTGGCATTGCCAATGATTGGAAATGGACCCTAGATCTAGATCTAGTCTACAAAACGTCTGCAAAAATGAGGACAATCCTTATTTTTTACTTTTAGAACAAGTTGTCCGCGTTTATTTGTGCGGATGATCCTCATTCTCGGACCAGCGCCCCAATAGTATGGTGGTGTGACCAAAGTTCGCGCGTGACCTAAGTTCGCTATCTCAAAAAATCAGTAAGATTACGAAAATCTGATATCACCAATCGAAAGAGGAACATAAAATTACCCAGAAGTGAAATTTTCTTTGGAATTGGGTACGAAATCGTGAAAATATTGACAAAAGATCGGCAAATTTTGCAATATTTTGCGTCCGTTCCGAAAAATGATGAACTTACCGATAAGGGTCTGAAAATCTTCAATTTGAGAGCAGATTTCCTCCAAATTGTAAGTAAACAGTGGTACTAACTGATTGTATGATATCTTGCCTTGCAAATTATGATATTACCTTATTTTTGATGGATCACACTTTTTGATAAATCAACTGTAAACCCCCGTGCGTGAAGTTAGGTCTCGTTGTTTTTATGACTTTTTTTAGATGCAGCGCGCACGAACGATCGAACATCGTATTTTTAGATCGCGATATCTCCGAAATCCTTCGACGATAAATTTTGTAGTTCCATCAATCTGTAGTAAAAAACTTTGCCGTCCATTTGGTAATAATTTAAATAAATACATTTGTGTAGAATATGAGACATCATAGATCGAATATCACATTTTGTAAGCTGTTCTAAAATGTCCGCGAACTTTGGTCACCCCTTCATACTACTGGGGACTACTTATCAAAAGTGGCAAATCTCAGAGCTCGATGGAAACAACTTTAATTTTTTAAATTGCGTTTTGACTAAAATATTTTTAGAATTCTGAAATGTCGCCCCTTTGGAAATATGAAGAAAACCTGCTGTTACACACGACACATCATTTATTGAGTTATCACTTCAAGAATCATGAGCAATAAAGGTTAGAATCACGAGCAATAAAGGTTTGAATCTCGATTTGGTAATAAAAACATTGACCAATTTTGCATGATCACGCAATGCACGTAGACTGCATAGGGACGAGTGCAATCTCTATTGCACACAAAATCGAGTGCGCGATCAGACACCCTACTCGGTGAGAGGTTTTTTATTTCACGATAGATAGAACCTAGTGCAATTTCCAAATTTGTGAAATTACAGCACTTCCTTATCAACCAAAATGGAAGTGAACTTATGAAAAGAGGGTTCCACATAACTGTGAATAAGGAGACATGGATGGATTATAACATGGATTTCTTTTCTGATCAACAAAATAAAACGGGAGACCAAAGTTAGTACACGTACCATCTTGCCGGCCGACGTCCCATTTTCGGTTTCTGTAAGAGAGAGAAACACAAATAATTGCTAAATGTTTATGTTAACGTATATATTAAGTGTTTATTACTGTATTCTAATTGATAAAATTCATAATCATAACGGGATTGCGTGGATTTTCTTAGATTTTCAGGGAATAATTTTGGGTTGTCGTACCTTGTATGAGACAGGCTCACGAAAAGGCCAATTTGCAGATTGTCAACGAACTCACTGAAAAAAGAGGTATTACATATACTGTAAAATTTCCAGATAATATAAAATAAACTTAAGTCTAAGTACTATTTGAAATATTTATGAAATTAAATTTTTAAGTAGAGATTTGTAAAACAATTTATATTTTCTTGACTATTCATTACCGACAAACTGATTGGCAACTGTGTAGAAAAAATAAGCTACTAATAAAGACATCGTGAGAGTATGGTACTGTAAGAGTAAAAATGTAAAACCGTATTAAAAAACTTTTCATGTCCGGTGGTCACAGACACTCTCAAAACTGTTTTAGTGTGTAGGACTGGTAGCAGTCTGGTAGGAGCATTAAAATAACACTATTAATCAGAGGAAAGTGTTCAATTGGGAAAATGAATAACTTTCAACAACATCGGCTGTCATGCATGATTTTTAAGTCACAGCATGCAATCGATCATCGCTCCGCTAGCT
The DNA here is from genome assembly GCA_035222895.1 of Strongylocentrotus droebachiensis. NCBI lineage: Eukaryota > Metazoa > Echinodermata > Echinoidea > Camarodonta > Strongylocentrotidae > Strongylocentrotus > Strongylocentrotus droebachiensis. The sequence goes on along the minus strand of JAVYIG010002484.1, from coordinate 216,673 downwards.
GCCACCGAGGAGAGTTATAAATAATATGTTCGAGGCCTTTTTTGGTATATGTTTCAAATAATTTTGCGCAAAACTATAGCGTTCTCAATGACATTAGGATTTTATATTTCTATTTTTCTTTCCCTCTTGTTGTACACGAAAAACGTATACATAGGTCGTGCTCTTTCTTTTGTCTTACAGTTGGACAAATTAAACTGCAGTGTCCCTAGCAAATCTTAGTTTTGTATGACTTTGTGCCGCTACTCAGGCAAAACAAGCAAAACATATAAAATTGAAAAAAATGTGCATGAACATGCAGCTAATGTAGGCCTACACTGTACAATCCCCAAATAAAAGAAAGAAAGCAACCAACAACAACAACAAAACATTTAGTAGCGGATTTTGTCGGCTCCGGCATGTCTCTGCATGCTTGTAAAAGTTGGCTTAAATTAATTTGCGACTTTGCAAAAAACCTGGAGATCCAACACTTAATCTTGGATGCTTCATACCCCGGCCCCCCCCCCCCCCCCCCCCCACTCAGTGTTATTTAGGGTACGCATATGCTCGTTCCCTCTTTTTGAAAGCACCCCCTATCTGAGGACTGCCAATATTTCCGAACCCCCCTTTCGCGGGCTTTTCCTGCCTTGGAGACCCCCCTAAATCACGAAAAATGCTCAATGTACCCCCCTAAATTCGGAATAATTTCTCAGGAGTCCAAAGAGATTAGAGAAAGAAAAAAAAACACCCCCTTTTTAAAGAAATCTCCTGGTGAAAAGTCAAATACACCCCTTTTTTTACAATTCTCGGGCCGGACTTTGTCGCACGAAAAGTACCCCTTTACCGGACATTTTGGCAACACGCATGCGGTCATTCCGACCCCTGCGTGGGGGGGGGGGCGGGCTTCATACATACATGTATAGTGATGTCAGAGGCGGCCCTCCTCCTGTGTGGGGGGGGGGGGGGGCAACGAGCACAATGCCCTCGGGCCCACTTTTTCATTATTGGTAAACCACAAAGTGCCCCATTTACTTTGACAAGTGCGCCTATTAATTTGTATACGCGCTCCTTCTCCTTTTCACCTCTGATTAGTGCCCCTTTTATTTTGACACGTGCCCCTTTTCCTTCGACAAGTTCCCATTTCCTTTGCAATAAGTGTACATTTTCCATTATAAGTGCTCTTTCTGAGGTAAGAGAGAAGTGCCCGCTTTTTACTTTTGAAGATACGTGCCCCCTTCACTTCAGATTAATTGCCCTATTCAAATCTGAGAGGTGCCCCGTTTAGTTTGACAAGTGCCCCTTTTCCTTTGTTAGAAGTACCCCCTCTCTTTTTAATAACTACCCATGATTTTAACTCGGATAAGCGCACCTTAATTTTCCACATGTGCCCCTTTTCCTTTGTACTAAGTGCCCCTTTTCTTAATGATAAGTGCCCCCATTTAAAAAAGAGCCCCTTCCCTTTTTCACAAATGCCCCATTTCGTCCCGGAAAATTAATTCTTTTTCACTTCAGGTAAGTGTCCCCTTCACTTCCAATAATTGCCCCTTTTCAAATTTGAGTGGGCTAGGCTCGTTTTACTTAGAAAAGTGCCCCTTCCCCCTCGCCCTCCCCAGTGTTATTACTTATTAAGGGTCCGCGTATGCAGGGGCGGCGATCCTGGGAACGGGGGGGGGGGACACGTCTCCCACTCAATATTTTTAGGGGGGTCGTCCCCCCCCCCCCCCCGGAAAATTGCAACAACAAAAAATGTATAGGAAAATTGACTAAAGACATGCAACACACTTCTAGGCTCTGGAGGGCCCAAGACTGCAGCGTTTAGACTAATAAAAAAATGCAAAAATCTTCTCGCTCGGTCACTAACCTTTTCGCAAAATAATAATATCCTTTATTGTACAAGTAAATATTGTAGAAAATCTGTATTCCGTTGGTATCGCGCAGGCACAGTTGACATTGTATATGTTTACAAAATTATGAGTTATAGAAGTAGACCAGTGCTATAAAAATGAATATTCCGCTGGCTCTTTTCAGTAGGCCAAGGAGTCACTACAACATAGTCTATATATTTGCCAGGTTGATATTTGTATTTTTAATAAGTTTTGTTGTAACAACAAGACCTATGAAGGGGTAGTCACTGCCGTCAATTTCGCCTCGTCGTTGACTATGCTCCCTCGTCCCTCGCAGTTGCCCCCCCCCCCCCAATACTTTTTTTTATCCGTTTATGTAAAATGAAAAATCCCCAAATTTACAGTCAGGCTAAAAGTATGCTTATTAAGATGCGTACATGTCATGGCCCGCGTATCGGCCGGGCTCGGTGGGGGGGGGGGGGGGGGGGGGGTCCCCCGTTCCCTTCACATTAAACAAAATTGTAGAGAAATAGAAAGAAAGAAAGAATAGTGCCTGCCATGCAAAGTCACAAACGGGGTATCAAAATTATGCTCATCTGACCATAATTAAATACCTCAAACCTCTGAGCTTGCGAAATATGCTCATCTGACCGTAATGCCTAAAACCCCTAGCTTCCGGGGGCTCTGCCCCTGGACCCCAAGCCAATTAGTGACCTCCCATGCAGTGCCACAAATAGTAGCGAAATATGCTCATCTGACCGTAATTGAATGCCTAAAAGTAAAACCCCTGAGCTTCCGAGGGCTTGACCCCCGCTAGAGCTTTGCCCCTGGACCCCCTGCAAATTTACGCTCTATACCTGATCATTAATACCTTAGGCTCCCCCCCCCCCCTCCCCGCACTTTGAAAAACGTTCCGTGCATGCCCCTCTCTCCAAACGTTTTTGCGCATTACGCTAGTAGTTCCTCGCATTTCGTCCTACCCGGTCATGAAAAAAAAAATCGCCGCCCCTGCGCGTATGCATGTTCCCTCTCCCCCCCCCCCCAAGTCCGGTATGTAGGCCTACGGTCAATACGAGCTGATATTTTGTGTGTTAGAGCAGGTGTGACCGCGTAGAATGTTACCCGCACCGATCGTCCGCCTATTAAAGATCGATCGAGAGCGGACGATCGGTGCGGATTTTATCCGCGCAGAATGTCCGTGTCGGACATTCCGTGCGCGCCTCAAATGTCCGACGGACAATCTGTGCGGAAGAGGTCTCGCACCAATAGTCCGCCTGCCGCACCGAATGTCCGTACTCTATAGTCCACACGTATACATATAATACAAGTATAATTATACTTAATGAATGAAACGACTGCATGGATAACCCATATTCAGCTTTGCCAGCTAGCTAGGGATGACACTACAGGTCTTCCCGGCGCGGATCCAGGGGGGGGGGGGGGGCGAGAGGGCCTTGACCCCAAACCGCCAACAAAAAATGAAGAGAAAGAGAGAGAGAGAGAGAAGGTAAAGCGGAGAGTAAGGAAAAGGAAGAAGAGGAAGAAGAAAAGAAAAGGGGGAAAATAAGGAGATCGGGGGCGAAAGGCCTCCCCCCCCCCCTCTCAGCAAAAGAGAGAGAGAGAGAGAGAGAGAGAGAAAGAAGGAAGGAAAAAGGGAAAGGAAGAAGAATAAAAAGGGGAAAGAAGGAGATCGGAGGGGGGGGGGGCCGAAAGGGCTTTGCCTCCCAGGCTGTTGCCCCCCCCCCCCCCCAACAAAAAAAAAGAAAGAGAGAAGGAAGAGAAGGGAAAGAAAAAGGGGAAAAGAGGAGATAAAGGGAAAGAAAGAAAAGAAGGGGGCATATCAGTTGCAGTTTTCCAAACCAACAAGTTGGGGATCGGGGGGGGGCAAATGGCCCTTGTCTCCCCTGGCCCCTCAGCAAACAAAAAAAGAGAGAGAGAGAGAGAAGGAAGGAAAAGAAGGGAAAGGGAAAGAAGAGAAAAGAGGAAAGGGAGAAGAAAAGAAAAAGGGGAAACGAAGGAGATCGGGGGGGCGAAAGGGCCTTGCCGCCCATGCTGTTGCTTCCCCCCCCCCCCCCGCAAAACAAGAGAGAAGGAAGGAAAGGGAAAGAAACAAAAGAAGAAAAGAAAAGAAGGGATATCAGTTGTAATTTTACTGCAAACAAGATGCGGATCTCGGAGAAAGGCCTTTGCCTCTGCCCCCCCCCCCCCCCCTCCCCGACCACCCCACCCCCTCCCCGCCAAAAAAGAGAGAAAGAAGGGAAAGGGAAAGAGGAGAGCTTAAATGGAACACAAAAGAGGAAGAAGAAAAGAAAAGGGTGAAAAGAAGCAGAGATCAGTTGCGATTAATCCCACCAACATCGTGTGGATCGGGGGGAGGGGGCGAAAGGCCCCTGCCTCCCTCAGCAAACTTAAATGAGAGAGAGAGAGAGAGAGAGAGAGAGAGAGAAGTAAGGGAAAGGAAAGGAGGAAAAAAGAGGAAGAAGAAAGGTAGGGGAGATCAGTTGCAATTTGTCCCGATTTGTACCCCTCCCCCCCCCCCACCCCCCCCCCCTCAGCAAAAGAGAGAGAGAGAGAGAGAGAGAGAGAGAGAGAAGGAAGGGAAGTGAAAGGGAAAGAGGAGAGAAAGGGACAGAAAACAAAGAGGAAGAAAAGAAAAGGAATTAGGGAAGATCGGTTGCGATTTCCATTGGTTCTTTTATCATCATTGTACAACTATCATTGTACAAATGTATTTATATATTCATTTATTTATTCCTGTTTGATAACAAAAATATGAATATTTTATAAATTCATAACAGCAACAAAATTAAATGTAGAAGGAAACTATCTTGCTGGGAGCAAGAAGCGCGAAAATGATCATGCATTTGCATGTACATGTAAGTATATCATTAATATCATTGATATTGTTTAATTACATCTTGTGAAATAGTATGCATTCAAGCTTTAGGGATTTTTTGTGGGTGTATTTGTATGAAAGAAAGCGTTTGGAGCTTATAATGCACATGTTGCAATTTTAGGTGCAACTTAGTGTTCAAATATGGGTTACGCACGGCCAGGCATTAGTGTGGGAAATCTTCAAATGTTAATCAGGTATATGACTAAATTACCTGTCTGTTGCCTTACGAAAAAAATTATATTTAGTCAGGCCTGAATTGAGTCGCAAAACAATCATTGTGTTAAAAGGGGAAAAAAAACATATTTGATGACATTCGAAATTCCCCAATAACCAATACGATTGGAGAGCGAGTACTCTTTTTGTTTTTCTTCAAAACTTACTCAACTATGAATAGCTGGCCCGGATACTTAAGCCTCTCACAAAACGCAAGTATAGGCCTGATGTATCGTCAGTCACAGTTTGAAGGGAAAAATATGGATTTCAGTTCCTGTAAAATTGTGTTCCAGCATTTCGCTCCTCTATAACTTAAACTCCTTATTTTATAATTCGTTTGGCCTTTAGGTAATGCAAAATTATGAAAAGAGTGTCGGGTATTATACACAGGGTTGCGCTTTTCAAAGAAATGTAAAATAGTTTTTGGTGCATTATTATAAAATATTTGGTGCATCACTATTAATGTCCTTTTTTAAAATCTTTCTAAAATGTTATCTAACTTCAAAAGTATGAACAACTGATCTGTTGGGAATCTTGGGTCTTTCCTTAATACAGTCTTTAGCGCTTTATTTTGTAAAGTTTGAAGTTTTCTTAAGTTCGTAACCCCTGTATTTGCATAGACTATATCACAGTAATCAAAATGACATTGTATCATGGATTTATAAAACAATTCGGCTTGGCGTTGTGTAATAATCGGACGAATTCTCCTTAGTATATACAATTTAAACAAAACTTTTGTTCTTATTTCGTTGATATGTAGGTTCCAACTTAGATTCTCGTCTAGAATAACGCCAAGATACTTACACGATGAAACTCTCAGAATGGGTATACTCTCTACTAGTAAATGTATATTAGGATCAAGTCTGTTTAACTTACTCCTGGTACCTACGACAAGAAACTCACATTTCTTAACATTTAATTTCAGTTTGTTGCATTTTAGATATTCACATACACTGTTAGAACGGTGTTTAAAATATCACTGTTTAAAAGAATGTTGTTTAAAAAAGTAAACAACGTTGTTCAAAATCGAAAAATCAGTGCTCGATTGGCTTAAACAACTATGTATTAAAAAAAAAGAAGATTTAATTGAACAGAGTTGTTTAAAAAGTCCCGGGGGCGTCGTTGATATTTTCTCGATACGCGATTGCAATTTGCGCACACACATGCGATATGCACAACGTACGTACATAATACATGCATGCAAGCATGCAGTGCTAGTGTGCAGTGCAGTGCAGACGAAAATGGCGGAACACGGGGCAAGGTGACGACTTGGTTCTTCTCGGCTTCGCCGATGGGGTTTAGGTGAAGTTATAGAGACAAATAATAATGTTGTCCGTCACTGTTATGAATATGATGAACAAATGTTGAAGTAAATTGGCAACAAGCTCTGCATGTTACAGTGTATAAATCGTTGTGATTATTGCAGGAGTGGTTCCAGTAGGTCATTTCACAAATTCAAACAACCAGATAATAACCATTAAACAGTTCTGTTTAAAATTTAAGCAACTCCTTTTAAACAACCCAGTTGTGCAGTAATACTGAATAAACAACAGTTGCTTAGTAATTTAAACATTATTGTTTAAAATTTAAACAACTTGCTTTAAACAACCGAGTTGTGCAATTTTATTACTAAACAACTGTTGTTTAAAAGGTTTCCTAATTTTTAAACAACTATAAGTGTTCAAAATGTAAACAACCTTAATTTGTTTAATTTTTAAACAACAGTTGAGCGATTCACCGGTTAACTCGGGGTTGTTTAAAATTTTAAACAACTTGTTTAATTTTTTTCTAACAGTGTACGGATTCTACGTCTTTGTTTAAAGCTGTTGTCAACTCTTGAACATTGTTACTACTGAAATATAAACACGTATCGTCAGCATACATTAATACCTTAGAATGCTTCACTGCAGTTGGTAGGTCGTTCACATAATATGGGGCCAGTCACCACGAAATGAGTCCAGTGTCGCATTAGCCTCAATCGTAGTAATAGCGATGTATAGTATGTATGTACTGAAAATTGACCCACCTACCACATTTAAGATTTTTCCAAAAATCGACTTATTAAATTCTTTGTTTGTTGAAAGTTTCATTGAAATCGAATGATGGGAAGTGTGTTGTTGCTATGTTGTTGTTGACCAGATTATGTTACGCATCATTAACTTTACACCTAATTATCTCAAAACTGGGTAATCCCATTGTTTATAAAGTCCAATTAGGTTTTTGTTCATATTTCTGGATATAATTTATCAATTTTAATGTGTGACCCCTTAATTTAAAGCTTACTTAATGTAGATTCATATAATACTTAAAAACAGGAATAAAATTTTTGACCAACTGGACTCATTTCGTGGTGATAGGCCCCATATATTGAAAATAGCATGGGTCCTACGATAGTACTTTGCGGTATTCCGCATGTAAGTTCCTTAGTATTCGAGCTTATACCATTCATTGTAATAAATTGCTTTCTCCCTATTAGATAACCTTCAAACCATTTGGTGACTTTTTCAGACGTACCGATGAAACGTAATTTTTGCAGAAGGTGATGATCAATGCAGTCAAATGCTTTTTGTAAATCGAGCATAACAATCCCTGTTGTGAACCCTTTGTCTATATTATCAAATAGATCTTCTGTGATATGTAATAGTGTAGTAGTCGTTGAGTGCTTTGGCCGAAAACCTGACTGATTATCACATAGTAAGTTATTGTCATTTAAAAATTCATATATCTGCTTGAAAACAATCTTTTCCATCACTTTGGCTAGTACTGGAATAACCGATATTGGTCTGTAATTGTTTTTTTCTTGTTTATCTCCCTTTTTATATATGGGAGTTACACGTGATATTTTCCATTGAAGCGGAACAATTCCTTGAGTCAAAGACATATTTATAATATGACACATTGGTTTGGCAATATATAACTTACAGAGACGCTTCGATGAAGACACCCTTATTTCATGATTGCGTGTGTTGAACTGCCCTGGGCTTTACAACTTAAAACCTCCAGGTTTTATTTTGCATATATAGGTATTTACATGTTCATTTATATAATAAAAGGAAATAATGAATATTCAAATATCATAGGTAGCAAATAAAGGATGACTAACAGAGGAATGAAAACAAACAGATAGGAGAGGATGATCAAGCATAATGATGTGCACCATAAATGTGAATTACTAAGTAGCCTGCTCATGATAAAAATACTTAAACAATTTCGGGGGCTACTTTTATGACTTTCGGGGGCTCTTTTTGGCATTTCGGGGGCTAATTCACCCCGAGCCCCCGTGTTTTTTTTCCCCCTGATACGGATAAGTGAGCGCCCTGATGGGTCCTCTTCTAACTCGTGTTTTTTAGCCCTTCTTTATTTACTTTTTCCTTTCCTTTCGTTTTCTTTCCTTTCCTTTCTTTTTTTTTCAAAGAGGGGGGGGGGGGGGGAGGGGGCGGATCCGTTGCCCCCCGTATATCCGCGCCTGAGTGACACCCACATAAACTAACCTTATTTATTACCGAACAAAAAAATAAAGAAAGAGCCCCTCGACACCATACTCTCTAAAAAGAATCGAGTGATCACGGACGTCACTCCTCTGGAGAGTGAAAATGTAGTGAAAATAGAGTGAACATTCACTCTTTTCTTCTTAGAGAGCACTCTAAAATCAATCGATTTTCACTCCTAAACAAGTGATCACGGACGTTAACCCCAAGTAAGTGAAAATAGAGTGAAAATTCACTCTTTTTTGTTAAGAGAGTAGGTGTAAGTATTCAGCCAGTTGCTACCCCCCCCCCCCCCCCCCCCCACCAAAATAAACTTTAAAAGTGAATTTTGTTTTGTTCTAATTTGATACCAGTGATTTAAAGATGTTGCTGAAATGGCCTAATTTTCGGGGCTTTTTCCTCACTTTTTGGTAAATTATACTTTTTATGCGTTTATTGGAGAATGACAAATATCAAAATTTACAGTCAGGCAAGAAATGTGCTTATTTACTATTTAGAGGCCTACATGTCAGGTCCCGCGGAACGACGGGCTTGGGGGCTCAAGCCCCCCCCCCCCCCCCCCAGACACACACTTTTTAAAATGTATATTAAAGAGAATTAAACAGAAAGAAATAGAAAAGAAAGTATGCTCATGTGACCGTAATTAAATGCCCATACCCCTGAGCTTCCGGGGGCTCTGTCCCCTGGACCCCACCTTGGGACCTAAGGCTGACCCCTGGAAGCTAATGTGACCTTAATGTTAATGCCTAAAACCCCTGCGCTTCCGGAGGCTCCGCCCCTTGGAACATACGCCAATTAGTTAGTTGCCAGTGTCATGAATAGGGTATTAAAATATGCTTATCTGACCGTAATTAAATACTCTTAAATACTCTAGCCTCCCCAACTCACTTTCAACCCAATTTTTAATCACTTTTAGTTCCCATTTAACTCCTTCATTAAACCTCGAAACGCCCCCAAATATTTGGGGCGGGGCCTGTATCACAAGTATACTAGTAGTGAGTTGGTTGAAGTACGAAGCCACGTACAAAAGTATAATCGATTACAACAGTTGTGGTGCCGATATCACGAGTATGCCTTCATAGAATAAAGGTTTTAAAGAAAATATTCACTTCTACTTTCGAAAGGACTGGCCCATTTGCTTTACAAAAATTGTAGAGTTATTATTATGTAATTTCTAGAAAAAATGTCAACCACATGATTTACAATGAGTCTAAATAAATTGATTTGCCGAGTTGCTTCCTTTTTTCAAATATACACGTAAAACAATGGGGGGAGAGAATGTGCGGAAAGCAAACCGCACGGATCGTCCCTCGGACGATCCGTGCGAGCAGAAAACCCGCATATTATGTCTGACGGACAAACGAAACTGGTAGGACAAACGGCGCGGTCACACCTGCCGGCTTCGATCGTTGCGTAAAAAGTACCCCTTCATACCGGAGATTTGGGGAACATGAATGCGGTCTCTCCATTCCCGGAGTGGGGGAGTCGGGGGGGGGGGTAAATGCTCTTTTCATAGTGGTGAGCATCCTTTTTCACCTCTAATAAATGCCCCTTTTATTTTGAAACGTTCCCCTTTTCCTTCCTAATAAAAGTACTCTTTTTCCTCTCCCTTTCTCATTATTACCCATTTCATCTCTGATAAGTGCCCCGTTAATTTCAACATGTGCCTCTTTTTCTTTTTAATAAGAACCACTTCCCCCTTCTCAGAAAGCCCCCTTTCACCTCCGAATGCTTTTAGAATCTGATCGATGACCCTTTTCTTGAAAAATGTGATGTGAAAAACTAGAATGGCCATCCGGGGTGACAACGGGATTCGTTTTGTCAAAGGTTTATAGGATGATGAGGGTTAATAGCAACCGTAGTTCCGTTCATTTATTGGGCAACCACTACCTCATATAATCATATTATGGCGCAGGGAAATATGCTACAACAAGGGATATTTAAAACACCTCCCTGCTACAACCTATACTGGATCTATTATAGGGAGGTCGTGAATTCAAAGCCCTGACTTGATGCACGCGACTTTGCCATTTTTCATTGAAGAAAAAAAATTACTCCTATCTGTGAGGGTTATCACTTGGTCACTGAGCTAGGACCCCGTTTAAAATACTTAACACCATTCCTATCATCGTAGATTCATATTTTACTACAGGCTATACCCGTCATGTTCATCAGATTTTTTTTTTCTTTCTTAAATTCCATCGTGATATGCTGAAGATACGGATCCACGAAGTAGATTTGTTTTTGAATGAGCATAATAGGGACAGTTCACTCAATTTGTTCCCATACCCTGCAAACCCGATCCAGACTCCGAGTGAATTTGCTCAACATAATACCACCATAGAGAAATAGGGCCTATATAGTTTAATAACAAAATTAAAAACATTGTCCACTCAAGTTCAAGCCACCATACCAATATTGACCTTTTTTTGGGTGGCTAGGTTCAACCGTTGAAGTGCAAATGCAATGCATCTTGTACATGTAGGCTACGTAAACAGCTGGCGCAGATGGAAAAGTGACGAAACATCTTTTGTTTAGTTGTCTTTATCAATATACCGGGCTGTTTTTATCTAATTTCGTGATCTAGAGCAGCAGCATGGACTTTGAATTAGAAGAAGACAGGATGTAAGTGCTATGAACTATGACTTGTATACATTGTAGTCGTTAAATTAAAAAAAACATCATGATGATGATTGATGAATGAATGTGACCGGGCGCGGGGCCGGGCGCGGGCAGGGCCGAGGCGAGGGCGAGACGAGGTCCGAGTCTAGTCTCTGAGATGGAGTGTGAGAGAGCTGAGCTGAGAGAGAGACTGAGTCTGACTCTGAGTGACTGAGCTTAATTTATGGCATGGCTGGGCCGAGTCTGAGTGAATGAACTTGGGGTGGTAGGGGCGCTGGTCCAAGAATAAATTAAGTATCGTCTTCGGGACAGATGCAATGCGTCCGCAAAAATTAGGATAGAGAAGAGAAGAGAAGGTTCATTAATTTAAAAAACTAACTTTAATGTCATTAGTGCAAAGGTGACACTTTGATTGGCCAAGGTTATCTAAAGCAGGCCTTCTCAACTAGTTTATTAGAAGCGCCAAAACAAAAATGAATTGAGGTTGAAGTGCCAACCTGTATGTTTGGTGACTGTGTTACGAGGGAGCGTAGCGACCGAGCCGATACCGGGTGGGGTCCAGGGGGCAAAGCCCCCGGAAGCTAGTGGATTTTAGGGCTTTTTTGAGGCCCAGATGTGGCATTTTTAACACCTTTTTGTTCCATAAAACATCAATCATAATTTCATATTGATGTGAATTAATTAGTACAATTCCTGGCTAAAATCTACACTGGAAGTTAATTTATATGAAGTTATTTTGGTGCAATAAACATGGAAAATGTCAAAATGAAGTGAAAATCAAACAAACAAAATGGCTTGCTTACGAATTGGGCTCAACTTCGACTGCGACTTTTTGATTTTTCTGAGTTTTTTTATTTTTAAATTAATTGTTTTAATGTTGTTCTTTCTTTAATTTTTAATTTGTATTAATTGTTTGGAACAGCCGCGCGCCACTCTGACTGACCGCAAGCGCCACGAGTGGCGCGCGCGCCGCCAGTTGAGAAGGCCTGATCTAAAGCCAATGCTTGGAAACATTCGAAGTAATGATTTTTAACAATTACAAAACGCTTAGATACAGCCCCGACATAGCACCTGAAAAGCTCTCCGGTCGCTGCTGAGATATGATGACACATCTTGAACATGATGTGCACAAGCAGACGATGTCCTATGACATCTCACACAAGTTCAGTGCCTGTTTTGTCATCTTTTCTTCAGTTATTTCTCTTACTTCAATACCCTCAGGCGAAATGTTTAATCTGTTGCCTCACTCTAAACCCTGTGCATGGTATTATTTTGATCAAAAATGCAAGGATACAAAAAATAAGGAATCCGTCACTTGTAAACATGCCATTGTATTTTCCTCTGCATACACCGCGGCATGTTCGGCGTTTCAAGAAGGAACAAATGACGTCCATGCTATCATTCCGGAGGTTTTTTAATTTGAAAGTGTTGTTTCTTTGATTGCTCATTAACCCCTATCCGGTGTATTTACAAACAAAAGAATTTAGTTATCAGAATGGGGGTCATATCCCTTTTTGAATGGTGTAAAATTCCATCACATTTAAATGTATACTAAACTTATTAGTTATTATAATTTGAGAAATAAAAGCATTGCAATTATGTTCATTCTTTATGGGATGTCGTCTGCTTGGGCAGGGTTGGTTCATATTGTGACGGCATTAAAACATTGTTATTTTTCCAGCGAATCTCTCGCATATCCCAGATACTATGGAAGTTGTCTTATTTGTAGTTTTATAAATCACCCGATTTGTAGTTGACCTAAAACTTGCATGATGGACATCTGTTAGCTTACCAGTTACTAGTAATACGCTATCTGCCATATTTGTGATTTTCTATGAACCCGCACTTTATGGGAAAAAGGGTGATTCCTCGTCTTTACCCAATTCATGTTGATTCAACATGGCGAAGAGAAAGTATGCATGTTCGGTATGTGAATTACATGTACATGTACATGTAGTTACAATTTGGTCCCCCGTTATATATTTTTCACCAAATATAATTTCTATCTTCTCAGCTATTATTTTTTCCTCATTGAAAAGTAAAGGTTTTATTATTGATTTTCAAGTCCTTCCAACTAAAGCTAGGTTCATGATACATGTAATGTACATGTACAACTTCAACTGGTACGTCACATTTTTACTAAAAAAGTTGCTAAGTAAAAAACAAAGCAAATAAATTGATAAATCAATAAAAATGTGAATATTTACATGTATATTAGATAAAAAATGAATGATTACGGTAAAGATATTTTTTTAAATAATGGTAGAGACTAGGGATCTTGAAGGTATGTTTAGTCACAGGGCATTGGCCTTTCATTACATGTAGCTTTGCGAAGTGACAGCAATAATCACTTTACCACTTGTAAAAAGAAACACCAAAGTCATGGTCCTAGCATTTTAAATAAGTTTGAATTTACTTACTGTACATGTACCATTGCTGGATGAACCATTTGATGGGCATTTAACAATATTTGTAGCAGCGTTACCAGTATATCTCAGTTAAACACTTAACTCAACTACAATTTTTTGATCTTCAGGATTACATTGAGTATCAATAAATGCTTCTCTTTATCAACCAACATTTTCCTCAACAATTATTTTTAGTTTTTACTGCTATTTCTAAAAATATGTGCTTATAAAGCATATACATGTACGTGTATACAATAAACATGGATGAACTTTTACCAAATAGTTTCATAACCTTGTACATGTACATGTAAGATTTGATATTTATTTACCATACAGTATTTGGTAAATCATACATGTACATGCATGTACCAACTTGTTTTCACCTACATGTACATGTACATGTATATGAATTTTCCTGAGAAATGATACTTTATCAAAATAAAGAGCAATGTTTGTACAACCCAAATTCTACATGAACATGTATGTACACTGTAGGTAGATTTGAATCACAACGCTTTCCAGTATATTATGCTGAAACCCCACATGTGAATTGAGAAACATGTTTTTATTATTATTATTGTTATTTCATAACCCATTGCCTACTGGAACCATGTGGGTCCTGTATTAAAGCCTATGGGTATAAAATAATTCAGTAGTCAATAGGTTAAGAAAACACAAAAAATTCATCTTACCAACGAATGTTTCTTCTAGAAAGTACACTGTAGATCTAGATACCTTGCTCCTGAATAACAAAATAGCTAAATGGTTCTGTTTTTATATACATATGGTTGTGTTCCCAGTACAGCATGGTGGTGCAATACCATGTATATCTTTTAAAAATGCAAGTCATTGAGATGTTGTTATTAATCACTTATTTGATGACTAGGCATATTCTGATTTCAATGTTCATACTTGCAATTTGCAAAGCCACATTTACTTGGAAATTAATTGATTGAGGATCAGATCAAACATGTAGGACCTTTAGTCATTTGTGAAATTGATTTTCAGAACATATAGTGTATCACACAATCACAAGTACAAAGCATTACCATATAGATCTGTGTCAACACAGCACAGGCTATGGTCACTCTCAAAGAGCTGAAAATGCTTTGAGACTGCTGCCCTCTTGTGGTGGAAACATACAATGCTTGCTTAGTGTCAACCATAGAGATATATACTTAATAAGGCTAGAGTGCGGACTCGTCATACGCGCCCGTTCAAAGCTCTGTGCGCGCATGGAGCGCGGTCCGCCATTACTAAGGAGGGCAAAACATCGAGAAATACCCGGATGTTCCATCGAAACTGTGCTACTGATAAGCAATGTGAAGCTTCATTTTTCGGGTTGATTTATCGGTTTTCGAGTATGAAACGTTATAATTGTGGTATTTTGCATAATGCATGAACCCTACTCATGCCTCAGTTATGGTATCTGGTGTAGGTCAAGATTAATTACGGATGTTATGGTGAGGTAAAAGGGACACAAAAAGCTGTTTATATTTCAGTATATCTTCAATTTTTCTTCCTCTTTGTCAATATAAAACTGTGATATTATGACATTAAATATTACTTGGCTTTCAACCAATCAGAATCAAGCATTTGGGACTAGTATTTGATATTTATGTCATGATATTAAACAAAGTTTTATGCTACAGGGCCAATGCCGGGGGCCAATGTCTTTCTAATTCAGTTATTATGAGAGCCAGGGTTTATTGATTTAAAACGCTTTAAAGGTAATATATATGTTTATGGCTATTATAAACAGATTGATACTTATAGATTTGGGATAGAGATGGCTATGTAGATAGCTAGACACATAAATAGATGGATAGATAGATATAATATAGAAGGATAGGTAGATAATGGAAATGCAGATATAGGACGATACTGAAGATAGGAAGAGGGGGAAGGAAAGAATTATACACATTTATTTTTTTTTAAATATGTTATTTACTCATCCAATCATTCATCCATCCATCCAAACATTCTTTTTCTTCTTCTCTCACTCATTTTATATCAAATTCACACCTTATGTCTTTCACCTATTCTCTATAAAATATCTATATGTCTTAAAGAATAATTCAATTTGTTACAGTTTACTATAAATACATATGAACATTCTTTAAAACCAGCTGATCATTGATGTAATAATTATTTATTCACACCACTTTTTTTCTCCATAAATAATATTCTCCTTGATACAGTGTATTTCTTATTTTCTTCATCAAACAGTTTTAGAGAATAAACTTATAATTAAATTTGAAGAAAAAAAATGAATAAATGAACCTTTTATTACCACACGGCACACGTGTGTTGATATTCTACAGCATAGGCATTTAAGTTTTGACATTTTATCGGACATATATACTGCAATAATACAACACAATTGAAAGGACAGACATTGCAAAAACAACACCTCAGATTTTAGCCCAAAATTTACTGTCACGGATCATAGGCAACACAACCACGACAAATTGATTCGCCACCAAAGACAAGCATTACACATCCCAAAACCGCCACAATAACTCCCAAAACATAAATGTCAGGAGGCCAATGTCTATGTGTCAAGATGTCAGCGATAACGAACACTTTATTAACTAGTCTTGGCTCCAAGCGCACGCAGGCGTGTCATATTTACTAATAATAGTATAATACAAAGACATTTCATGGAGTAATAAATGCAAACCAGAAATAGTAATTCATCATATATATTCCAAGTCACCTGTATTGCTATGAAGAACTATATTTGAAGAGACTTACATCTCAGGATACTGCACTACACTGTTCAGTGAAACCTCATAGTAACATGGTCTTTTGACATCATTATTCATTAGGTATAATAATAAATTTGAAACTGATTACCCTCAAATGTACACAGTAGATACAACAAGCCAAAGAGTGCACAATCTTATGGGTTTACATCTAGTGACATTATTCCATATAATTGTTCTGTTATCAAATCTCTTCAAAAGCAGTTTTCCATTTTGGAACAAAATTCAAACCTATGTACAAAACGATCAATGGGTGTGTATATGGTGTGCAACTATGCATTACACAAGCCTTTCAATTGCCACACATCTGTGAATTCTTCTCGTTTATTGAAAATGGGCTCACTTGATGTGAATTTCTTGCTTTTCATCTTTAATGATGTAAATCACTTGGTTGAGAGCAATCCAGACAATGTTATAAAAAAAGGTCTACATGTTTATCTCAGGTTATCCATACTGTACCCTGCAGAATCAAAGCACATGTAGAGTGCAAATAATTTGCAAAAATTATAGCAACTGAATCAGATACAGCAGGTACAATTATGAAGCTTATATAGTAAATATTCAAATACAGTGTACCTCACAACAACTCAAAATTCAAGTACATTTTGTTTAATCCCTAATGTAATCAACTCTTCTAAGTTCCACTTTAGTTTGCCTTAGTGTAAAGTTAACAAACAGAAAATTATGGTTAGGTTGTGCAACTGTCACAATGTGTCCTAAGAATTTTATTTCATTACACAGAACAAAAGTCTCAGATTGTTCTGTTTTTTAAAAAGATTATTGAAAGCTCTCTCCAGTTTTAAACGGCTTCACAGTCAATCATCCAGTGGATAAGCTATGCAGACAAGAGGCAAAATATAAAAGACCGATCTGTCTTTGTAGTTTGTTCGAATGAAGTTCTATGTTTTGGGTTTTTTTCCCTGAAAATGCGTTCTCTCCAAAGTTGTGTTGAAGTAGGTCAAGCTGATCCTGGCTAATGAGCTTGCTTTCGTGGGCTTCCTGCAAGAGAGTCCTGGTTTTTCCATCTCTCCTGTTTACCTTGTTTCACCACTTTAAGCTGTTTCTTGGCATCCTGCACTTGCTGTCTGGTTATATTCAGTTTCTAATCATCTCAGACAGAAAAAGAATAGTCATGTTTTTTGTAATGTCATAGGGTTTCTTTGGAGGCACGGGAACACTTTCGGATGTTGTTCATGGTTTTGCTGGGAGTCTTGAGCCATGGGTCTGTTTATAGGGAGGATGTCCAGGAAAGACAGTAGGCACAGCTCTATGAACGAGATGTGGTGTGTAACATCCTTTCCTCTCTTGGGTGTATTCCTGCATTACAATAAAAGCAAATGGAAACAATAATGAGTTTTTTCTCATAACATGACAATTGTTCTACTATTCATGCTATTTCATGTGATTTTTAAGACTGAAACTGAAAGCAGCTTCCAGCCAAATAAATAAAATAATAATGATGTCAGCAAGTCATAAACAAATTTGATAGAAATAGTGTAGTGTGCGGTGGGATTTTTAGGCTAGCCTAGCCTAGTTGGATAATTCCTGTGATGTGAAATATGGCAGGCTAGCCTGGCTTAGACCAAAAGCTTCAGTCTCTCTATATCGTCGGTTGTTCTACTGAGCTGAGACTGCGTCTGGCTCCACTAGACCTCTGATTATATTATGGGGAATGCCAACAAATGTCAGTTTTATTAAAGAAATGACCCATATCAGACGGTTATTTCTGTCTAGCCTGGCTTTGCCTTTCGGGCTTTAGAAATTAGAGACTAGAGTTTAGATCTAGAGTCTAGTCTAGACCTAGTTAAAATATAAAGAAGTTGACATTTGATTTTTATCTTGAAATTAGATAAGATAAAATTAATTATATCATTTTATTCTAGACTTTTCTTTAATAGAATCAAGCTCATGGAGTTTATTTCCGAGTTGGACTCTCTGGCTCTTGGAGTTGCGAGCGACTCCAGCGCAGCAGAATTTTCCCATCACCGTCCCCAGAACCTTAACCCATGCCTGCCCCAGCCCGGCGGGCGTGGACCGGCGCGCTCCGCTGCTGCAGAAGCTGCGGTGGCTTGTCATGAGACAACCCGGGTACAGCCTACAGTCACTGCATAAACTACATATTTAGCTCTAAAATCTCCTTATTAATCAACATAACATTGAGAAGAACTTACTTGTGAAATATTATGCAGTTCCCTTTCTTTCTTCGGTTCGAACATCCAAATGCAACGCACGAACCTGGCTTCTCCAAATTTTTCCACGTATGTTGTGCACAGCATCTTGTTGGGTCGTTCGATTTTCTGCCCTCCTTAGTAATGGCGGCCACCGCTCCAGGTCCGCACAGCAATTTGAGCGAGTACGCCCTCTAGTGTTAGTAGTATATATCTCTATGGTGTCAACATATATTCCTGTCTGGTTTCAAAACTGAAATGCTCCTTAGAATGACGAGCATATTAACATTATATTTGGATACTATGTAGAATAAAGATTAATATAATTACCTACAATGTATATTTATCTGATTTTTTAGGAAAATCCATCACAGCATTGATTATGTTTGTTATAAATTATAGTTCTAGGCATACAGGGTGTAGCTGGAAAAAAAAATTAAAGTATAAACAGATTTATGAAAATGTAGAAATATTTTCATGATCTCTTTCTTTACAGTCCTTTACAACAAATACATTTACATGTTTGAAGTTAAAAATGCATAATGACAAGGATTTACTTTGCAAAAACATTTATGTTACCGGTATGTAATTAACAAATAAAAACACATAGAGTCAGTTTTTTCTTTTACCTGCATGTAAACCAGATATATCAATGGACATGCTGCTGAGCTCCGTGTTATAGATTTACAAATTATTTCTTACTTTAGGCACAGAGTGGGGGGGGGGGGGGGGGGGATATCTTGATTATTGTACAACACATACATGTATGTAGAGAGAGCTCTGCTCACAACACAAATTGGCAACTCCATTGTGAGAGAGCTCTGCTCACAATGGAGTTGCCAATTTGTGTTTGATCAATAAAAACTGAAAATCAATTTCTCTCTTATTCTGTCAATTTTTTCTCAAACTTCACTACCGGTAATCAATTTTTCTAATATTTATACATTTATGACGAAGATTTTAAAAAGACCCTTGCTTTTGAAAGCAAGCATGTATTGCAATCAATGTATTGTAAAGGGAAGAGAGAAATAAAAACTCTTGTGTTCACTGGAGCTGGCTGACTGTACATCTATGTACCAAACGGTTCTTG
This sequence comes from Strongylocentrotus droebachiensis, assembly GCA_035222895.1. Lineage (NCBI taxonomy): Eukaryota > Metazoa > Echinodermata > Echinoidea > Camarodonta > Strongylocentrotidae > Strongylocentrotus > Strongylocentrotus droebachiensis. The sequence goes on along the minus strand of JAVYIG010002484.1, from coordinate 197,200 downwards.
TTTATATACGGTAGACAAGTACACATTTAGATGTGCCGCTGTATTTGTAGGATTACCTTATAAATTAATCCTATCCTACATCGCTGTTACATTGGTTAAAGCCTTGAGGTAATATGACAATGCAAAACACTTTCTATACAACTACTAATCAATACCAAATTCTATTGTATTGTATCTCTCTCATTTGCATGTCAAAGGAGACTTATTTTGTTCTAGCACAGTTGCTTTACATGCACATGTAGCCTTATAGGCTGGATGCTGTAGATGATTGTTGGTCTATGGTTATGCATGTTAGAGATTAGTTCATGCACTTCAATTTCTGTTTACACGAATATGAATTGCAAATACACACATGTAAGGGTGAAGTGACTCTCAACTTTAAGACTCTTTGAAGTAGTTTGGCTCGGTACATTTTGTTTCTTTGCCGCTTTTTAAGCTTCATTGATCAAAGTTTCAGCCGAAACTCTTGTCGAACCAGGGACCTTGGAGCCATGATGAAAGGATCAGCCACGCTCTGGCAGTCAGATCTCTTTTATTGTATGAAAACTGTCTATTGATCTCAGATACCAGCACAAAAACACTTCTTGTGGAGTATATTTTTGTATCAAGAGAGGCCTGTAGTGTACAGCCTGCTACTAGTTGAGGATATGCTTGATGGATACTTGTTGTTTGCTGATATGCTTTGACTGTAATTCAAATTCAACTGTATATTGTGCATGCAGAAACATATTGGAAGCTTATACTGTAAACTGAGTTTTGAAAACAAGTTTCAATGAATGTCGATGTGGAACCGTGGAACAGAACTCGGGGACTGAAATGTGGGAAGTTGGATACTGAGATAGTTTTCAAGAAAGCGCATTTTTCATGATTTGACTCGCATTGAAGAAACTTTGGGATTCAAACTGGATTGTGCACCTATCATTTCATAGTCAATGGATTAGTGACTTACAATTTTATTATGGAGGCAATGATACTACAGTATACTGTTCACAAACTTTGGAAAATCTTCAGATAACTAATGAGCATGTCTTCCAGTAACTAGGATAACGAGTACAAACAGAAGTAGAGTCACTTCACTTCAGGAAATAATTCTTCGCTTGATGTACTTTTTTCTCAAAAACTTTCCACCAATGGAGGAGGCATACAGTGTATGACTGCAACTTTCAGTACTCATCGATGAAGGACTGAAAATAGTACAAAAGAAGAATCAAAAACAATATTTTCTGTCATCATTCAGAAGTGATTACATTAAGACAACATGCCTGTGGAGGTGGTACAAAGCATTGATGGTTTTATGGCCTGTGAAGATAAGCTGTAAGTTTCAGAATAGTGGGCACTGGGCGGGGTGATGAGGATTTTTGTTTTAGCACTTTTAAGAGTTATGAACAGATTTACTCGGTCAACTAAGATCTCCATGTTAATCAGATCGTTGAAGATGTTTGAAATATTTTTATCAAAGGTTTTCTTTTAGAAACTGTCATGTAGACCAGTAATACATGTTAGGCTCTGCTAAAGTTCTGTACTTACATGTACATGTTATTGTAGCATGCATCACTCTGCCAATATCTAATTTATAGGTGAATAATTCAACTGCTGCACTAATGCATGACCAACTTTGAGGTATTTTGTTTTGTCCAAGCTGAATGATTAATTTCTACCAGAAGATCCTGGTAGTAGTATTCATTTATTGTAATATAATCTAGAGCAATCCCTCTTTGTTGTTTGCTCTTCATGCTTTTCACAAACTCAACAGACTACATTTTTGTCAGATTTAGCCCACATCTGGGCTCTGGCATATATTATACAGGTAGTCTTTTGCAGGTGTTCTTATTGTGTCATGGCAGCTGGTAATACAAGAGACAAAGTTACCTTCCTATTCGTTTTATATTCACAAAGGGGATATTCTTGGATGTCTGATTTTTATGTTGGGACTCAGCAGATGTCAATGTGCATATCACATGATACATCGATAAATGGCATGAAGCGAGAATCTGTAGATTCATTCCCTGTTTACCTAGCAATGGGACTATGGAAGACTTACACCGAGTTACATGTAGATCTTATCTTTAGTGTTACAACTGGTTAAATAGTAACCGTTATCTGGATTGTTGTCTATGGGAGGAAGGTTGCATTTTCTAGGGGAGACTGGACCTGAATTACATGTAACATGATGTCTTCCACTGTGCCAAGGTAACTTTAGAAGTTTAAATGTTCGCTGTTTTTTTTAGATTCCCTCTATATATGAGACATGAGAGACAGAGAGAGAGAGAGAAAGAGAGAGAGGGAGAGAGAGAGAGGGAGAGAGAGAGAGAAAGAAAGAAAGAAAGAAAGAAAGAAAGAAAGAAAGAAAGAGAGAGGGAGAGAGAGAGAGAGGGAGAGAGAGAGAGAGAGGGAGAGAGAGAGAGAGAGAGTCAGGACTGGGAATTAACATTTCATTATAGATAAACTTGATGAGTACTGAATAATTCTAGCAGCCAATCAAAATGATTTTGTTTCTTCCTGCCTGCTTTTCGTTTAGTTCCAGCTATTAACCTTAGTTTTATCTAGATGTCTCGTTTATCATGATTAGTCTGATAAGTGCACTTGAGACAACAAAATTATTACATACTCTGGTTTTCTTCAATGATTTCATGCATTGAAAATACCACATTGTAATCAGTGTTAACTTTATATTATACTGACTGGTGATTTGAGACATTTTTTGAATTATGCTGGTAAGTAGTTAATGCAATAGCCGTTTCTTTTTCTTCTACTACATTATGTACAGGATATATAATGCACATGGTGCATGATCATGCAGTACATGTAGGAAATACAAATATATTGGACAGTGTATGAGTGTATACTGTTATTTAACTGATTTCTGTATATTCTTCAAATTTTTTCATTATTTGAGTAACTGTATGACTGATTTAGCTACTGAGTAGTACAACAGACTGGTTTGCTTCAAGCTATATAGCCAGTTCCCCATGACCTATTTGGTTATTTGCATTCCTTTTATTGTTAGCAATGTATTCATTCTGTTTGATATACATGTACATGTATCTCCATACCTGTATTGTGCTGCAGTATATTACCTTACATGTATGCCCTTGTACTTTGGAATCTCTTTGACAAATATACATACATAAATGTGAATCAATCACACACATTATGCAGGTTTATCTGATATATGCATTTACTGATGTACATGTACTGTACATCTAGTATGGGAACAGTGTTAAAGGGACAGGGAAACAATACTTTAAACATTTTGGGGGTTACTTTTCAAGTTTGCTTGCATGAAAATAACACTCTTTATTTTGCTTTGCATTGAACTCTATGCAATTTTGGGGGCTCTTTTATGACTTTCAGGGCTCTTTTTGGCATTTTGGGGGCTAATTTGCCCCGAGCCCTGGACCATTGCTTCAATTTGATTACGTATCTATACTTTTAATTAAAGAGAATTGATATGTCACTTTTAAGAGTTAAAGTGATGATTTATTTTCTTTATTAGAGTCATTGTCCAATCTCAGGATACAAAATATATATCATCATTTTTTCCTTTTTTTTAGGAGTCAAGCAAGACTCTAGATATTGCCTTATTTTCTTTCTACACAGCTAGTATTTAAGTCCAAAGAAATATAGGCCAGATTACCTTGGGTTCTGTAAAAAGTTTTATTTTGGTTATTTTAATATATTTTATTTCAATCCAATTTCGAAAGTCTAATACATATATTTGTTTGAATAATATGTTTTAATAGTGAGAAAGGACTTCATAAAACACTCCACACCTGTGTCAACCAGTGTAAAATTTATTTTAAAAAATTCTCCTTGTAATTATAGATATTTTTTATCATACATTGTCAGCGATTTGAAGCCCGCCGCGGCACTAATGTCCTTTGGCAAGACATTGATCTACATTTGCCACACTCAACCCAGGTGATGTAAATGGGTACCTGGTAGGAATTAATTCTTTGAATTTCTAGAGCGCCATAATGGCAGAACAGCTAAAGCCTGGGTAATAATCTCCAAGTTTGGAACCGCTTAGTGATTGTAATAAGCGCTATATAAAAACTGAGTTTTATTATTATTATATTTTCAGGGGTATGGAGGCCATACCAGGGACTGCCAAGCTGGTGAAGGACAGTCAGAACCTTGTTGGTATCAGTATTGGTGGAGGGGCGCCGCTTTGCCCCTGTCTGTACATCGTACAGGTGTTTGACAACACCCCTGCTGCCAAGAGTAAACTCCTTAACGCTGGAGATGAGATTGTAGGGGTTAATAAGAAGTCTGTCAAGGGAAGGACTAAAGTGGAAGTGGCCAGGATGATTCAGGCTCTCAAGGTATGTATCTGGGACATTGATCTAGGGGGTGTTTCACAAAGATCCTAAGTCGAGCTTAACTCTAAGTTGGACTTAAATATTATGGAGAGCCATTTGTAGCCTTAAAATAAAATGTATTAAAAAGCAAAAATTCATGTATTTTTTTACTTTTCATAAATTCCACATATCTAGAACATGAAATCTCTTTGATGATAGGAAATAAGATGATTTGAATCAACATTTTATGCCGTTTAAAATAAGTTTTACAAAATATTTTCAAAGATGCTAATGGCTTTCCATAATTTTAAGTCCAACTTAGAGATAAGTTCAACTTAGGACCTTTGTAAAACTACCCCCAGATATCTGGTTCATGTCATGGTTAATATCCAGAGTCTGAAAATAGCGGGTTATTTGGCAAACTCGAGCTGATGAAGACAGTCCTAAAGATGGGTTTGAGCTTTTGTTCATGATGAGGTTTAACAAAAGAAGTCTCTCAATGCCTATATCAGTTTTCGAATCTCTAACATGGTCTTAGACCCATGACAGGTTTATCTGAAATAGTAGAATATGGGAATTCAGATGGGATAGGGCTGGGATTGGGATGCAGATGAGGTTCAGGGTTAGGGGTAGGTTTAGTTTGGACTGGGTTGAAGTTAAAACTTTGGTTAGTGTTTAGATATTGATGACAGAGGAATTTTCATAAGAGCATGTGTCATATAAAATTTATTAATTACAAATTTAAAATGCACATTTGTGAAATTTTTAGCTTATAAAGTTTAAGTTGCCAGGACGATATCAGCATGTCCTAAACCCCTCCTAGCTTTGGGCCCACAAATCCCGCCCAAGAATAAGTTATGACCAGATACAGATTCATACAGGTAAGTTTAGTATCATGGAAGATATGTTATGCCCACTTTAACAAGTAAACAAAGTATATCAAGTCACTCTTTCACTTAGGAAAGTTGATTTATTAGATATTGAGGGGTCAGTGACACAAAGACGTTACTCCATTTTGGCCATTTTCAGAAAAAGTGGTTTATGTGTCAATGAGCACTTGGGTCTTAAGGAGTTAAGTCTATGTTTCACTAGCCATTGACTTCAATTCAATGGGGGTGTTGGGTGGAGTTAAGTCTTTGTATTTCCTGGAAAGCCCATTTTTCTGAACATTTTGATATCAAATAGTCATTTTGGCAAAATATGGAGTTACGTCTTTGTGTCACTGAACCCTTGATATACTGTCGTGGCACAGGAAGGGTTCTCACTTCAAGTTTTCACTTCTTTTCCATTGCTAGAGTGAGGTGATAATCAGCTATAACAGCCTCAAAGCAGACACAAAGGAAGGCAAAGGATTGGACATTGCTCTCAAGAAGGCCAAGCATCGTATGGTTGAGAATCTGAGCTCCTCCACCGCGGATGCTCTGGGTCTCAGTAGAGCCATCCTCTGTAATGGTAAGTTGTCTTTAGACCTGGGACCCATTTCACAAAGCCTTTTTGCAATGACAAATGACAAAGATCAGTGACAAATCTACTGATAACTAAATCAGAAGCAAGGATTTCAGTAGCTTATAACAAAAAATGTCTTTTGTCACTGATGAAAAGCAATGATGACAAGTTTTGTGAAATGCCCCCTTTTGTCAGGATGTGGTGTATGTACAGTACTGTACATATGGTGCTTCATTATCAGCCAAAGCAGGCTCCAGCTTGGCAAATTTGACGGATCAGTGCGTTAAAGTCCCTCTGCACTAGTTTGGCATGGAGGGATTAGACCTCCCTGCAAGATCACCGGCAGGTTGTTATCTCATCAAATCAGCTCTCAATTAACATAAGAAAAAGGACATCATGGGGGACCAACAGGTACCGCTTAGGCATTGTTTGCTATATAGAGGGCACAAGTAGCTACAAGTAGTGTAGTCCCGCTTAAAGAGAAATTATTCTTTTTTAAATTCATAAGCCGCAGATAAAAAATACCAACATGAAACCATTTCAACCGAAGTATGGAGCATGTACATTGAGGGAGACATGAATTGCACGTTATATATGTTTATAAACACAACGACAGTGTAGTGAATGAAAGGACAAAGAAATAAGAGTTGGTGCATCTTCATCACGATTTAGCCCGCTATTTGGCCAAACATCTGGCTTTTTGAGGAAATGCACTGAAGGCTATTATAACTTGGGATAATAGCTCAAACAAATCTTTTTTCTTGACCTTGAGACCCCATTCTATCATTGATTTTCATAATATAATCAGTTTGATTGAAGCTAATTGATGAGGTTCTTTATCGTGAATAAATCCATTTTGTTTAATCTTGTTCTCCTAGATGTTTTGATCAAGAGACTAGATGAGCTGAATAAGACATCACGCCTTTACAAGGGACTCATGGACCACACCAAGAAACTACTCAAGATCTTCTATGAAATGTCGAGTACCCATAGAGGTAAGCATATAAGCATCTATAATGCCTCAGTCACACCTTTGCGTATTTGGCTTGCATATCGCTCTGTATTTATAGCAAGCCGTTTTAACATTTATTCCAATTTCTTGAAATCAAGATTTTTTTTTTTCTTCAAGCAATGGTACCTCTTGATATCAAGAAATAGGAACAAATGTTCAAATGGCTTGCCATAAATATGCAGCAATACCCAAGCCAAATACGCAAAGGTGTGACTGAGGCATTAGATATGTCATGGGGGATTAAAATATTGAAATGCTGGACACATATGCAGTAAAAAAAAAAAATGGCGAGATGAAATAGTTAACTTTTAAAAGTGGGCCATAACAAAAATTTGAACATTTAAGATAAAAGATGCTATAGCAGATACTTGGGTGAAATAAAGTATGTTTAGTGAAGTACAGTATTGTTTGTGTGCCTTGAAATGAAACATTAATTTTCTATTTTCATTTTGGACATAATGAAAGTTTTACTATTTTGAATGATAATCGAACCAAATATGGGTATTGTAGAATCATTTTGAAGAAATGAAAGAGTAATAACTAATTTAAAGATTTCAGGTAAAAGATGCAGGCCTTAAAATAATAGCTCATCTATTTCTGATGTATTTCTTCTGAACAGCGTTTGGTGATATCTTTTGCTTGATTGGTTCAAGAGAGATTCAACCCAAGGCCAGTGAAGCCTTTACTAAGTTTGGAGATGCTCATCGGAACATGGAGAAGTTTGGAATCAGATTGCTCCGCACTGTCAAACCAGTAAGGCTACCATGTGTCTCTCTAATGTCGGATAATCTTAGATCAATCCATTTCAGCTCCTAATTAACCCATCATGAATATCATGGCAAAATGTTATAAAAATCTTTCATTTTCGCATTGTGAACAATTCAAATATGAAAGGAGTTGATTTTTTCTAAATAATTGGCTGAGGGAGACCACAAATTAAAAAAATTATAATGATAGGCTCCTCTGTGGGGCTTCCCCAAAGGAAAGATCCAGATTGATAGCAGTGATAACAAACATTGATTTATTGTTGACATCTTCCCTGATGTTAATTTCAATTCAGTTCTACTCATTGTAAAGTTAGTATTACATATCTTGTTGCTGTTTCTCGTTTCTTTATAGATTTAATAATTCATTGACTTTATCTGTAATAATGGAAAATCCCATGTTATTCTAAAACTTCCAACAATTTCCAAGTCACGTATGTCAGTGGTCATATATATATTATTTCTGCCTCCCCTGAACAGGCTCCATCAGGAGCTAAATATGAGCTAGTTAAGACTGAGAGCAGACTGATTAAAACAGAAGTAAAATTGATATAGAGATGTTTAATGTTTAATTGTGATATGGCTATACAAGAACTGAATATTATAAGTGGTGGCGGTTATTTTACCTGACTGCTAAAAAAGCATAAATGCTTGTTAGTAAGCAACCTGAGGACCGATGGCTATAGGTTCTCTCCGAGGGACCTGGTAATGAGGATTAATGCCTTAGGGCACTAGCGCATCGACTTGGTTTCGAACCCGGGTCGCCGGATTATGAGACCACTGCTCGAGACCACTGATCTACCAACTGAGCTAACATGTCTCCTCTATTATTTACCAAATAACTAACGTTGTTTACCTGAATTTAATTTTGAGATCTTATCATTTAATGTTATTCCTCTACAGATGCTATCGGACCTTGGTACCTTCTTGACCAAAGCCATTCCAGACACCAAGCTCACCATCAAGAAATACGCCGATACCAAGTTTGAATACCTGGTGAGTCTCTTGTTTAATATTTAATATGCTGCATCCCATGTGCATGGAAGGGGAAAGGCAAAGTCAATCAATATGATTGTCTGGTCTTTCCTTCTGATCAGGAAATTCCTTCTACTTTTTATGAAGAGTGCAGTGGATACCTTAAGTGCTTAGTGTGGTAGTGTGAGGGTTCCTTACATGTTTGACTTCCATTAGACATCCTATCCGAGGGACAGAATGATATTCATTGTTTTCTTAGCCTGTGTCATAAGTACTGGTATAAGACTTGCTCAAGTTCAGCTGTGTTTTCACTAAAAAGAGATCACCTTTCTTCTTAGGATGCGCATGTAGGTAAAAACTTCCAATTGTGCTTGGTCGAATTTGAAAATCTTCATGATAAGAATTCAATGATTTTTTTTTTCCCCTGACAAATTGCAGGTGCCCTTATTAAAGTGATCTCCTGCTGAATCTGTACTATTTCTTTGCCAGCTTGATGTCATATTGCTTGAATCTGAAGTTGAATATTCCCCTAGCCTTGATGTGATACTGAGTTCAATGTGTGTTTGCTGTATGTAATATGCAGTAGTATTAATAGTAGCAATATAGATTATTACATTCATACTATTTATGCTCTTATTTTCAGTCATACTGCTTGAAAGTGAAGGAGATGGATGATGAGGAATATGCATATGCTACATTAGGAGAACCTCTCTACAGAGTAGAGACTGGCAACTATGAGTATAGGTAAGGATACATTCCATGCTTTGTCCAAAAAGACTTTGATAGTGCTCAAATATAAAGTAGAGGAATATCTCATCTGGATCAGTGAAGGAATTGTCTTAAATTGTTATTGTATAAGTTGATGTATGTTTGTATGCTTCCTTTATCAAGTTCAATGTAAGTAGCATAAGTTTGAAGGGATGTATTGGTTTGGTTTTTTAGTGAAAATAAGGTAAGATTTGGTGGGATAACATAACAGTTGCCAAATCATGGGAGAGATATATTTGCTTGCTTCAAAGAAACTCAGTTAAGGTTTGAAGAGATCTTGATATGCTTCAGTTAAATTAAGCCGAGATTTTTAGGAATGTTCTTGTTTAAATAGTTCATTAAAAGTCTCTTTAGCTTCAGGGGATATTGTAAACCTTTGGATATGATTGATGTTATTTCCAAGGCATATTCTTTATACCCCTGCCCGAGTTATTTTTGGGCTTGGTATTCAACAAGTTAATTTTGTTCTATTGAAAGTAAGTTAAGATGATATTTCCTGATTTGTTTACAGTAAATGTAAGTCAATGTAAATTTCTTGAATAGAATTCACTAGATGATGTAAAGTTTATGTTGAAGGCAAGCATTGTGAATCATATCTCTCGTATGTATCTCTTTACAGATTGATCTTACGATGTCGTCAAGAAGCAAGGGCTAGGTTTGCCAAGTTAAGATCAGATGTTATGGTCAAAATGGAACTACTGGATCAAAAGCATGGTGATTGTCTTTATTATTGTTTCTTTTTATGCCTCCGTTACGAAGTAGCCGGAGGCATTATGTTTTCGGGTTGTCCGTCCGTCCGTACGTCCCGTTCTCTTGATCGCGTTATCTGAAGAACCGATTGATGCAGGCCTGATAAAAACCCGATTTAAATCGGTTTCCCGATTTTTTTCCCGATTTTGTTTTCTTCTTCCCGATTTAAAAAAAAAAAAAAAATCCAGATTTTTTTGTTCTTCCCTATTTTATCCTGATTTTCCCGATTCCTCCCTTATTTTCTCTATTCTTCCCTATTTTGCCCCATTTTTCCCCAATTTTCTTACTCGAAAGGGGGGAATGTTGTTAGATGCCATTTTTTCCCCGCGAATCCTCTTCTTTTTTTTTACTCAAGGGGGGCGTAGTTGAGGGGAAAACAAAAAACCTATTTTTTTTTTAGTGCTCACTATCACCCCTGTTGATGGTTTCCTGCCAAACTTAGATCATGTTTGTATCTTGCAGAGCCAATGAACTGAGTAGATTTTAGGGTCATGAGGTCAAAGATCAAATGGTTGTATGAGAAATTGCTTGTAATCACGATATTCTGAGAACCTGTTAATGGATTACAATTGAACTTGAATTTGAAAAATATCTTCTGTTTTGGTTTGTAAAATTGCTCTATGACGGAGGCATCATTTTCGACTGCGCGCAGTCAAAGTTCCATCTAATTTTAGTAGGTGTTCTATCTACAGGTATCTCTCTCCACCAGATGTAATAAACAACTTACAAGAGGGAAGAAAATAGATTGAGATTAATATAGTAGGTCGAGTGGTTACGTCGCCAGACTGTCGATCACAAGGTCCGCGGTTCAAGTCCCGCCACGGCATCAATGTCCTTTGGCAAGACATTGATCTACATTTGCCACACTCAACCCAGGTGATGTAAATGGGTACCTGGCAGGAATTCATTCCTTGAAATGCTGGAGCGCTGTAATGGCAGCTAGGCTAAAGCTGGGGTAATAATATCCAAGTTTGGAAGCGCTTAGAGACTTGATTGTAATTTGCGCTATATAAAAGCTGAATATTATTATTATTATATTTAGATGTTGAGAATGTCACTTTCTGATAATGAGAGTTTGAAATAAACTTGATATTTTATATAATAAAATGCGTTCTAGAATGTAGGTAATCTGATTGGTCAAATGAACTTGACAAGTCTTGTTCATTATCACATTTCGACTTAACCTGCGTGCAGTGCATATTCACTAATGCACTCGCTGACATCAATTATTTGTATACTGAGAATTGTGAATGATGTGAGATTTTTTTGATTGCTGCTAATGCTCACTATAACGAGGAGGCGCAGTAGCTCAGTCGGTAGAGCAGTAGTCTTGTAATCCGGTGACCCAGGTTCGAAACCAAGACAATGCGCTAGTGCCCTTTGGTAAGGCATGAATCCTCATTACCAGGTCCCTCAGAGAGGACCTAAGGCCGTCGGCCGTCTGGTTGCTTACTTACAAGCATTTATGCTTTCTTAGGAGTCAGTTAAAATAACCACCACCACCAATCATTTCTGTTTTTGTTTGTTGTTGTTACAGTTCAAGACATCGTATTCCAGCTGCATCGTCTTGTGTCTGCCATGACCCAGTACCTCCAGGACTGCCACCAGCAGATGAAGAACACAGACCTGTTCCCCATCGAGGTCGATCTTCTTAGAACGACCATCAATTATGACAGGACTGATCAGTTCAACGATGGTTTTGATGATGAGGAGGAGGAGGAAGAGGATGAAGAAGAGGAGGAGGAGGAGAATAACAGGAGCGGAGGTGGTGGTAACCTAATGGAGGGGAATCTTATTGATACTTCGTAGGATGGAATGGTTATCAGGATTCATAAATATTTCCTTTTTCGAAAAGATTCAACGCCTATCATCGTCAATATATGTCCTTTTTCTCTGTCATAAATATTATTTGTAAATTTGAAAGAAAGAAAGATGAATCCTTAAACGCCATCGTGTATCCAATTGATGATATTTCGTCAAATCAGTTGACCATCCATCGTTTACATTTGTCAGTTTTCATGTTCGTACCTTTATTGTTTCTGATTAGGAGGAAGGTGTAAGAGTACCGAAGTGAATCAAGGATTTTTTTTATTTGTGGAACTGGTCAGTCAATTAGGAGAGATGTCATCAAAATATTGCTTTATTCAGAGCCATAAGGGCATTAAGTCATATACATTATTAAACAGAAATAATGCCCTTCTGGCTCCAAACAAATCACACAACAATTATCAATGTTGAAATAATCAAGATGGATACAACTCTAGAAATTACAATAGTGCCAAGAATTTATAGATATTTGAACAAAGAGGACACCTCCCATTGACACCTAGAGCTTTGCAAGATGAGTTGTAAGCATGTACATGTATGTAATTTTGTTTTATATTTTGCGCATCTTGACTTATAGATGTTGCCTTATGGAGCTTAGATTGCCAGGCTGTTAGTAAAGGCATTATCAAGTTCTTGCAATGGAAGTATGATTTGAGAAAAATTGGCTTAAACTTATTTAAGCTTAATGGCTTATCATGGATTAGATATTGTGATTTGTGGAGTGTGTGTGCAGCGCTTTGTAACTGCAGGGAAAAGGCGCTATATCAAATGTCTTTTGGATTGGATTGGATTGGATGATTTAACCATATCTTTTTTTGTAGTCAAGCGAGCTTCATAATTCTTGTAAGTCCCAAACATATTTCATATTGACAAGAATTATTCAAAAAGAAGAAAATTATAGTACAGTGCAAGGGGAAATTTATCAGTACTTATTATGTAGCTTTGTTTTTGCAATGTATCATTTCTAAATGTTGCAAATGCGCTGTATTCTTTAATGATATGATGATTTTTATGTTTTGTGCAATACTTCTAATAAACTTGAATTCATTTTTTGTTTTTTTGATTGACAGTAGGATAAGTATTTATTATTTAATGTTTAGGGTTTTAGAATAGTTTGCAAGTAACAGAGTATAAATTGTGGATGTAGGTGATTAAATATTAAGAACAACCGAGTCAAGTTCCAACATATGTATTCATCTGGAAGTTATTTGCCAAATTAAATTATAATCATTCCAAATATGTCATTCTGTATAGGAGGTACTCATACCAATAACTGCAATTGATATGTCATGATCTGGAATGTCACATTTTATCATGTTTTCTATAGATGAATGACAAAACTACATAGGGAGACATCACCTTCGATTATTGAATGCAGGATGACTCAAATATGTATCAATTCTCCATTATCAATGGGTTTTAGAAATTACGAATTTTAATAAACTGTTAATAAAGACAACGATTATAGCAGTAACATTTATATACCGGTAACTCTTCATACTTATATTTCTAAGCGCTGCACTATTATCACCCCAACATTAGCCGTTCTTGTAAGTAGTACACATACATTTATGTTGATAGTTACTAGGATTAAACCTTTTCTTTATGTTTAACCATTTGTGTAGTCATCATTTCTCTCCTTTTTTTTGCTACAATATAACCGTAATCCAAGTTTTGCGTGTAACTTATTTGTATTTTTGTCTTGTATAAATAGAATGAGAGAAAGATTTTTCTTTTATAAAAACCATACTTTTCCTTATTAACATTCCATAAGATAATTCATGTGTAAGCATGTGTTGTCTCTAATTACTGTATAACATGCTCTATTATTCTGCATTGTCAATCTTGGTACTATAGTCCAATGCCAGAATGGTAAGTTCTAATTATTGAATTCAATGTCAGAACAAAAAATCAATTAGTGTTGGTTGTGGGAAGCGGAAGAGTACTAGTATTCTAAACTATCTGTATTTAAGAGAAAAAGTACTAAATTTGTGATTTGTACTATGAACTGACTCTGATTTTTTTCATGATCCGATATTCAAAGGTTAACCATGCATCCTTGCTATTCAAGATTTCTACTTCTTTTGTTCGACTTCAGTTTTAAAAGTGTTTTATTCAGTGTATAATTCAGCATAACAAAAAAAGCATGCAGGACAATGTACTGATGATCTTGTGTTTCCAGTACGGATTTCAAAAAATATCTGGAATCTATTTTTTCTCCTTCTTGCAGTAGACCTCGTTAGGTAGAATCACAGGTATTAATAATTTACTCCAGTTGTGACATATTCTACCTATACGTATAAGTACATATTATACATTTCATTTACTGGAGTCACTTCTGAAATACGAAATGAATGTGATGATGTCTACTGACTGAAAGTTTCAGTGAAATAAACAGAAGTATAATCTTTCATTGCTTGTTGGAAAGAAGTCTAGTTTACAAAAGGAACATAAACACCTGTATGTACAATGATGTCATTTATCTACCTTTCATGGTTTCTTCTCTGAGCTCGGAGGTCGGTTGTGCCAGTTCTCCACACACCTCTGTTCTCTGTCATTCTTGTATACTCTTTCAGTGTCCCTCCACTCCCAAGTTCTAATGTTCCCCTCTCGGGTTACTTTATTCTGTTTCACAATCTGTATTTGACCATGAATGAATGGATGACCATGTCATCATTTTGTTGGAGTTATAAGCAGGCATTCAACCATGAAAACATGTCCACTTTAAGACGTAAACATTTGTTTTGAAATATTGGTATAGTCCGTTAGGATTGAGATTATTACACTGTACAAAAGGAATACATTTCCATATTCTCTATAATATACCTTTAAGGAAATGACCAATACCTATTCAGGCTGAAGGGTGCTTGAATTTACTAACATGTTTTGTTCACTGTGATGCTATTTCCACAGTTATGTTCCCTCATTATATAGATATACTCGTAATGTACATAGTGGGATGAGAATAAAACTATTTATTTCAAGTGTACTAAATAAAAATCTGTATTCTTGTGTGCTTTGTCTGTCTTACATGTATCTAATCATTAAATTTGATCTCTCTATGAATATTGCATACATGATGACTCCAATTACGAAGAATAAACATATTTCAGATTGTAATTCATTGTTCATTATCTTGTCCATAGCCTTCAACAGTTTGGTTTAATGTTAACAACCATCTATCGTCAAAACTTCAAATTTGGATCAGAGTCAAAGAGGAGTCAGTATTATATTCCTTTTTGTTCTGCCCCCAAACATCTCCTTCTCTGAACTTGCCTTTCTATCATTCACCCCACCACATGTGTGCCAGTACTAAAGTTTATCTTTAACATATAAATTCCTAGTGGAAATAAAACTATATAATTGTGTATGAATCTAGAGAGATGAAGAAAGTATGCTTGACAGTCTGGATATGTTTTGAGGTGGAGAATATTTTGAAAGGGTTTTGTGGGAGTTCACCAACACTGAAGTACTGAGAAGTGTGAAGGGTGAAAGGAAAACAACGAGCAAAGGGCAGAATAGGACACATTTCTTGGGGAATAACATACTTAGAGAGGTACTTGAAGGGATGAGATAGATCTACAAAGCGGGTGATGGTTTCTGACTGGATAGGTGATGAAACGAGGCAATGAATAAGAAGGCTGGGGACATACAGACAGAGAGGGATTGAGAAAGCACTATCAAGATGGCTTGCCCTTGGGCAGAATAGAGAGAGAGAGAGAGAGCCGGACAGACAGACAGAGAAATCAACTAGTGACAATTTTCATTTAGTTCATTTCAAATACTCTGGAGTGTTACGAGAGAAGGGCATTTGGTCCTTTTGTCTCCCTTATTTGAAATGCGTTTGCAAAACTCGTCCCCCCCCCCCCCCCCCCCCCATCCCGCGCTCCACGCAATTAAGAGTCTGGAGAGGCCTTATGTGGTTCTTGCTAGAAAGTAATACCTTGGGGGAGGGGGGACATGCGGGAAATCTTTTTTTTGGGGGGGGGGGCTTTTACGACTTCTGCCTCCCCCAGAGCCTGGGGAAATATGAATGTCGGGCTCCCACCCCCCCCCCCCCCCTTCCCACCCCGTTTAGAAAATCCTGAACATGCCCCTGCTTTAACCTCCTTATTTCCCCATCTCGTCAACCTCTTGAAGAGTATGCCTTGGGTAATCGAACTCGGTAATGCACTTTCCTATTCCTTACATCACCTGCTTTATATGGCATGGACTACCTGAAGATGGTGAATAAAACATGAGGCTAAAAAGGGACGATACTAGACTGAGCTCCTGAGCGATCTAGACTTTGTGTTTAGAGAGAAGGAGACAGGAGAAGAAGAAGAAGAAAAAGAAGAAGGAAAAGGGAAAAGAAGAAACAGGAAAAGAAGAAGAAGAAGAAGAAGAAGAAGAAGAAAAATATGAAGAAAAAGGAGGAGGAGGAGGAAAGTACATGACTGAAAGCCAGAGGAAGCTGGACAAACATAATTTGCATGTGCATTAGTCATGAGAGAATAGACTATTTCACAAATAGGCATAATACTCGAATTTCACACATGTGTCTATCACAATCATCAACAATAACGCTCACGTCGTTGTCGGAGGCTTGTCCGACAAAGCAATAACTAGTTTATACAACTATTTACTACTTATGGAAATACAAGGGGTGAATATAGTTTACTTAGTTCGTCAACTGGGCTTTGGCGATGGCTTTCGGAAGCGATTAGCATCAATAACTTTGAATACATAGTTGTGGACTGGTCTACTCCAGGGGCGTACGCAGGGGGGGGGGGTTTGGGGGTTAAACCCCCCCTTTGGTATTTTTATGTGTGTAAACCCCCCTAAAAATCCTAACACCCCCCCCCCCCGGTTTTTTTTTTTGTCCGCTTACCCCCCCCCCCCCCCCCCCCACTGAGCGACTTTTCGGCTGGCTGAGTCGTTGCGATTTTTTTTGGACTCCAACAAAAAAAAAAAAAAGTGTCCGCTTACCGTGTTTCATAAAACTTGTTATCAATTTTTTTTTTAATTCTAAAATGCTATGAGAAACTTGCTCTCAGCCAATTAATTGCCACGATTTCAGTTGCTTATAACAGTTATTGTAACTTTTTCATTTATGTTTTCATGAAACAGGGCATGAATCAGCGTAGAGTCGGTTTGGCGGTGTTAAATACTGAGGTATAATAAACCAGGGACTTGTAAATGGTTGGCATTTCATTGTAGACAATTTACATGTCCCTGAATTTACAATGATACTGGTATATCAGCCAGATAGCGCCCCTTTTTAGTAAATCACTTTTTTTTAAATACCGGAGCAGTCATCAAAGGTTCTGAATTACACTAAACTCAAATTTTGAGTTGATTGGAATGGATCTTCCTGGCATTGTCATCTATTGTAAGTGGAGACTCTTTAATAACCATAATTCTACGCAGAATAAAAGGTCAAAATATAAATAGGCATAATCGGGACATACACTGACATGTTTTTTTTTCACTTACGATCTCATCATACTCTATAGCCCTATTGTTCTTGTAGCAATTACTTTGTACTTTTTCTGTATTGGTTCATGAAAGTATAATTTTGAAGTAATTGCACTCTTCAAAGTTACAGACATTTTGGGAATCAATATATAAGCAATTTTGTTTTGATCGTAGCATTAATTTGCGGCATGTTTTATCCAAAGATGGACAAAAAAAGGGGGATTAATTTTTAGTTTCTAAAATTAGTATTACGAAAAGAGGACAATTACATGGGGGGGGGTGGACGTAAGTCAAATTAATGTGCCAATTGTGCCCTGCTGCCCCCGTAACGCCCCCCCCCCCCCTGTATTTACCAGGCCATGCCATGATTCTAAGTCGGTATACCCTGGGGGTTTGATACTGATGATGTGACTGGTAATTGCAGACATGATGATGGATGCACTATACGGCTCATCTACGTTGGTACGTATAAGGCTGGGCTGTCAGGACTAAAGACCTACCCGTAAACGATTGCGAGGACAGTTTTTAAGCTTTGGGTTCGATAGCGATTATCATCAGATGGGCGTAAACATGCATAATTAATTCACAACGTTAATAAACAATGAACCGATGTTGACTCTCCTTTAATTGATGATGCCGATGATGATGAGTTCAGGATACAAAATATCGATGAACATTGCGATAACACGGTCAGATAGAAGTGAGCGAAAGAGAGAGAGAGAGAGAGAGAGAGAGAGAGAGAAAGATATGAAGAGCGATAAACTGAAAGGGAGAGAAATTCTTCTAACCCGAGTTTTGAAAGCGTACTCGATATCTTTTCTATATTATCCTTTGTATATATCCACATCGTTTAAAATATTTAGCAAAATGTCGACCAAAATAGTTATGTAAATGATGCAAGATTAAAACCCCTGAAGGTGTGTGGCATGTATTTTACGCGCCAAAATCATGAATTTTTCATAGACTGAAGAGCAAAAGAGCTTAGCGTCATAATATTTCCTCACTGAATTTGATCAAACTAATCGTATATTGCGTTACTAATTTAAACGGCTTATCAATAATTTACAAGATTAGCGGAAATGATAAATGTGTCAAATTCAATTTAAGATGGCAAAATAATATTCAAATGTCAATTTTGAAGGTATCGGTAGAGATGAGAATTATAAAGATTATGACTGGATTACTGGAGCTGAACCGACTCGGCCAGGAGGCTCTATTCTGGAATAATTTGTCGAGGTGGTGGTGATAGCCGTGGGGGAGGGGGCTCCACGGTCAGGGGCTCTGATAGGCTTCTATTCCAAAAAAGTCAGCATTTTCTTCTCATTTATTTAAAGGGGGAGCAAGAGCCAGAGAACGCAACATTCAAGGACCAAAACAACCAAACGAGGATGATCAAACTTTGTATGCTACCGACGAAACATTGATGAAGTACACATTGACAAGGTACACGATTTGAATTGTACTAATATCACCAGTCCTATATTTTGTGATTCGGTAGGCCCTATTGAAATCGGTAATTTGCGCAATCAATCCTGTACCTGCGTTATGATCATACATAAGGAATCGCAAGACTATTAATGCAGTGTTTTAAATCTAGTTGTACATGTGAGAAGGGGGCGACGGAGCAAGCGTAGGGGGAAGAGGAGAATGATCGAAAGCGTTTACATCACTGCCACATTTTCGTTGGAAAATTAACAATGCTTTTTTGTTTGGGGGGGGGGGTATATTTACTCCTATATACATCCTCTTATAATCCGTGCTTATTTCGCCTTTTTAAAAAGAGTAACATTACATGATAGAGACAGCTCATATCGCCGCTGTATTTCCCATTGGAAACATGATCCATAGTAATTAGTTGCCGACAATATCGCGATGGGATGGAGACAAATCTTGAGGGATAGAGAGACATGCCCCTCCTTCTCTCCCACGTACGCAGATCTTCGAAAAAGATTGAACACATCAATATTTCCAATTAAAATGTTCGCTCTGGAAAAACATCTATCGTCCTTTCCATTTTTCAAAGTGTATCGTAGTATGATGCCAACCAGCTATCAAGACTGATGACAGGAAATAATCCGTGGGAATTCTAATTTATGGAGAAGAGAGCGCCATGATCGCACTGATATTGCTGAAATCAATCAGAATCTGTGAGAGTGAATATCTCAAACAGGAATCAATAAACAATCTTCGTGTCTAGCGGCTGTGTCGCCATCCATAGTTCCCTCTGATTTGAAACACGAATATGCCATTACATTGATTATCTCGGTTAGTATATATCCAATGCACAACTGAAAACGGCAACAGCGGTGGATATTCCTTCACAGATGAGACTCATTGTAAATAATAATAAACATAACAAATCATCAGTTCCCCGACAAAGGTCGTTTGAGTTCGTTTCTTGGCCTATCACGAACACTTCACTATTTTCGATACTTTTCCTTTAATAGTAAATCGATTGCAAGCTTATCCAAGTTATTCGTTATGATTAACATTAAGGGTTTTGAGATAATTTGATTAAAGTCGTTTTTGAAGAGTAAATCAAACCTAGGAATATATAGGGCAATTTCTGTTTATATCACCATGAAATATTGCTATGCCTCTTACAATGTCCCTAAAAAGTTGATTTTCACTGGTACCATGGTTATATTAACCAAATAATAAACACATATACATTCCAGTGCAAATTTAGAGAAGCCAGGAATATTAACAAAAAACTAGTCTATCTTAAAGAATACGACGACTTTCTGTAATTATATATGGTTCTTAAAAACAAATCACTGACCAATAAAGGACGATTAATCTTGGTAAATGGATATTTAAAAAAAGCGTATCAGCCTCCACTTTGTAATGAAGCATGTAAATGGATGAGGTTGAGACTCTTAATCAGTAGGTCTCTATATTCATATAGACATGATAGAAAGGAAGAAGATCCTCCAGCTAGACTTACTTACCTCTGCCCTAGAAAATAAGAGGTTAACCGTGTGCGTCATACACCCATTTTTCCTAAAAATTGAAATTCCCCTTTTAAATCTTAGTTTATAAGGTCCTTTCATCCATGACAGACATCTCTTTCGCTATTGATGTACATCCAGGTTTGGTCATAGGGGTTGTACGCACGCAGAGTCGAAGATTTAGATTATTATTCAATACGAAAAGCTCTGGATTAGGACCAGGATTCAAGTTCATCTCTCATTTTCTTTTAAAAAAATCATTTATTTCAGATTTGCCAATGCTATTTGCTTATTTATTTCTCTGTTTTGTTGTTGCTTGCAATGATATATATTATGTGTTTCATATGTGCACATGTTTGTGCCTCGGTATATTACATATTATGTCGTCCTACCAAATTACGATTCTTGTACATTACCTTTCGCTTTAAAGCTTTAAAAATTAACATTAAAATCATGCGAACAGAATATAGCGATAAAATCTTTTTTATATTTTTGTTGCCGAGAGCAATATGATGATTTTGGGACGTAAAATATGCATTTGACAATTTATTAGGAAATTGCCCTATGTGCCTCTTCGATGATGACAGTATGATAGTGACACTGAGTGATGGGGAGGGAACGCAAATTACTCTTTGTTAGAGTAACGAATAATAAGACATGCCCTGGAAATAGTACCTGTAATAAATCGATAATTATTTGACATCTCTGTTGCCATGGTAATAATGAAATATTGTATCCATTGCCTCTCATCGTGACATCAGGAAGCCAGGGGCATGTCTGTTGTGCAGGCTAGTTGTGTGTTGAATCAAGTGGTGTTTCAGACAGGAAACATGGACGAACAGATGGGAAATCATTTTGGAGCTATTTTGGTATATAGAGTATAAAGTTTCTGAGATTGATCTTTTCCCATCCTTAGACTCTCAATGCTTGCACCATCTTTTTTTGTTCTATAATAATGGTTGATAAGACAACATGAAACTAGTTCACCATTCCTGATCTCTTGTATCTGCAATTTGAGCTTCTAATGATTAGAGGGCCTGAGCAAAGAAAGGTTGAACCTCGGTGAAATACTCATAAATATTGTGCTATAAATATGAAATAATGTTATATGTAATAAAAGTTACAATATTATCCGAAATATTCTGTAAAATGTGTTTGCTCCCTTGTAAGTCAGCGAGCTTGCTACTAAGCCCAATTTTTTTTTTTGGCGAAAGTTGGAAGACACTTTTTAAAATAACATATAACATATATTGTTGAAAGATTCATTTCAGAGTCCTTATACGAAATACGAAAGGTGTATGATTTGATAATGTTTATAAATCTTGTCTCAAGTCAGTTCGCATTAATCTTCAATCCTCATTAAGTTCGTACATACGTTTCCCGAATCACTTTTCTTTTGAATGTATATTACTTTGACATTTATAAATTCCTGCGGTTGTTTCACAACGAGGACACCACTGTATTTCATAGGCAGTTGGAAATGGTTGAAATGAACTGCAAAAAAGGTGACAAGCACAGTAGGAGTGTATTTCTTCAGCACAACGTTTTGCAGATGTGCCATCAAAATAAGCGCTTTCCCAGTTAAGATTAAAGGACAAGAAGATATCTCTTATAACCTCGCGTCGTATAGTTGCCTTGGGGGAGAAGAAAGACGGTTAAGTGCTCGTTCCTTAAAACGACCTTTCAAAATATTCGTCTACGTTAGCTGGTAAAATAGCGCGCGAAAGAGAAAACGAAAATTGAGACCAATGAATAGGCATTGTAATGGCATCCTGTTCGCCGGCCTTTCTACTTAAATCTATTACCATGCTTATCCCATCTCTGAGAAGATTAAGCTTTTAGGAGGACATGAATAAAATAGTCGTTTTGTGCACTTCATCCCTGCTCTTAGTTCTCAAAGTAGATTAGGATTTACAACGCGGGTCAGCTGCGAGGCTCAACCGGGATTTACTGACTGTAATTTCACTTGAGAACGATCCATGAAAGATAGAGTGAAGAGCACTGTCATGACTGTGGATAGCATGGAGTGCTCATGGTGTATCGTAAATTAGACCACTTTGTAGGGAGGAAATGAAAGCGAGTGGATGAAGAGAGAGAGGGGGGGAGAGAGAGAGAGAGAGAGAGAGACGGAGAGAGAGAGAGAGGGGAGAGAGAGAGAGAGAGAGAGATAGACGGAGAGATAGAGAGATAGGGAGAAGGAGAGAGAGAGGGAGAGAGAGAGAGAAAGAGAGAGAAAGAGAAAGAGAGGGAGAGGGTGGGTGGGTTTGCTTGACTCAGCTGAACATCATGGTAAAGGGGGAGATCAGCTTAAGGAATCCTTTCGTGATGTACCTATTGGTAGTAACAGAGCGGAAAGGGAGAAAGAGAGAGAGAGAGAGAGAGAGAGAGTGTGTGTGGGGGGGGGGGGGTGAAAGAGGTGAGAAGGGGAGAGGGGGAAGAGAGTAAGAGAGAAAACTAGAAGAAGGAAAGAAATTTAATGAAAAACATAAATTCATGTCCTACATTAGAACAAGCCACCTGTTGCAGAAATTGTACATGTATATCTATATCTACCACAGATATGAGCATGACGACTTTGCTCTGAGCTATGGCTTGTTGTAAGAAAAATCATAGAAAATTTATCGTTAACGAGTTTTCATCATCAAAACCTAAATTTATAAAATCTCGAATAATCTCCCTGAACCAAAAATGATCGATCTGCTTAAGAGGGGAGGGTTAGGCTAAATAAATTGCTATCACTTTTGCTTCAGTCTTCTCGCATCTTTTCCCTCCAGGGCTGCGATATTTCCCTGGACACAACATTTTAAATTGGTCGGATCATGAGTGCTCCTATCAATTTCCCCCAGCATAGTGGCGCCGGCATTCATGGTCTGCATGGCCCGTGTATACACACCAGTCACAATAGATGGTACGTGGCTTGCTTGGGTGATGGTTATTAGCTGGTTGCATTTGATTTTTATACCCCTGGCACTGGATTATTACGTGATTAAAACATGATATCGTAGGCTAAAAATGTCTTGCCACTGTTATTTATCAGTCACACCGCCAAAACAATTAAAATGCGACCTATAGCTGATTTTCGGCCATTAAATGTTGTCGAAATGCGAATTCTTGTTCAGTGTGTTGCCGGTCTAGCGTCAGTTTCATCGACGTTACTGACAAAAATAGCATCTTGGTCAATTCTAAGATGCTTTGATCATAAGCCTAAACCCGTTTTGTAACTATGTCTTGTCCGTGAATTGTCATGCTCACCAGTTTGTTTGCTTCTTTGTTTCTTTTACCCAATGCAAAAAGATAATAATAATAATAAGAAGAAAAAAAATCATCAAACTATATAAGGAAATCCGATGTAGACATATGACTTGAGTCATAAAGAAAAAATTAATTTCGTTTGAAAAAAATACTTGTAATCACTGATTTTTTTTGTTCGATTTCATAAGATTTTGTTTTTTATATTGCTCCAAAAATTGCACAATTTCTTATTTTCCTATCTATCATTCAAGTATAAAATGAGAAAATAGGCCATTTTCGTAATGTATCCAAATGTATGCATATGCCGTTGTGAAGCGTCTCGTTATGAATTATTAAATTCACCTTTTACGTATAAATGTATCTCAGTATTCAGAATTCAAATGGCATAACTCAGTTGTTGCTAGGTAGGACAAACAATGGCTTACCCTACCTAACAACACAGCATTTATGCAATTTACATTCTTACTATTGAAATACAATTATTCGTGACAAATTAATGAAATAATTCGTATCGAGGCGCTAAAAGTATTAATTTGGTTACACTACATTACGAAAATGGCCTGTTAACACGTAGGGTGTATTTTACCACGCTTGAAAATGTAGACTAAAATGATTTTAAAAAAATTTCTTAATTATTTGTCTGAAGCAATTTAAATTAACATTAACAACTTTTGGCCGAGTTTTAGAATGTATTTTACGTGTTAAAGAATCGAAAATGAAGACTATTAAATGTCCCCAGCTCAAGGCCCCTTTATTTACACCCGGGTTTCTCCGTCACCCAACGGAACGAGATCGATGAGATACATAGTCTCTTGGACAGCGTGTGGTATGGCATGAGTGCTAGCTGCCAATGAGAAGCAGTCTCCTTGTCGCCCTCACTTACAGTTATACACCCACGTACCCAGAACGCACAGACACCCACACGCACACACATTCTCCTTGTCGCCCTCACTCACAGTTACATACCCACTTACCCACACACACACACCACACGCACGCACATTCTCACAGTCTCCTTATCGCCTGCACTCACAGTTACAGACCCACCTACCCACACCCACACACACACACACACACGCACGCACATTCTCACAGTCTCCTTGTCGCTCTCACTCGCAGTTACATACCCACCTACCTACCCACACACACACACACGCACCCACACGCACGCACGTTATCACAGTCTCCTTGTCGCCCTCACTCACAGTTACATACCCACCTACCCACACACATACCCACACCCACACGAACGCACATCATCACAGTCTCCTTGTCGCCCTCACTCACAGTTACACACCCACCTACCCACATTCACACACACACCACCACGCATGCACATTCGCACACACACACACACACACATAATCACGCACTCACAGCTACACACGCACGCGCAACTGACACACACACAACACACACGCACACGTACGCCCACACATGACTATGAGCGTGTGAGATATGAAGAGAAAAGAGGTTGTAGAAGCGGTGAGGTGAAAAGACTTAGATTGGATGCTAAATCTAATCAATAATCACGATGACATGTAGAGCCCTATTTCAATCACTCTGTTGCATTTCAAAATTCAAAGAATATCTAAATCACAGGTGAATGCATGTGGTTCTTTTGTAAAGAGGCACATTGCACTTCTCATTCTTTAAAGGGAAGTCTGGCCATAGTGACAAGATGCTGTGAAGGAAAGCAGAAAATTCGGAAAAGAAAATGAAGTAAATGTTTTGAAAAACAGGCAAGAGAACACTTTGAATCGTAAGAAAATTTGAGACCACTAATAAAGCGTATTGAAATTGGCAAATTGGTATTTTCACTATAATGTAATGAATCCCATATTTGCTTCAACACGGAGAATAACAAAATGTTTTTCTTTTCTTTTCTGATATGTGTTGCTGAACAGGATTTGTTTGGGTATTGTTTGAGGACAACATTCTATCCTTGATATAGAAACTACAGCGAAATGATAACTTAGGGTTTAGCAAAACTCACAGTCGAATGACCGATTCTCCTATTTGGGATGGACACTAGATTAATAGATTCATCCCTAAACATAAAACAGCGGAGGACCTTTCAAAATATATCATCCCACTGAAACCACTAATAAAGAATTAATGAGAAGCTGCATTTATTTTGTGTTATCCCCATTAATCAAAACTGAGATCGAGGCCTTTGCGGGTGCTGGGCATAAGTATATTCAGACCATCGTGGCCTTTTAGACATGTCATCTAATATTATTGTAATAATGACCCTTGTCTAATAGAACGATTCCTTAATTACCACAACTTAGACTCTTAAGCTGACTGCGTAAATCTTATTCTGAAAAGATTATTATGCGCTATCAATTCTAAAACATGTCATACAATAAGGCCAAATCTTACCCCTTTTCTGATCCGGCCATTTCTTAAATCCTTAAAAAAAGTAGATTCCTGATAAAGCAAACAGCAAAATCTTAGTTCTTATGATTTTAAAAAAGAAGAAGATTATAATAAGCAAAAAAAAAAAGAAGCGTTAAATACTAGTGCTAACTTCTAATAATTACCACAAGCAGTAAGTGTTCATATCAAGTTAGTAACACTGTGTTTTTTGCAAATCTTTACTGATTTTAGTGTCAGACCTTAATTTAATGTTTTGTTCACATGGATATTCGATAACTGGAATATCGAAAACTATGTTGTATTCTTATTATCCAAGTCATCTTAACTATACGAAGGAACGCAACTATATTAAAGGCCAAAATAAATAATTTGTTAACTTCTGTCTTTTCGCTGTCTAGATTCAATTTAAAGCAAGCGAGCAATTGAATTTCATAAACTACCCCCTAAACAAACGCGATGAATATGTCTCCTAGCTATCACCATTCTCTCAACTACACAGTCTCTCAAAATTCTTATTCTAGGTGATGTTGTCGTTGCTTAAATGAAACTGAAGAGAAAGTTTCCATGTGCTTGCCCTTTTAGTTTTACTACATACAACTATACATGTATAATAATTGAAATTAGGCCCAGAGTATCTTAAATGGACATGCCATAACTTATAGTTAATCATTCCAGAGGACAAAATGATGATGCCATGAATTTCCATTTTATTAAAATCAAACAAGTGCAAAAACTTAATTGATTCAATTTCAAAAGATTACGCCAGTCGAGACTAATGCTTAGTAAAAAAGGTAAATGATAATCATTTTACATTGTCTCACGAGAAAATGGAATCTTCGATTTGTTTAACGAGCTCAACGGATTCTTATGAAAAACCTGGTCAGTTTGATCAAATCAATAGAAATCAATTTCCTTGAGGACATACGTGTGATATTTAAAATGGTAAAGCATCAGTGATTTGTTCAACGTGTTAATGGCTGATTAGATTGGCGAATCAATTCCAGAGTGGTGTGGAAGTTTGGTAAACGATGTGTGACGAGATGTAAACATGTTTGAAGTAGAAGCATGGATACATGACTATTTTGAGACTCAACGTTGATTCTACTTCACAAAGTTCATCCTTAGTTTCGTGATTTTCTGTTGTTCTGTACTATTTGTTGAGAAAAGGGACCTGGGAGTACGTACGGGCCACGGTTAGGTAAGACCTGCATGCAATTTTGTTGAACGGCCTGTCGTGAGAGAGTAAACATTGTGTAACTCGATTTGAGGATAGTTCAATTGAACTGTGATGTAATTGGCTACGTCAAACATGCCGCCATACCAATTCATGTCACAAGGACTAACGGTAATAGGTGAATCCAACAAGGAATGAATCTTAACAGATTTGGAATAGATTGAGTAAGGTTGATGGTATTGTTCAGAATGTCCTTATAAAAGGTCATGTCTTGGGTGGTTTAGCAACCGAAAAATCGTTCGAAGAACGCTTGACTACCTTGGGGTGGTTTATTGGTCTTTTCAAACAGTAGGGAGAGAGATGAGGAGAGAGAGAGATGAGGAGAGAGAGATGAGGAGAGAGGGATGGAGAGAGAGAGAGATAGAGAGATGGAGAGAGAGAGAGAGAATAAAAATACATTTGAATGAGAGAGAAAGAGAGGGTAGGGTTGAGATATGTGTACGTGTGTGTGGCGTGTGTGTGTGTGTGAGAGAGAGAGAGAGAGAGAGAAAGAAAAAAACAAATACGTAGAAGAAGTTTAAAGCTTAGCAAGAGCAGAAATTGAAAGCATTAACATTATCTTCACCATAGTAGTGAAGATATGATAAGTATGATGATTAAACCACCATTATACCTTTTAAACTATACAGCTTGAACTAAGAAATGCCTTTGGGGCTAGGTAAGACGGAAGAGTGTTCATGTCTCTGCAACCGTTAACACTCTCTGGTAGGCGAATGCATGAATACGACACCTAGACGATAGTGGCTAATGAAAAAATATATTGGATTTTAGGATTCGAGTGCAGATATTCATGTGCATATTAACCAGTATATGATTATTATAGAAGCGCGGATAAGCCAGCTAATACAAACCAAGACACTCCTGGACTAAGGGTGCGTTCAATCGAATTTTCGAAGCTAGAATCACAAACATGAATCACAATTCAAAACGCTGTTACAAAAAGCAAGGTCACTGCGGTTTGCGTTCAAGCGATTTTTCATCAACGCTGATTCTAGCTCATTGCGAGCCAAACCACTGCGCATCACACTGCGCAGTATGGCCCAGGAACTTCGGCGCGCGCTTTCTGGAATTGTTTACGGCCGACTGTCGACTGCTGTTTTGAGCATAGATCGCAATAATAAGACAAAGAATGAGAAGGTGATAGAAGGAAGAAACAAAGAATAACATAAGGAAAGACAGAAAGATAAAGTCGATAGAATGATTAAAACAAAGAATAACATAAGAGAAGGTGAAAGAAGGAAGAATCGAAGAATAACATAAGGAAAGACAGAAAGACAGAAAGAGATAATGATAGAATGCTTACAACAAAGAATTACATAAAAGGTGATAGAAGGAAAAACAAAGCATAACATAAGAATAGAAGGAAGAAACAAAGAATAACAAAAGAGAAGGTAATAGAAGGAAGAAACAAAGAATAAAATAAGGAAAGACAGAAAGAGAATGTGAAAAAGGAAGAACAGAAAGAGAAAGTGATAGAATGATTAAAACAAAGAATAACATAAGAGAAGGTGAAAGAAGGAAGAATCAAAGAATAACATAAGGAAAGATAGAAAGAGAAAGTAACAGAATGATTAAAACAAAGAATAACATAAGAGAAAGTGATAGAATTATAAAAACAAAGAATAACATATAAGAGAAGATGATAGAAGGAAGAAACAAAGAATAACATAAGGAAAGACAGAAAGAGAAAATGATAGAATGATAAAAACAAAGAATTACATAAGAAAAGGTGATAGAAGGAAAAAACAAAGAATAACATAAGTATAGAAGGAAGAAACAAAGAATAACATAAGGAAAGACAGAAAGAGCAAATGATAGAATGATAAAAACAAAGAATTACATAAGAAAAGGTGATAGAAGGAAAAAACAAAGAATAACATAAGTATAGAAGGAAGAAACAAAGAATAACATAAGGAAAGACAGACAGAGCAAATGATAGAATGATAAAAACAAAGAATTACATAAGAAAAGGTGATAGAAGGAAAAAAAACAAAGAATAACATAAGAATAGAAGGAAGAAACAAAGAATAACATAAGGAAAGACAGAAAGAGAAAATGATAGAATGATAAAAACAAAGAATTACATAAGAAATGAAGGAAGAAACAAAAAATAACATAAGTATAGAAGGAAGAAACAAAGAATAACATAAGGAAAGACAGAAAGAGCAAATGATAGAATGATAAAAACAAAGAATAACATAAGAAAAGGTAATAGAAGGAAAAAAAACAAAGAATAACATAAGAATAGAAGGAAGAAACAAAGAATAACATAAGGAAAGACAGAAAGAGAAAATGATAGAAGGAAAAACAAGGAATAACATAACGGAACAGGCCACGATGGTATAGTGAACGCAAATTGCATGCAAAGCGGGCGCGCGGTTTTTCCCAAACCGGAAGAGGCTTCGTCATACAATCATGATTGAGAACTCCGTCCGTTCAATCGAATTTTAGCGACCGTGATTCTTTTGAATCATGATACAAAACGCATCTTTTTCAGCGTTTCATGTTTGTGTTTTCAAACACATTTATTTTTACGACCGACGAAAAAATCGCTTGAACGCATTGCGTTTTAAACTAAACGTCTTTAGAAACCGTGATTCTAGGGTGAAAAAGTGTCGATTAAACGCACCCTAAATGTGATTATGATAAATTACTAATAGTTCACATAAATTTAACCGTGAACCTTAAAGGCATGGGTTAGGTAGGCGGGAGGGAGCAAATCCCTTTCAGGTGAGATGATCTTAGCAGTGCGAATGCATCCATGATGACCAATCAGTATCAACTCCTTAATTTAACGAGTCAGATGAGCTAATAATTAGTAATGGACACATCATGATCAATCAGTATCAACTCCCACATCTAACAGGATGGGATGAAGTGTCGTAGTCGAGTGATTTAATTCGAAGGTCCTGGTTCGATCCCCGACACGGCACTAATGTCATTTGGCAAGGCATTAATCATCATTTGCCACACTCGAACCAGGGTGAGGTAAATGCGGTAAATGGGTACCTGGCAGGAATTAATTCCTTGAAATGCTGGAGCGCTGTAATGGCAGCTATATAGGCTAGCCGGGGGTAATAATAAATGCGCCTCGGAATAGAATTTCTAGATAAGACGGCGCCAAAGAAATTCTTATTATTATCATTATCATTATGATCATAGAAGTGTGAATGAGCCCATTATAATTAAACAGTATTACTTCAAAATGTAATACCAAGCACGAGAAGATCTTTTTTCCAGTAAGAATGAACCCATCACGCCTAATCAGTATCACCTCCAAAATCTAGTGAGATGAGATTATATTAACAGTGTGAATAGACCCATCATGACCAATCACTATTCTAATTCCCATGCTGATTGAAAGAGAACTACGCAGGCGTGATATATCTTCATCTTTCACCCCGCTTTCTTCTACGTGGCCTACAGGGCCAAACTCATCCCTATGCAGTACACGTTTTACCTCAAGGTTTATAATTCAACGATCTTAACGTCTTACCCTTTACCCATCTCTGCCTGTTATATCAACCAAACAACCCAAAGTATTTTTATGGATATTTTAAGCGATATTAACCCGTGATGCTCTCTCTTTCTCTCTCTCTCTCTTTCTCTCATGTGTTGTGCAAAAGGCAGGTCCACACACCAGAGCCCTCTTCGGTTCTTCATCTCTGTATAGTTAGCTTTCTTTTTTATTATGATGCTACGACATTGCCTCGATATTTTCTTTTCGTTATTGTACATTCCATTTAACATAATTTGAAAATTATACTATGAAGCCCTTTTTCTTAAAAACATTAATAAAACCAGTGGATTTCACTCCCTAACAAACGACACGTCCAGTAAAAATCAGCTCATTTACCAAGGCATAAAACAAGAAGATACCCGCCAAACCCCCTAACAAAACAAAAAGAAAACAATTGTTGTAATACCCCCCCCCCCCAAAAAAAAAAAAAAAAAAAAAAAAAAAAAAAAAAACCTGGCTTCGGTGTGTTACATAATCAATTAGTGATAATCTTAAGAGCAATATCAAGTCAACAAGTAAGAAATATTTCGTGATCTCTGAAAATAAAAGTGATTAACAATTTGTTCAAGGTGAGTGCTGGGCTTGGAAACGGCTAACTTAAGAATAAAAAACATCACGTCTTCCTCCCTGACCAAGCAACCTCAATTTTAAAAACTCCCAAATGATAATGATTTCACTGTATAGGATTTAGATCATTTCCTTTTTGATATCACGGCTTTTCGAATAGATAAGGAGACTCGAGTCCTGCATGACTAAAGTCACGATCCTTCCCTCGATCTTCGATTCGATGGCCTACTACATGTTTAATGAGGCATCATTTCATTAGAGATTAAATTCCCAAATGATTCATGAATATATCAGGTTTCATAAATTATCTAAGTCTGAGGCATTCATAGTCAATACAAGTAATACAACTATGCAACTGAATCACAAGAGATGACTTGAATAAATGAGGTAAGTCGCAAGGCTCTCACCTAAGCACCTGTAGTTTACTATTTCTAAAACTGACAAATTTCAAAGAATTCCTTTCCAATATAAAGTCCATTTCCTATTAAATGTATTATTGTTACTATTACTATTTAGAACAAGGATCCCCTTTTTGTATACTATCAAATGAAGTTTTAAAATACGACATTAATACTTCCATTGGAATTCAATTGTAAAATACCAAGATGACACATGGCGCTACAGCCAGAGTATTAAGATAATTTGTAGCCTTAAGCATAGAGTGGATTTGTGCGTTATGTAACTACTATTATTATATTAGAAAGAGAACACGAGTTAATGGAGACTTAAAAATAAAAATAAAACCCAACTTTTGTAAACATTAGGCAGTCTATACGTGTTTTGTGACTTCTTCCAAAATTGTCAAACCCATCCGCATTCCTATGACGAGTTATCTTTCTGAAGTTACGAAACTATTTTCCAACTGATTAACATGCTATATAATAAAGCAAGCACAACAAAAATCATGCATAAATCTGCAACGATCGTGGTATATTGCACGAGTCTTCAAATTGGCGGTAACTTTATACCACATTATCTCAATTTAATTAAGGTGCAGACTAATGCCTATTTAATGTCCCATTTTTTTTTTTCATAAGAGAGAATCTGAAAATCGTTATGTCCAGGAAGTAGGCATCTATTCACAAAATAAGTTGACGGTTACATTATAACGGAGAGTCCACCATGATGAGTGTAAGAGTCAGTTAAAGAATCAATAATCATTCAAAAAATAATGGTAATAACTTTCAAAGTTGTCTGTTTGTATCGCACAACTATTATGGCTTGATGCAGATGATAAACAAATTGCCGTTGCACAGTTTGCTTGTGCACCAATAGCTGTTGATGAATAGGTGACAATTTGGTTGAGATAAAGGGAGCGATACATCCAATGCACTTGCATTAACCATGCTCGAGAATGATTAAGATTCACAGCTATGATATATCAGCTGCTCCGGCAGACAGGTGGCTGAGAGTGTGCTCGTGTCATTCAATATCAAGAAAACACCCCCAAATTGTACTCTCCCATCCTACCCCCCTCTCGCTCACTCTCTCTCTCTCTCTTTTCATTTTTCAATCGCGAGCATCTCCGCAAATTGCTTGCAACCAAAACGTGCATGGCCCGGCTACATTTAAACGCCCCATTGGTCGCCGCGTTTCAATTTACTCCCATGTTCCCGATGTGTGTTACCTTGCATCATTCGTGCCGACCTCGTTCTATCAAACCCCACTTGTTCCTAGATTACGCGCCCGCACTACCCTTCCTACCCTTCCGGCAATTAGCTTCTTTTCCTGTCTTTCTTCCTTGCCATTACAGATTTTGCTGAGGCTACTTTCATATCTTCTACTGGCAGAGTTGCGAGCGAGGCAGACGGTCGCAAAGGTTGTTGTGTATCCTCGGTTCCTGAGGAATTTATGACGTACACGAGCCGCTTTATTTTCCCGCCGCTCTGCTTGTTTTCACTGAACTAATTCGCTACTTCTATATCAGTCGTAGACGAAAGTCTCTCGTAAGCGGATTACAACTCGCACTGAGGAAAATGTAGACGTTTTGTGATGGGAGCAAGTTCTTCATGACTTGTTATGAACGAGTTAATCTTCTGCCATTATTCATCTGTATAATCTTCCGCGTAAAATGTTATAATCAGTTCCACTCGTGTGTTTCCCAAATTATTTCATCGTCATGATTGTTCACTCTTTTATCAGCTACTGAAAACAAAATTTAAGTGAATTTCAAACACGAAGGAGAAATCAAACTCTTTGCGTCGTATGATGGACTAGAATAAGGACTTTTCATTCAACAGGTGTGATGTTTGTGTGAATAGAAACGAATGTTAATTGCCTGATGTTTAGAGATCGGACAAGACCCGGCAAACAAAGATATTTCTGAGCTACATCATAATAAACGATTAGAGTGCTAAAGAAACTAAATGGTTGAGCAAAGGATTAAGCAATCCGTCATCTCTAAAATGGAGAGCAGCCATATGGAGGCTCCATTGTCGTACTACCAGCTGAGGAAGAGGGCAGCCACCTGGCTTCGATGTGGAACATTATCATCCCTCATCCTCACGCTAGCAGGTGTAGCCATGATCATCCTAGGCATCCAAGGTACCCCTGCATCTTATAACATCAAATGGATTGGTATCGCAGCCTCAGCCTCAGGAGGGAGTCTCCTTCTCTTACTGCTCCTCATCTCGCTCATAATGGCTAGCTTCTGCCCCCAGGAGGGTGGAGGTAGCATACAGGTACAGGGTTTACCCCCGCCATGTACCCCTTCTCATCATCATATGCACTCACACCAGCATGCTGTTCCGTCAGGTTCAGGGGCTCTCACACCCACCTCAAGACATCCTTCTACCATGGACGGTATGCAGTGGATGGTCTACTATCATCCATCTAAACATCAACAATTAGAGTAAGTATTACTAGCTTGTGCAGAAACAAATTTTAATAAACACGGCCTCCAAGACTCTTACCCCAACACCTTCAAACACACATTCATGTACCATTTGAATAAAGATTTCTGAACAAACATTACAAAAATACAACTACATTACCGATTTGAACATGAACACCTCAACTCAAGTGCACCTTCAAAACAAAATATTCATGTACCATGTGAAAGAAGATTTTTGAATAAACATTACGAAAATATAAATTACGATACCTATTTGAACATGTACCCCTAAAAGAGATCATGTTCGGATTACAAAATACATCATTATAATATTCGTATATTTGAATGGATAATGGACTTGGCTATAGACATTGCCTGGTTCACTTCTCGAAAGTCCTTTCGATCGCGTAAATACTCGATATATAATAATGATATTCAGATAAAGATTTAATGTTTAGTTATCTATTAGATCACTATAATGACAAATGAAATACCAGAAGTATTGTCCATTTCACAAATCAGCAGCCAATACATCATCCATACTAAATATGAAGGCCAAAGCTAACTTTCGATGAATTTTCTAATGAAAGGCGAGAATTGTAGGTTCAAAAATTTAGAAAGAAAATTAGAAGATATGTCACTGTCATGTCATTTTTAATGTAAAGGCACATTTATTTCAGAAAATAATATGATAAGAAAATCTTTAAGAGAACAATGCGGATTAGTTTTAAAAAAATATGACATACTTAAAGATGAAATCCTTGAAGAATACATTGTATACAACCCCTCAGTTTTCTTATGTAAATTTGTCTCTATGTTTACTAGAGAGGATTTAAAATGTATTTACCGTGTGAGTCAAAAAAAAGTTTACACCTAAAAAAATTGCTAATTATTTTAAAACTCATCTATGAACAGGAAATTATTATACATCTTATGAAAGAGTGTTTTACCCCAAATCATTTGGTATCATTTTTGTGTGGTATATTTTCACGTTTGGATGAACAGGGGGCATTGTTTGCGAGAGCGCAAAAAGAGGGATAAAACTCTCTACCGCTAGGATTTTACGACTATTTCTACATAAATGATAGATGTAATTGCATTGGACAACTTGGCGTCTTGGTTATCACTACTTTACATGTTCATCATGATATTTCACCGGTTCTGTGCAAGTTTTGTCCCACCAGGCACCAGAACGTGGAAAAAACGAATAACGATTCTGACAGAAATGAATTGTAAAATTGTGTCGCCAGAAAGTAATTACCTCAAACAAATGAAACGGATATCGCCCAGAATCCAATTTTACCCCTTTAAGCTGTTGAGTGTAATAATCACGGAGTCTGAAGCCATGGAGTTATTGGGGACACAGAGGCTCTCGTGTGGGAAATATAGCTCATCACATATATTAAATCGCAGCTCCCTGTTGCCTGCACCAGGGCTAACGTTAGATCAGGGGAGTGAGATGGTAATAGTGGGGTGCTTTTACAACCCTACCCCCTCCCACCGCCACTGACAGCTAAATTGACACAATGAAATTGTGCCACGTTCTGTCTGGAAATATGAACATGAATATAAATGGCTAGTTTTGGTAATTCTGTACTCATTGACAAGTGAACACATATTTTTCGAGATTATTGGTAACCCATTCGACATGTCTTATTGAAACCATAATTGATCATCATCACAGTAAGTAATTCATCTTAATTTTAGATCTTAATTCAAAGTAATGGTATGAATGGAGTTATACCAGTTTTGACATTTTTCTTTATTTTCGACACGATAAACTTATTTTACCAACAGATATTCTACAGTTGATTAGATTTTTTTCCCTGCATTTTTCCAAATATAATAACTGAATAACAAAGAACATATAAACGTAAGGTATAATACTAAAAATACAATAATAACTTCATGTCAAAATGTTCTTTTTTACACATATATACATATAATAACGATTACTTAATATTTCTATAACATATAATTGTGAATTCAAAGTACTATCCGAATTATCTCTGAAAAGAGTGCAAGAGAACGCAATCATAAGCGATGCTTGACTAGGATGGCGGCCCCAAAATAAAAATCTTAAGGTGAAATTTAAAATGAAAATTAAAAACGATCTTTGTGTATGAGTTTGTGAGTGTGTTGTGTGAATGTTTATTGTGTGCGTGTGTGTGTGTAAGTTGAAAAGTACATCGTACTCAAAACAGTTTCAAACATTAAAGGGCCACTCTAACCAAAACGGGCTAAAAATGTTTTAAAAAAGACATGTAGAATAATCTTTGACGGAGAATCCGAACATGACAATAATTTTTCTTAGAAATCATCAATAATTCTGGAATCAAGCTTTACAAATGACGACTCAGAACGCTCAGAAAAAGCCCAGTTTCCGAGCTGTATTACGCAACTGTTTATGACGTCAATGCAGGAGCCTCTCTGATGAAAAGGAGGGTGATTTAGGTATTAAAATGTCTTGATTAAAAAAGCAAACTATGAGTATGATATAAATTGAGAAAAAAAAACGTTTATTCGAAAAAATATTATGCACTTGATAATTCCAATACGTTTCCGGCAATTTCGTCATTCCTAATTATGAAATTATGAAATTATCAAATCGGACATGCCCGCAATGACGTCAAATGCGTCATCAAGCCACGTGACCGTATTACCCTTTTTTCGAGGGGCGTAGCCCAGCAAGCGTGAGATCTGTGAAAGATGGATGGTTATTATCATTTTTTGGTCAATTTAGAGATTTTCTGAAAAATCAGAGGCTGGAAGTAGAGGTGTAATTCATGTTTTAAAAGGCTATGTTAAATAGATTTAAATAATTTAACCTAGTCAATGACATGGCGTGTTATGAGATACAACCGTTTGACTGGCAGGGTTTGCGAGAACTTTATTTACAGGATAACAAAAGTAAAATATTAAAGTCAATCAAACAGCAAAACAGAGAAAATAAATCCAATTGTGAAGTTTTATAAAGCTTTCAGCGAAAAAAAAATGTTTTAGCAGTCGTGACAGAAAATTGACTTTTGCAAAACGGTTAAGCATTAAGAAAAATCAACTTAACGTTATTCTATATTTGAAATAATTTATGTGGTAGGAATTACAGTAGTTTAATTTACTTATATCTATTAGGCTCTCTATTTAGGCTTTTGTACATTTCAACTTATAATAATGATTGATTTCTACATGACTGTATATTATCTTATCCGAATGTACATACTCATGTGCATAAATGTGCATAATTATAGTTAATTATGTTAAATTATTTTTGTACAATGTATAACCTTGTTAGGCGCCTTGAGCATCTCTTGGGGTGGATATGTGCGCATTATAAATTTTGTTATTATTATTATTATAATGCGCCATTCGCATTTGATACATTTCCTTTACAAGATGTTATATTGAAATGTTAAAAATATCAATTAAGTTACACGCTTAATGCATAATCCATGTGAACTTGATAAACATGCTATAGCATGTCTATAGCGAAGGCATAACGTTTGATGTGCTTGCCGCAGCCTTCCGTTTAACTAAAATATAAAGGGGAGAGAGTGACTTGCTATTAACAAAGTATTTTAAAGTAAATAAAGCACCTGTCGATATAATGGTAGAGTGCATGGTGCCAGGTTATGGCCTGGACGATATCAATTGAATTAAATTACAAACATGTATACAAAATGAAGAGTGAAACACAAGTCATTAGTACATACACAATGGAAAGGTTTTAACAGCTTTTTACAA
This sequence comes from Strongylocentrotus droebachiensis, assembly GCA_035222895.1. Lineage (NCBI taxonomy): Eukaryota > Metazoa > Echinodermata > Echinoidea > Camarodonta > Strongylocentrotidae > Strongylocentrotus > Strongylocentrotus droebachiensis. The sequence continues at coordinate 159,420 of JAVYIG010002484.1, read as the reverse complement.
AGAGTATGTCGATTTTAGATTTCAAATTTCAATTGGGAGAGAGTTTCAGGTATCTAGGCCAGTGTGTCGAATAGATTTAAGGACTAATATGGCAACTTTGGCAAATGTCATTCATTAATTTGTCAAACGTAAGTCTTTAGCATTAAGTGCAGGTTTAGTTTGACTCTGTATGAAATATTTTCTCCTGCCAGTTCCATGACTGAAAATTACATTTACCCAAATCCTGTTGACGCCCAGATTAAACTTGTATTCAGTTGTTCGACTTTCTCTCACAACCTGTTTACATAAAGAACCACTTTTTATTCGACTGTAAGATGTAAACATGTTTACTATAGCTTATTTTTGTGATCTTATAAGAGCCCGTTCCCCATTTAAGAAAAGTGATTAGATTTGATATCGTTGTTATCAATATTAGTACAAAATGACAGAGGAAGGATCAGTAAACCGTTACATTAAATTCAGCCATTAATATTATGAGAAATATTGTCGCTTTTTGATAAAGGCTATATCAATTTCACGAGTGAATCAGTGGTGTTAAGAGTTAAATGGGTTTCAATGCGGCAGGATTCAAGCACAGATATTGAGTTATTATTGCTATCGAAACATAATCACTGCTTCAAGCTGTTGACTGCAAACTGGCAACTCGAACAATTCATCTTGCGCCTATCATGCCCATCCCTCCAAGCCAAGACGAGTCTAGTCTGGTGTTAAGATAATGCGCGTCTGCATTCGTTACATGTTGATGTTTTTATGCGAAGCTTGAAGCCCTGCAGATATCCAACCCATAATTACTTTCCTGCCTTTTGTGCAAATTAGGTGGATCTCGTAGAAGCTCCCCTTAATACAAGAAAGATCGTCAAATAAGATTTTCAACATAATGGAAAGAGATAAATGAGGATAGTGGAACGAAGGGACAAATTTCGGCTTATGAATGATCATGTTGAGAAAATAGATATTCAAAGCGACGTGATTATAGAGATCAGTAGTAGAAGGAAAGAGGGAAAAAATAAGAGAATGAGGGAGGGGGTAACCTTAAAAAAAAAAAAAAACATTTTTTTATGGAAGAGAGGGAAAAGAGACCTGAGGAGATTAATTGACTCGAGAAAAAGGGAGTTAGACAGGAAGAAAGAGATTTTGAGAGAAAGAGAGGGAGAGAGAAAGAGAAAAGATAGAGAGATTGATATAGAGAGAAGATATATATGCATATATGAATATACATATATACTTTTAGAACCTAGAAGGAGCCATCAATATTATGTATCAAACGCCTGCATTCCCATGTGGATAAACTTCATGTGCTAAACCACGGTATTAAACTAATGATGACCAAAATTCTTATTCATCTAATATTTCAAAACAAGGAGTTTCGTTCGAATTGAAAAATGGGATAGGAACACAACCAGACGAATCATTATTGTAGACTATACGCAATGTTTAGTTCTAGAAATGGCAAAGAAATTGCAATGAAATGTATTGGATATAAATTCATATTGTTCCACCTGGTCACAAAGGATCTATGGGCTCGATAGTTTGATGTTTCGTCTAAAAAAATGCTCTTTAATATTATTATAATTGGTGATTGTGAGAGATCTCTTTAAAACGATGGAAGGTCGACACAATTACATGTATAAAGCCTTCACTGTAAGCTAAACACTGTCGAACCAAACTATCGGCGAAAATATTCACAAGTGAATAATACATGCCTTTAAACTTCAACAACAACAACAAATCTTTCTTTTAATGTAAGAATCTAAAATATAAAAAAAAACGCTATTTTAAATTTGTGCACGTCCTGGCAATCATTTTCTCAGATTTTGCCGCTTCACCCCTTCTTTTTTCTTTATATAGTTGGATGACTATGTCCTTATTCTTTAATCTCAAATACTCGTTCATGAATAGTACTGTCCTTATTTTGTGTGAGCCTAGATGCATGCATCCATTGGATGCTAACGAGCATCGCTGGGATAGAGACACAGATGCATCCATTTGGCCGTAATAAATATGGTCATTACAAGCCGTCATTAAGGAGACAATATTATACTCAGCCTTAAGGCTATAGTTCAGACACGAAGAGAGAAAACCACTTTCATGATGACGTAAAGTGAAATACGCTTCACTTTTCTGTATCTTATAACACAGAGCTAGGTGAATAAGAACACACACAGGTCCCTTGTTGCGCGCAATTGCTTTTCATTAACACATTTTTTTAAACGCGGCTATTTTGTTTTGCGGCGGTCAACTGCGGCTGCTTCTTTTACGACGGTTAACCGCGCCATATTTGAACAAGTCTTAAGGGTACATAGGGCAAATGAGACCAGTTAAATGGTTAAAGAATAGGCAAGTTTCGGCACTCGTTTTTTTTTTAAACCTTGATTGATCCCCAACAAAACAGAACTACAGTAGAGCAAAGGAAAAATTTGAAATGGATACATTTTTATATTATGATGGTGGATTACGGGTTTAATCTGAATTTTACAATTTTAAGAGTAAATTATCGAGGTTTATGTGTAGTCAAATCATGATAAGTGCTTATGTTGTGTTAATTTCGTTGTCATAAATGCGGAAATAGATTTGGGTGAAATAAAACGGAACGCAATAAAAACCAGATCATGGACTGAGCGATTCCTTCTTTTGAGGGATTAAGTTGTACGGTCTAGAAGATATCTTACATATTGAATATCGTTACAACGTAACATCGCAGACACTATTTAGAATTTACGAGTGTGCAGAGCACTCGATCATGTTTATGGCCTGCTCGACTGCTAGCCTTTGATATCTATGACTTAAAAACCAAAGACAAGAGTGCGATATGCCGGTTTAAGCATTTGACTTGCAATTCAAAGGTCGTGGTTCGATCCCCGACACGGCACTAATGTCCTTTGGTAAGGCATTACTCTTCATTTGCCACTCCATACCCAGGAGAGAAATGGGGACCTGGTATAGATGAGGAAGGCATTTGGGATAGTAATTGCCTATGCCCTCACGGTGACTGTATGGTAGGAATAATCCCCAAGGAGTGGAGATGGTGCACATTGTGCGTAAATGAATCCGATGACCGGGGTAATAATATTTGTAAAGCGCTTAGAGATGATATACCGTATTAAGCGCTATATCAAAATTATTATTATATTTGTAGATTGTGGATATATACTAAGTTATGTCATGCATCAATGAGAAGAGGACACTTTTTGAGAGATGCACTGAAGTAGAATAGACCTGAGAGAAAGAAAAAATTGTTAAGACAGTGTGAGTACCTTCCACTTTGCATTATGTGTAGTCATGCTGTGAACAGAACTTACGATGTGATGTCGAATTTAATGAAGGAAACAGCATTTCAGAATCGATGTAATTAAATGTCGATGACATGCGCTGCAGTGCAGGTGCTACTATAAGGTGTCATCAAGAGTGTTGTCAAAACACTAGATAACAGAGACAGAGAGAGGAGGAAAGATAGACGAAAGAGAAAGAGAGAGAGAGAGAGAGAGAGAAGAAAAGAGACAGACAGAAAGAAAGACAGACAGAGAGAGAGAGACAGACAGATAGAGAGAGAAGATAATGACATCACCACGATGAATGAATATTTGTAAAGCCTTCTTACTATATTTCCTACAACGAAAACAACAATTTGGCTTCGACAGCCTATCCCTATACTTTTAAATCTTGTAAAATTACTCCGTTACAAAAATGTGAGTCTTTCAATACGTAAAGTGTGGATAAAGAGAAAGACTAAAAACAAAAAGGTTTAATTGAAGACACCGCCAGAAGGGTAGGCAAATCCCTTATTTTCTTCTTCATAATATATTGCATCAATTCTACTCAGCCCCAAAGGCAATGACGTTCAAGCTCATTATAATTTTTTTCTTTCTGTGCAAGGCTACATTTTGGGACCTTCCATCGTCAATTTGCACCCGCCAGTGATTTCAATGCTTTCTTTCTCTGGGGCAAAATATCGATGAACTTATTGACAGCTAGATGAGAAATCAAATTTCGATGCAATTCAATTCCACGTCACGCTTTACTCGTCCTAAAATAGATTTGAGCGAATGGTTTGGCCCGTATTCGATTTCCTTCTCAAATTTGCCCGTTACTCTTTGAGTTAATAATGGTGATGGTTTTGTGGTGGGTGGTTTGAATCTTTGGTATTAAAACAAAAATGCATACAGAAATTTTAAAGAAATCTTGCAACCGTTTATAATTAACGAAAGCAATAATATTTAACGATAAATAATGAAGCAAAACAATTTATAATTCATGACTTAATCAGAAGGTGTAGTCTGTTTTCTATCTCAAATCATTTGTGGATACAGTACCAAGAAGTGATTATGTTGATTTTCAATGAAATTTAGACATAGCTGAACTTGTCACTAAATACAAATTGTGCATACAGAATTTACTATTTAGCACCTAAATCGCTTAAAGCCCCTCTAAAGTGTTGGGAGCCCTAAATTCGCCAAAAATGTAATGGCAAAATGTCACTAATTATTGTATCATAATGTGAAAGAGGATGTTATTTCAGACACACGTCTGCAAAGATTCCCCCCAAAACAAGAAAAAAAAAATGTATATATATATTAAAAATAAATTTAGAAATAAATAAATTTTAAAAAATCTTTTTTTTTTTTAAATAAAAAAAATAAGTTTAAGAAAAAAATACAAATAAATAATATATAAATTAATTAATTAATTAATGATTTTTCTTTTTTAGATTGTGTTTGAAGACAAATATTGATAAAATATGATTTTGGGTTTTCTGTTGTACGCAGAAAACCAACATTTTGTATCCGTTCTTCAATATTCGACATCAAACATAATTGTTTTGAAAATCCCTGCAGAAATGTGTCTTTATCAAACACTTTACTCCGGATATTGCGTGAAAAGACCCTAAACCTACCCACAATAGCAGCAAACATCGCAAAAGGGTAGGTTCTTGCCAAATTACACCATAAGCGTGTTGACGTTTGACAATGCTCTAATTCATTTTTTACATAAATATTGTTGTAAAGAAATGATTATCGAGCGGAGAGATCGTCGACCACTTCCCCCTAAAACGCCATCGTTACCCCAATCCCCTATCTCATCCCCTCTTTCTTTCTCTAAGCTGATCAGTCCCTTTAGAAAGAAAAAAGATCTTTACATCATGACCTCTCTCTAAACTATCCTCTTTCTATCACACTAACCTTTCCCGCTATATTCTATCTCTTCATCTCTCTTATCTCCTCATCTCTTTTACCGTGACATTTCCCCTCTAGTCCTTATCTCTCTGACTCCTTTCCCTCTTACTCATGTGTGCATAATTACACTTTATCTCGATTCAGAGCAGCTCAGAAAGTAGTATGACTATGATTCCAGTCAGAGATTATTTGAGATCTGTAGCACCAGTAAGTGCCTAGGTGCTCATAATATTATGATTTTTTGGAGAAGATTGAATTAATATGGATGGAGTGGTACCGAAAAACGAGTAACGTGTCCATACTGGTTTGATCAGATCAATGTTCTCAGTAAAATAATTATTCCTGGTTCGTGTTTAATGTTATCATCACTAGTATTTAGAAACATCAATCATACATTTTAAAGTTAGAAAGAGAAACCCTGTAATATCTTTTTGTCCTCATTTTCACTGTACCAGGCGCGATTGACTTGACTTTATTGTTCACGCGAGAATATTAATAAACTCCTTTTTTTCCAGCGTGGAGTCGGGCACATAATAATGTGTTCATACAGACTACTTTATGATTGAGAGCAAACATAGAAAACGAGCTCTGTATGTACATTTTTTAATTGACAAGGGTACTGCCACCTTAATAACATTATTACGTAAGAACATGATGATATTCATTATCGTAGTCAGAGGTCTCTCCACCGGCATTTTTGTATTAATCTTCCTAAATCAAATAGCGCATGGAAGAAGCTCTTGCCCTATATCTTTCATATACTTTAATATTCAATCAATTAGGTGTATTCAAAATATATGAACAGAATTATGATGCATCCAGAAATTATGAAACAAATACAAAACATAACAAGAGAACGACTTCTTTCTGCATAACTTTTGTTTCGAACACACATCACGAAATTAAGAAGATAAAGGTGTCGCTCTATATGTGTCGATCGATATCTCCGAAAACAAGTATTTGAAGATGTAAATCTCAGCATTTTAAATGAAGAACGGCGCCCAAGCTGTGAAAACCAATGCCACTTCCATGAAGTAGTGTCACGTGAGTTGTTGAAGACGGTAAACGCGTTCGTTGACCACAGATCGGTGAAGTGTTTTATTCATGGAGAATCTTCACTTGGCAAGAGCGTGAAGTTCTGGGATGGGTAATCCATACACCCACCAAATGTTAAATTCTCAACGAAAATAAACCGCAGACCTATACCGGTATCAAAACATCTCTATCAGAGACAAATGCGACTGTGGTAGAACAGGAAGAGATAGATTTATGAAATCAGAAAAAGGATGGGAGACTTTAATACAGGAAACCTTCATGGTTATGGGTCTTTGAAAATAAAGACATTTTTCCCAAACGGATTTATTAATATTGTACAGTGCTATTTAAAATGAAAATGCAGGTATCATTTTAACAGAGACACCAAAACAAGACGAAACCAGGTTCATTTTGAAGTTTTGAGATGTTAGGAAATCTAGGCAAATCTTTTTTGTCTTACATTCTCATTTAGGTACTTTGTTCTCATGAAAAAGCGCTTTAGATGTAATCATATTATTCGCAGAAGCTTGGCTCATATGCGGAAGAGTGTGCGGTTTATATGTGTGTGTGCGTGTGGGAGGTCACTGCGCGCTACTTCTTATTGGTATTCACTTTGGTTCAAGAATCACTGCATAAACACTTGAGCGCTATCTAAGGTCAAGTTGGTAAAGGGCAAGACATAAACAGATCATAATAACTCCACAGAACACGAGGAGCGAGGAGTCGAGTTTTTAAAATGAGAACGACCCCACACCAGTTGACAAGAATCAACAAGGCTTTCATGGCCCTCATAAATTCACCCCTTTAAGACTTTCCTTCACAGATTCAAGTTCATAAATGAGTTTGTTTGTAATTCATGTTAATGCATGAGATGCATCGTTTTCAAGCTTTAAAACAATTTGCCATGTTTGTTTGTATTTGAGCGGGGTGATCACTAAAAATTATATTAATCTCCATTCTTAATTTGTTTATGTCAAAGGGGAAAGGGGGCATGGTCAACCCAAATCGTTTTCTGCAAATAGGTCACATTGTGTTAATACGTCTTTAAAGTAGGGTGAACAGTCCGGAATTTTAAGCTAGATGTTAGATGGGTGGGCGAATCGGCAACACAATATTAACAATGCATTTTTTTTTAATATAAAGTCTTTATAGCCAGGAAAACCAAGTGGGGCTTATTCTATCGAAATTTTGTGTGGTATGTGTTCGCGCTTGGACGAACAGGAGGCATCGTTCGCGAGAGTGCAAAAATCGACTTGCGCCAAAGTTGCTTCTGTGATGTTTGAATAAAACAATTGAGATTTGGGTATTAATTCGGTCACGTCAGATCAAAATGACATCTCTAACAAAATGAATCATGCCATAAATATCAATTATCGAATGTCAAATATCAACGAACATTTGTGCGTGCGCGCGTGTGTGTGTGTGTGCGCGTGTGTGTTTGTGTGACTTTGCTTCTGTAAAAAGCATATGCAATGCATCTCATTTGATACATCAATTCATTCTCTCACTTTAATCCCAACATATAGATCAACACTTGACGTGGAAACCTCATATCCAAAGGGTTAATAAGTTTATTAGGAAAAGGGTTGGTGTTTTATATAGATTAAGACAGTTTGTGCCAAGGCGTGTTTTGTTGTTACTGTATAAGACGTTAATTCAACCGCATATGACCTACGGAATTGAGGTTTGGGGAAGTAATGTATATAGCTGGTGCATTGAAGTGTGTCGTCGTTGTCATCGTCTTCATCATCGTCGTCACCAGTGGACAGGTCACCATCGTCGAAGCCTTGGTCGATCTGGTCCATGATGTAGGGATCAGGCTGCAGCTGTCGTCGTCATATTAAATGTTCACTTCAGTTGTCCTCCTCACAATCAGAATTAAGTAGGAATATATTACAAAACTGGGTTCTCCTCGATCTCTTATTGAAGAAAATTCTTCAAAACCGTGTTCTCTTCGATCGCAATAATTAGTATATCAAGGAAAGCTTCTTTTAAATTAAAACCGGGTTCTCCTCGATCGCAAAAACTATATCAAGGAAAACTTTTTTTTGTTATTGTTTGGATAGACAGAGATCTACACTCCTATATAGTGTCGTGTTGGGATTCTCCACCATGTCGTGTTGGGATCGGTGTATTGAGTTATTGGCAGTAGGAGAGGTACATAAATATGAAGCAGCAAGGAGAGACTTGTAATTCCGGAGTCATATCAAGAGTATTTATTATCTCCAAACTCTGGAGACTCGAATCCGTCACATCATACAAACTTCCACATATGTAAAACACAGGATGAAGAGAGAGCCAGCTAGAAAGAGGGTCTTGATCTAATGGTGATCAAAACTCAACTCCTCTCAGAAAGCCAGAACATGTAATATTTATCCAGAAGGATACAAGTAATATGAGGGTAGGTTACATTGTGTCAAAGGGACAAAGACATGAATGAGAGCCGCCAAGACAATGGACTACTCCGTAGTTTTATGTATGGGCTTGATTTGGGTATTAATTCGGTCACGTCAGATCAAAATGACATCTCTAACAAAATGAATCATGCCATAAATATCAATTATCGAATGTCAAATATCAACGAACATTTGTGCGTGCGCGCGTGTGCGTGTGTGTGCGCGTGTGTGTTTGTGTGACTTTGCTTCTGTAAAAAGCATATGCAATGCATCTCATTTGATACATCAATTCATTCTCTCACTTTAATCCCAACATATAGATCAACACTTGACGTGGAAACCTCATATCCAAAGGGTTAATAAGTTTATTAGGAAAAGGGTTGGTGTTTTATATAGATTAAGACAGTTTGTGCCAAGGCGTGTTTTGTTGTTACTGTATAAGACGTTAATTCAACCGCATATGACCTACGGAATTGAGGTTTGGGGAAGTAATTATGAAATGAACATGAAGTGTTTATTATTAAGCCAAAAGATGGCACTAAGAGTTATAACGTTTAGTCCAATTAGGACTCATTCACAACCGATATTCCAGGAGCTAAAATTATTGAATGTGTATCAACTCCATAAATTATCTATTTGTGTTTTTATGTATCAATTATTGAATGATAAATTGCCACAGTCTCTAATTCAGTATTGCTGTTTCATAGAGCACAACTATGAGACTAGACAAAGAGAAAGTAAGAAGTTAAGTGTGCCTAAAGTAAGGACAACGCAAGGTAAATTTTCAATGTCATACAGAGGCACACGCTTTTGGAATGATCTACCCCTTTCTGTACGGGAGAAAGCATCAGTATCTTGCTTTCGTAGAACTCTTATATCACAAATGTTAATAGAATAGTTGTTTATAACTTAGAACCAAGGCTCTTGCCTTTTTGTAAATATTATGTTATATAATTCTTCATCTTTTATTTAGTGTAAAATACCAAAGCTTTGTATATAAGCACAGAACATATTTACCCTAGATGTAGAATAATTTGTAGTTTAGGTATGAATTCAATAGTTATTCATATTTATTCATTACATTCTCATTTATTGCTGTGATACTTTTTGTGTTAGTGGTACTAGACACGATTAGCATTAAATGCTATTTTCTGGTCCCATTTATCCTTTCAATGTTAAGTAATCATTCACATTTGATTGTTATATATTGATGTACTTTTTGTTTTGGATAATAAACTTCAAACTCAAACTCAAACTCAAACTCATATCACATACTGTAGGCATCACTTTGGCGCAAGTCGATTTTTGCAATCTCGCAAACAATGCCTCCTGTTTATCCAAGCGTGAACACATACCACACTAAAATGATACCAAATGATTTGGGATAAAACGCTGTTTCATAAAAATTATGATGTATAATAATTTAATGTTCATAGATGATTTTTGAAATAATTAGCAATATTCTAGGTGTACACCTTTTTTTTTAAGTCATACGGTAGTGTGCATTATCACCGTTATTTTGAAGCCCATCAAAAACAACACTCAATCTTTTGCATTATTGTATAGATTTGACCAACGTATGTTTACCTACCGCCAATATCTTCAAGTCAAGATGAAGGCGATGAATCTGTCGTATGTGTTTGCTTTTGTCTTGGTTTCTACCCCCATTTACGCTCTTTAAACACAGTTGTGACGAGTTGTTACGAGAAAGTGTTTACAGTTTGCCAGAGCTCGACCCATCGGTGCCATTTATTCGAGAAAAAATGGCATAAGCATCAGGTAGTGTAAAGAAAAGTTTAATTCTGGATGAGAGCGAAAAGGAATAAAGAAAAAAAACATGTTGAATATAGTGCCATATTCATTTTGTTCCATGACTTTGTATTAAAAATACATGTGCCGTAATATATCTTTTATTTTCCGTTCGTGTTCGTAAATCTAAGTACATGTCCGTGACCGAAACTTCAAATGGGAAACATGGCTCTTTTTGTCGTAGCTAAAGCTCTCGTAAAAAAATATGTATGTAGCCATGCATCGGATTTATAATTCGGTATAATCTGGTTAAATCTAGACTTCTTTTGTAGGGAACATGCTTGATTTTAGGAAAGACTGCAAGAACCACCTACTGAACAACAGCATCTTAGAATCGTTAGTCATTTGTTTTTACTGATTGACCTCAAATTAAATTACTATTTACAAAAAATGCTTTTCTCTGGAGTTTTAAGAAACAATAAATCGGTTTAAAAAGAAAGAAAAGTTGTTGTGAATATTCCTGTTTGGGTGAAAAACCCATTTCCACCATCTCCGTCCCCTTTACCATCATTCTACTCATACACTTTACGAATCATTTAAGTGAATAGAGGAAACACAAAGTGTGTTTAGAAACCTTCTACATGGGAATGTAAACCTCAACTGGGCGAATCTCCTTGCAACCATCAATCAGAGGCTGCCAATTGTATTTGCTTTCGATGGGGGTAAATTTAAGGTTGCATGTTTCTTTTATGTACCTAACCTACATGTATAAATTTGCTTAACTATACCCCAAAAAGAGTCTTTTCAACACATAAGGATTTAGAGGGCGGTTTTCCATGAGATCAAGCGTTAGATCATCAAGAGTTCTGTCAGAAGTAATGTCCGCAAAGACCGCTGATGGGAGATGGGGAACTGCTACATTGGCAGTCCCATGTGTGGTTATTCTGTATTTTACTATATCAAAGCAAAATCTTGTAGATATATTTCGTTGATACATACTGATTTTGTTCATGTTAAAAAGAACAGCTACACACACCTTGATTATCTTAATAATAACAAGAAACATGATTTTGAAAATATAGCACATGATTGATCATAAAACCGCGATAATTATGAGCGACCATTTAATGCAAGGTTTATTCTGAAAATATCTCTGATCTTATCTTTCTTATATCATGATCGCAAAGGCTCATAAGAAGATCACCGTGAATGGTAATGGCGTATGGCATAATCTGGCCGTGGACAATTTAAAATTGCCGTAGAGTTTTCTTTTCTTCAAAGTCTTTGCTATTGTATTTGATAATCCTTTATTTCTCCTAAGATTTCACCCATATTTTTATTTTGTTTGATTGCAGGCATTCCATTCTGTACCCAATACCTGGATTTAACCATGGGATGAATTCATCAGTTGGTGGTTCTAACGGAGTACACAATGGCGGTCAATGGGCGTGGCGAGCTCACAATACAACCATTCAACCTCCACCACAGTACTCCTCGTTATACCCCGATCCGAATGGAAACTGCATCGGACTTACTTCAAACCCAAACTGCAATTCAAACGCCAACAACGTAGCAAGCACAACAGGGAGATCCGGACGTGAAGGTCCGGCTGCAACTACGCCAACAAGCACTGCTGCGGCAACGTCTCCTTCAGAACAACGTACCCTACAGCGCCCTCAGCGATTAACCCCACCTCTCCTGTTACGTTGTTCTCCGTCTTCTGATCGGCACGTCCATCACCATCATCACACGCACTTCCGTCAGGGTACACGCTGTCCATCACCTTCACCTTCAAGTCAGTCGTGTAGGACACCAACCCCTGGAGAGCATCGATCGGCTTCAACATCACCAGGACAACAGTCGTTTGGCCAATCGTTTGCCCAATCGTTTGCCCAACAAGCCGTAGGCGGCTCTCCGACTACTCCACAAAATCCACAACCTCGAAAGGCATCACCACAAGATAACCATGCTTGTCGACAGCATCAGTTATCATCACCGTCAACGCAACAGGTGCATCTATTTCACCCCCAACATCCACTAAATCTTCCTTTAAAGCAGAGCCCACTGACTGGCACGAGCCAACTTCCTTCGACATCAAGGAGATCCTTCCATTCATCTCTACCGTCTACTCCTTTACTAGAAAGCGTGGATGAGACCAGAAATACAAGCGATTGTGTGTGACACTCAGTGAACGTGAATCATGGACAAGATGGAAGTGAGTGGCAAAAGAGAAATAACTGTCAATTTGTTGAAAAAAGAAGGATGCGAATATGATTAAATCTTTAAAAAGAATTATACATAATGTTACAAACAAATAAGGGAGATTGCGTTGCTTAAGTTGACTTTTTCCATTTTATGATAAATGTTAGAAAGATACATGAGCTTTAGTGTCATTCAACTACTTTTAGGATTTCAGATGATATTTTGAGTCTCATTATTTCCCAAAGGTTCCTGACAGGTTTATGCATAATTATGACCCTTGTCAACAGTAATTCATACAAACAGCCACGAAGGGGTATTTTGGTAAATAATTGACAATTAATCTTTTTCCGGATTGTATTTCTTTTAAACCGAATATCTGAAGTTATAAAGACAATAATTTCCTGTCTCCGACTCCCACAGGGAAATTTATCTTCAGCAAGTAAATAAAATTTGCTTCAGTTTGACTTATTTCGTTTGATTAAATATTCCTGTGATTGTTGAAACCGTCCACAAATTTATCATCCTGATGATTTTAGAAAAATACGAGTGGAAAAACCCTTAATGATGCAGTAAAGGGAAGTGCAATACATCATACTCTTTCATGTACTCGTTCATGTATACTTTAACGAAATATACTTTAAAGAGATTTTTGAGGAGGTAATAAAGGCCTTCTTAAACTGATCAGTCAAACCATATAGATCAAGCTTCGATGGAAACATAACGCGGGAGGCACTCGTTTTGTGTCCCGAAGGTTCGTAATTTCGAAACACTCATTCCGTAAACGAAAAAGAGTTGGTTTTCCGAAAAAAGCAATTGTCGGAATCACGAACCCTATTTCATTTTTTGCATTATGAACCCCATTTAATTTTTAGAAATACGAACCTTCGGAAAAGACGACATGTAAACCGCCATTCAGCTCTTTGTCATGATATAAATTATGTTGGAAAATATTTACATAATTATGATTATGTAATTACAGTAAATCCGTCTGTGTTAGTATATGATTTCAGTTTCTTGCATCACCAATTTGTGTACAGATTAAAACCAAGTACATTGTAACAAATACTTCTTTACGACATTCATTCAAAAGGGAACGTGAAGTGCAAAATGAATTATGCTTCAAAATTATGGACATTGAAATAATGCTAACAATCAGTTTCAAGTACGCAAGTGTTTGGTATACTGGTCAGTTTGGACTGCATTCATGTCGTTTATTATTCTGGGTTTTGGGCGTGGTAAAATAATTACTGAAAGGAACAGTCGTTTCATTCCTAGATTTTGTAAACATTTTTGTTGTATGTGTGTGTGAATACATTTATAATAATATGAAAAATGTATTTCATAATTCAGTTTTGATAATGCTTTCTAAAAACGAAATTCATTTCATCATTTAAGTCCAAGGCAAAAACAGTACAAAATAAAGTTGTTTGCATTTCATATCTACAGTTGTTTAATGAACGAACGAAAATAGAAAAATATTCAAGTTTTTCAGAATACATTTCATCGATAAACGTTTTGACGGGTCGTCAATGTGCATACAATTACTGAAATACATGTCATAAAATACTTTAAAGTAGTCTGTAGATTTAGTATACGTTATATTACTTGGCATGCATGCCCCTTCCTGATGAGTGTTTACTAGATGATGCCCATATTTCATTCCATTTTTGATACCTGCAGATTATCTGTTAATTTTAATTGTTGTTTTTTTCCTCTTCTAATTTATGAATAATAAGAAATGCTTGTGAAGTGAGAATAAAAACAGTATTAATCAAACAGTGGTATGACCCGCCTTGTTGTTCAAATTGTTCTGTTTCACTTATTCGAGAAGTGTTGCTTTCGTATCTTTTTAATTCAAGGCATCATCACTAATATATCATCATAACTACCTCTCTCTCTCTCTCTCTCTCTCTCTCTTTCTCTATCTTCATCTCTCTGGCGCTCTCTTTCTTGGATCTCTCTCTCAGTCTCGCAAACACGGGCACTCACTCTATTACCCAAACGTAACCCCTTTCTCTTTCTTTCTTCCTCATTCCCCCTCTCTCTCTCTCTCTCTCTCTCTCTAACACACACACACACACACGCACAAATGATACTAACTGTTTCTCCCTCTCTCTTACTCTTCCTTCGTTCTGTGGACCGTTCTTCCCTATTCTATCTCCTTCTTACTGATTAGTTTCAATCTACGGCCTCTCTTCTGCTTCTCTCGCATCAAGCAGTCAGGCTAAAGAAACAATGTCCTTGAACGACGGGAGAAACCAATTAATACGCAGGTGTTTCTTGCGTTTTTAATAGCTCTTTGGATTGATCAAGGAAAGGATAATGCAGCTATCCAACCAGGTTCGAATGGCAACAGGTGATTATTATCATATTAACAATCTCCGTGCATAATGAATGCTATACAATACAGGATTGTTAAATAAAAGAAGTATTCATACAGTTTTAATGTCCATGAACATAAACATGATTTTGTATGCGATAGGAAATTAATAAAACTGTCCCCATAAGAACGATCCATTATATCATTTTGTGGATTATATTCATGCCTTGTTTATTAGTTACGATGCATTCACTTTCTAACCTACTTCCCTCAAAAGGCTGAAACTATCTTCATAAAGTTCGAACGTATTATATGAAATTCGTTTCCACGAAGACACTATGAAACTTGAACAAAATGTTCCTCGCTTCAACTTCATATTCTTTGTTTAAGACATCAAATATTGACGAACTAATTTGATTTAGATTCAGTATAGATATCCAACCGTTTCTAAATGCCATGGCGTGTGACTCATTTTACTTTCTTTTGCTGTTCTAGTATGGCTACACCGCTAGCATATTTTCCATCAATCTTAAAAGCCAATTCTTCCAATCAGAAATGAAAATAAGCCAGCTACAAGCAATCTAATATCCGCCCTAGCAGTCGATATCACATCGACTTCTCAATCAGCAAAGTAAATCAGACGAAGCTCTCAAAATACAAGAAATCCATTTGAACTCCTCTATCTCTCATTCTGGAAACATTTCAAGACACACAGGGCCCGAGAAGGGGGCAACAGGGGAACTTTGCAATATATGCCCTTTAAACGAAAAACAAACAAAAACCTCTCGTTATACCCATGGCAAAAGAGGGACGTGATACATTTTTCGAACAGCTTGTAATAAATATATTTATACTATAGATTAATGACTGAGAGTGTACGTTTGACAAGGTGTTACATGTACCTCTTGTCTCCTGTATTTTTCTTGGAACCTTTATTTTGAATGTCGAATCTTTGTCTTTCATTTAATCAGATAACGTACAATCCGTAAAGTACCTAATTTGTCAAACAAGCAGTCTAGAATGTTTCCAAAAATAGCCAATAATTGCAAATTCATCATGTTCCCATCCGTTTGTTATGATCAGCTTGATGTATTGTCAACTTAACGTACATCGGTGATATGACATAAGCAATGTCTAAATAATAATAATAATAATAATACATGAGATTTATATAGCGCCATTTTCCATTATAATTAAATGCTCAAGGCGCTTCAAAATATTAGAGAACATATTACATCATGACAAAGGAATCGTGGACATTTGCATAAGAGAGAAAAAATACGCCATTCTAATCGGAGATCCCCTTTACCCTTTTCGTCTCTCTAAATCCTGCTCCGCTCCCCTTCAAATTGAAACCTCTTTTGCACTTTTCTTCTGCTAACTGAATTGCATTATTCACGCGGGTTCTTCCTAAAATACCCTCAAATAAATCACCTGTATTGCCCAAATGCTTTTCCGAATTGGACAGAATCCGCCATTGAATGATTGGGAATACACCGAACAACAAACAAACCTGCTTACCGAGTCGAGTTTTGACGTAAATGCAAATTGGGCGCACGCTGTTTTGAAGCTAGCCAGTCTCTTCTTATTGATTCATAATAGATTCAAGAAACGTCCGAGGTAATTTTTTAAAAGCATTTGGGTATAAATTAACAAGCAGCAGACATGTTTGGGGGTACAAAATTTGATTCGATTCCATTCTTTTTAAGGAAACCAATGTAAAGTATATCTACTTTAATAAGATAGCAAGGTAATTACGTAATGCGTAGAAACAGACCGCACCAAAATGTTATATATTCGTGACAGTCATATTGTGTAGTGGTAGCTCTATAATAACAGGAATGAAATAAAATACCGATATAGGATCCTTGTCTTTCGTGTAAATAGAGAGCAAATATATCATTTTCAAAGCTAACTCTGGTGATGGCATCCTTGCAGATTTTCCTGACTGTCAATTTTGTCAATGTTGGGCAACCGTTTCCTGATAGTCCATTGAAGGGAATATCTGTTTTCATATTTTATATATTTAGTAGCATAATTCTATCGCCAGATTTATATTTTCATTTTCACTGTAAACAAAAAGTAATTTACTTTTTGCTTGCTGTTAATATTTGAAAACATGTAAGAAATATGGGGAACTAAAACACCGAATAATCGAAATAAAAAATTACATCGGGATGGTGACATAAATAAGAATTAAAAGCAATGTGATGATTTTATTTTCTCGAACGAGTTCCATCACATTGATCCCCCAAAAGGCTGAGTCATCTACTTTATGCTTCTGACTACAATCTTTTGCTATCTTGGAATGAAAAATGGGAAATGTGAGAGAAACTTTTAAGGGATTGGGTATCTTAATCTCAGATTCTAAACAAATCCTGGATTTAATTAGCTCATACTGCAATCATAATTTTAAACCTTTAGGTCAGTGCGGAGTACGTCCCATGACGTTTCCAAGCCGATCCCCTCTCTTATTATCAAGATATTTATGATTGGAAATCGAAATAAAATGTTGCGTTTATTTCCAAACGGTTTTCAATACACTACAGTCTATTGGGGGAAATGAGTATGGTAAAACCGGTCAATTAAAGATTTTTACTTTTTTGAGGCACTACAGGTAGAATACAAGAAAGTAAACGTGTAACATAAATGGCGGTATGGATGAAAGAGTGTGGTGATTAAGAGGAGCACAATTGCGTATCCATTTTCTGTAATTAGCCAACGTGCTTCGATGAATAATACAGATTAAATCAGAGGGCCGTGAAATTAAAACAAGCTGCCAGGAGGCGTATCCCAAGAGAATTTGTTTATTTCTAGCAGATTCGTTTTTTCTGCCGCCCCTTTTTCTTACAGTCCTTTTAGTATAATATTAGCACCTATTGTCCATCCTCGGTATGACTGTGATTTTGGAAATTGGTATATCGCTCGTAAACCTTTGCTTGATATAAATAAATCTGAAGGAATACAACGTCGTCGCCAATTGGGGGCCTCGATGGAAGGGAAAGGGGGTTGTTACAGTCCACATAATTCCTCCTTCTAGCGAGTGAATTCCCCCCCCCTTTTTTTTTGGTTTTAACTCGGGTTATTTCCTTTACAAAAGCCAAAATTCCACTTATAGTTTTGTTTTCACATAGGAATAGAATATTCGTACGAAAAATGGCATCTCATATAGCAAAAGCACATGGCTCTATACCGCAATTTGATAAGAATAACAGATTCTTTCCCAACAATAAAGTTTCCTTTATATTATTCAAAGTCCGATGCTAAACTGATATTTACATTAATTGTGTGAACGTAAAACGATTTTGTTTATTATCGTTATATAAACAGTAAAGTTTACTGAATAGTAATCGCTTACCCTAATAATTTATCACAGCAAACTCGTCCTCACTCACCAGTGCTATACATCCAATCTCATATCACAAGTATTTGAGAAGTTGAAAGAGGGCGTCCTTTCACTACTCTCCACTGCAATCATAAAGGTATCAGAGTTGTCCAATGAAAACCTTCATTAATTGAAAGTTTTCATTGGACTTATTTCCCTATCACTTGGTATATAATATTCAGCGGTGGAACCACAAGAGTGACTGAGGAGGAGGAGGGGTGCCATAGCTTCCCATCTCTTTCGCCAGGTATGGCTTGATGATTGATCAACTGAGATACGGCGAAAGAAAGAGAGTCGATCTCTAGAATGTAAGAATATGAATTGCTCCCTCAACATGGCTATATAAATAGTAATTCAGTTTATGGGATAAAACGCATAGCAATTCCCAGTAATTATCTTTCATAATTTTATTAAGTTGGTCCACCTGCTGCCAGTATCCGCCCTCTTAGAATAATGCCGACAATACGTATCAACTCGTGGAATTCATCCTAAAACATATTGATTGAAACTCAATATTCACACCTTTATGAAAAACGTACATGTATGACCATGGCGGGGTGAGAAATTTATCAATTTACTTCTCTGTCACAGAAAGATATAACAATATTCGCGAATATGTATAATACAAGCGGCATACTAAAAGTTTGAATGGTTTGGCAGATTTAGGTAATACAACAGTGTGCTGTGTTCTTGGATCACGTTTTACAGGTATGTAGACGTTAAAGTGCTTTTATTCATTCATGTAGGAGAAAAAAAAAAGATATTTCCTTACTATTATTTTGGGTAACCGTTTTTTCTATTCTTCTCTTTTCATGGTTTTCGTTTCATCATTGCTCGATGTTAAAAACCTTGTTTGCAGTCCCTGTCGACAATCACAAAATATTACGTGATTTTATTACTGTTTGTATTAAAGTTTGTTGGCATTAATTATAATCAGGTTAATTGTCATACACGATGTCATGATTTCCACTAATAAGTATGATCTTGTTCTTTTGGGTGATGAACGGTATTGCATTTGAATGTAAATAATTGTCGTCATCATTCTGTCCTACTATTGATCATTTATTAGGTTTATCATCACAACAATCAAGAGTGGTTTTCTACACACGTAGAGAAAAGACTACGCTTCGTCACTTCAACATATATAATCAATCTAAAGCCGCTTATTCAGAGTAATCATATCGAATATCATTTCAGAAACATGACTATAACATGAAATGAATTTGTTTGAGAATTTTCTTTCAGCGCACCATGTTTAGTCATAGTATTGACTCACAATATGATTGGATAAATCTCATGACGAGGATAATAGTGTTTGTTCATTTCACTTTTCGCCTTCCAGGCATAATTGAATTTGCCATACCTTAATAATTTCCTTAGTAATGGTAGGAATACCCCCCCCCCCGGAGTGAATATTATGCAAACACTGTTTCTTTGAATAAATCGTAGGACAAGGATCATAGCGCTGCAGAAATCCAAATAATTATCATTATTGATCATTTTCACATCAGTTGCACAAAAGTTTTCAGTAAAGCGTCTACCCTATTGTGTTAAAGAAATAACAATCTGTCATTGTGATGACCATCATCCTGAACTCTAGCATTATGTTCTTCCTATATGGACTAATGACTCATGATTATTGTATTGTTTTACATTCATAACAGCTGTTTATAACTATTGAACGTATTGTTGTATACGAGAGGAATTATTCAAGCCTTGACAACACTGAGTGAGTGTGTTACAATAGGTGATTATTGTTTGTATGAATAATATCTGTTTAGGATTTTGGAACACAAGGCTCATTTTGAATGTGCCACAGTATGTTTGCATTTTGTACACTGGTCGTGTGATTTCTTTTTTCAACAGTAATTTTACCGTCATACCCTGACTTTAAACATTAATCTCCTATTATTTTTGTTAAATTGTCACAGAACTGAACTCCAATGCCACTACCATGATGGCTGAATATGAAGGAGAAGGTATCAACCAAAGCTTCAAAGACCCCACCCAAGAAGACGACTTATATCCGCCACCTCCTGGATTCGACAGCCCGTCTAACAACACCGACCGATATCGTCAATATGACGAGGGCGACGTCGAGAGATCTGCGCAAAGAACCAAACCTGAGGCTGCTAGCGCGTCAGAGATGAACGACGAAAATAAGAGAAGGGCTAGCGTGACGAAAAAAATATGGATGATTCTCAAAGGGACTTTCATATGTGCGTGCCCCCTGTTCATCATCGGCCTCCTCCTCGTAGTCCTTGGTACACTCGAAATACCAGCTAGCTATGACCTCACCAAACCAGGAGCACCCATACTCATCATCGCTATGATCTTCCTCATCGTCACCATCGTACTCCTGGTCGTTTATAAGATGAGAGGTATGAATGCGTACGACTTCGGACAAAAAGAGATGACCGGGGTTACCAACAACGGTGTGAACTCATCAACTCAGAGATCGACCCATGAAGACAATCGCAATGGAAGCAATAAAGGTAAGATCTTCAACCCTTGATCTACCCTCTGAGGTCTGAGCCCGGTGCCACATGAGTGCTAAATAAATACGGCGTAAAATGTATTTAAAGGGCTATGTAAGATTGGGTTCCCTCATTCATTTATAATGTCAATTATAGAACGTATGTTACTTTAATGTTTAAATGTAGGTCAACTTAGATTATAAATAAACTTGATCAAAGACATTCTTGTCTGCAATCCAACGTTGTTGCGCCCTCTTTTCTGTCCCCTAACTTTGTTTTTCTTCAGGGTTGGTACCCGGAAATGTTTTGTCTGTTTTTGATTCGATTTGATTTGATTTGATTTTCTTCTGCATTCATGTATTAAGTACACAGTTTTTTCGATAACAATAATAAAATAAAGTACAATAATTATTTTTCTGGCAATGAATCATAATTAAGTAAAAACATATATATATATATATATATATATATATATATATATATATATAAATTGTTATTTTCAAAAACGAAATGATAAACTGTCATAAATACTAAATTTCCTCAAATATTATAAAACATTATAACATTATTTGCGGAAGAAGAACTGTCATCGTAAGCAGATTGCTTGATAATACGACAGCCCCAAACAAAACTCATGAAATAGATTAACACATTTATTAAGCAGAAACGGATAGGTAATTGAAAATACAAATTTTGATGATGGTGATATTGACAATGCAGATGAGGATGATGATGATTGATGGTGAAGTGCATAAAGAAACGTATCAAGACAAAATGTATCCAACGTCTTCTGAAATGTTTCCCTCTCCAGTTACGGAGAAAGAAAATCAATTTCTACAGCTGCACCCCCCCCCCCACAGATTAATAAGCAAGCAATGACGTCCGTGAAGGCTATGAATATAAATTGTTAAGGTTAATGTGCAGCATATCATAGCATGTTTAATAATCTCCAAGCCTTATTTTCAGATACTCTCGAAAATGTTCATATTGGGCAGACATAATTATGTACGTATACGAAATAAATATAGGAATCTCGATAGAGATTCGAACCTGAGTTAATTAAGTCTTCTTATTCTATAGGTGCATATATACATATTTCAACTTATTGATAACTTCTTCTGATCCACGTTTCTCTTTTTAGATGAGGTTTTTTCGCTCGAAATAATTGAATGTATTTCACTGCACATAATATTAATAAATTTAAGTCGTTATTTGATGCTTCATTTAAAATTTGACATTCTTATTGTGCTTTGATTGATACCGAACCCTGTGAAATGAAAGATATTACAAGCGTGAAATTACCAGGAAAGCATTTTATTCAATCTTTAAATGGAGTCAAAGTACCTGATAAAGATCTTCAAGTACACTCAATTTAATATAATTGTCCCTTCGGCAATATTTTGTGCAAATTGTGTTTCACGGAACAATTTATATCTTTCTTCTGCGTACATAATCATATATTTAGCTACTAGCAGGGTGAAGTATAATGACGCAATCCCGCACGCTCTCTCGCATTTCAATGACAATTCAAAATAATGGTTTCAATCAGATACGCCAGTTTAAAGATTTAAATAGATGTAATATTTAATTTTTTCCCTTTTCCGTTTAGGTACATTTTTATACCAAATTAAAAAATAAATAATACTGTAATAGCAACACTGTAGACATTTTCCTCCACCTTCTTCCCCTCCCATTCCTTCCCATTCCTTCCCATCATATATCTCTCTCTCTCTCTCTCTCTCTCTCTACAAACAGGACAGTTATGAATATTCTACCACCCCCACCAATCCCATAGATATATATCCTCTCTTGCTTCGTATGAAAGCCATACTTCCTCCACTATTGTGAATATGAATCAATTTCCCTAATATTCACGAGGTGACCTGACCTTGTATAATTTTCCTTTTTTTTTTTTACTTATTGATATCTCTTTGTTGACGTAATTTGAAATATACCGAATAATATCTATACCAAATATTATGTTCACACTATGTAATCTTATGAACCAGGTAGCAATAAACAACTGAATAAATAAATAAAATAAATGTAAATGAAACATATCTTATATTCTAGCCTGACCTTTTACAATGATGTCATCTTATATTTGATGATTGATTCAATTTTTATATCATAATGATGTTGTAAGCAATCTAGTATTTATTTAAAATGCTAATGTGATATAATAGGAATGAAAACTTGCCACTGACTCCTATCTCACCTATGAATTCTTTCTTAGGATGATTGGTATTTAGATACTCATGAAATTGTCATATTTCGCTTCATAGTATTTAAGTTTTAAAAAAAAAATCATCTGTAGATGTTCACCTAAACATCCTTTATATTCATTATTCAATTTATTTCATAATCTTCTGTCCTTCGCTCGTATCAATCAATTTCTATTAAAATTCCAACGTGTTTTATTCATTTACAGATTCAGAAGACCATAGGGAGGATCGGGATTACAACGAATCTAGAAGAATATAGTCCGTCATGTATCCAAGCTAAATACATGGTGCCATAATGGACTGAATTACAGTAATAGAACGTGTATGCTACGTGATGTATGGACTATGAGGAATGCCATACCGTTACACACTGAAGTATATTGTGTTTGTGGCCAGCTGTACGCTATAAAAGAAAGAAAAAGTGTTAAAAGGAAGAAAATCACAACAAAACTGGTTCACACGCTTTGTATTATCGTAATCACGTGACATTCTTATCATGCTGATCATTGATTTGTTCGTTCAACGTGTCACGTGATAACGCGGGACTACCGTTGATTCGTTTCTATGACGCCAAATACAATAACGGTAATTGTTTTCAGATGTACCCATATATGATTTGTCATATTTTGTGCTCTTCCTACCTCCTTGGCATTACACATGTAGCTAAAGCGTCGAAACAAAATACTTTAAATGATAAACCGTTCGTCATATTCTAATTTTTTAAATTTAATTTGATGTATTGTATTTATACATGTCTATACACATTTAATCAATTATATTGTTTCATGTATCTTTCAAATGATTTTTTTTTCTTCATATTTGTATATATTATGCTTATGTTTTGTAAAACAAAATATTCATGTACCATGTGAATCAAGTTTTCTAATGATTATATTTAAAATGTAAAGGTAAACAAGATATATCCTCTAAACAGGAAGAAAAAGTTGCTTCGCCTAAAAAAAAATACAAATCAAAGAAAAGGCAGAGAAATTTCGAAAGTAGCTTTAACTCGGTACTGATTAAGCCCGAATAGCTTACCATATTTTTTAATTTTTTGTACAAACTTGTACTCCAGAAAGTGAGATTGCCTACATTGCCAAATTTCAACGGCAATCTAATTCTTTCAGTGCATTTGTCACTTTTTAACTTGAATATATTTGCTTATAACTTAACTTTTTAAATCGCGAGAAATGTCTAAGATTGTGTGAAATATAAAAATGAAATAAATCCATTTTGAGGTACTTTCACTATCTTGTAATTATGAAGTGGATTTACAAACTCATCTCTTAATCCGGTCCACTTTACTTTTATCAAAGATGTCACTGATTTAATTACTACTACTACTACTACCAATAATAATAATAATAATCTTGTTAAAGTCCACTCCAAATTGTATTAAGTTAAACCGAAAATGGACATTCTTTTTGCCCAATTGATCGTGAGCCCGGCAGCCACTGAGCAGCGCCAGATCGACGTTGCTCTATCTCTTATTGTTGAACGCCAAACAAGGTAGCAGCAACTCCCGTCTTTTAACGTCTTTTGGTATGACGCGGCCGGGGTTTGAACCCACGACCTCCCGGTTGTGAGGTGGACGCTCTACTGACTGAGCCAACACACCGGTGTGTAAATATGTATATTTTAATTCATGTAAATTATCAGAAATAAATTATTCAATGAGTAAGTTATTGTTTAGTTTTTTTTGTTGAAGCTATGTGCCGAATGTACATGAACGACGAGTATTAAATGATAAATCCTGATTTTTTTTCTTCATATTCGAGTTTATTTAAAAATAAAGTTGAGGTTGATGACTCTCAGTGGGGGTAGAAACAGACGGGGAAGGAATATACCAACATCTTTAGAGATGATATTTTGGTATTGTTGGACTGGATAAATATTTCTTATTACGGGTAATGGCTTATTGATGAATATCTCCAGGATGGAAATTGTTATGAGGGGAGTCGTAAGGAGAGTTTGGTCATGTCATGATGGTTGCATTTGGATAGATGAAATGCGAGAAAACAAAGCGTTCGAGTGAGAAGAAAGTGTTGGTTGAATCATCTTGTTTTCACGTTGACATTCCCCTCTATGTATATAGTTCTGTCTCTCCACGTTTCTCGGCTCTCGATAGAGGGAAATTGCCCCCTGCTAAGCTCACCGTATTTAATTCGTCAATGCGGTAGCTAAGATGGTGACCATGAAACATATCGTCCTTGTTTTCACGAAGTGACGGTAGTGAGGAAAATCGTAACGCAAAGTGAATGCAATTTTTTTTCACTACCGTCACTTCGTGAAAACAGCGACGATATGATGATGATGATTATCCTTATGATAAACCGTATTTTGTTTTTCACTTTTCAGTCCCTAGGTAGCCTACACGATGAAAACGATGATGATGTGGTCGTGACTTGTGAGAGCGGTGATGATGACGGCGAGGATAGCAAAGTTAAACGTTATAAAGTGGTGATGACGATCGTGATGATGATAATAATGAGGATGATCATGACAACGACGACGACGATGGAGAATAATAATGATGAGGAGAGCGAGGGAGAGAAGGGGGATGAGGAGAGAGAGGAAAGAAGGTGGAATGTAGGGGAGGAGGAGGGGGACTTTTGCCAGAAAAGAAGGGCAATGGGGATGACATTGGAAAAGATGAAGCGGTGATAACAGACACAAAAAGTCATGGGTGATTCAATACAAGGAAAGAACTCCACAATCAAAACGGCGTATAACTCCAGGGGGGTGTTTCACAAAGATTTTAAGTCGAACTGAACTCTAAGTTGGACTTAAATATTATGGAAAGCCATTTGTAGTCTTGAAATAAAATATATTAAAAAGCAAAAATTCAAGTATTTTAGACTTTTCATAAATTCCACATCAAGATTATGAAATCTCCCATGATGAGAGAAAATATGAATGATTTGAATCAACATTTTATGCCTTTTAAAATAACTTTTACAAAACATTTTCAAAGATGCTAACGGCTTTCCATAATTGTTAAGTCCAACTTAGAGATAAGTTCAACTTAGGATCTTTGTGAAACACCCCCCAGAATGAGTAAATTGAGTAACATCAATGGGGTTGCCATGGCAACTCGAAGTTCGACCTTAATTATAGTAATGACAGAAACAAACCCTTCACCATTCTTTTGGGCTCCATCATATTTCTTCCTTTATACAAGTTAGTCTTATGTATTATTCTTTTTGTTTGTATAAACGCATCCTAAAATGAGTACAAAATGTAACATGCTAAATGTAATGATGTATTATACAATATGTGAAATATGAAAATAAACTGAAACTGAAACTGAAACCATTCTTTTGGATTATCCAATTAATATCTTGTCGTCTTTTACGTAAGCATATTTAAACATTTCACGTTTCTCCGCGCATGGCAGTTCCCATGGAGACCTTTAACTCTTCACACGATCTTTAGCGTTATTTATACATAGCGTTCTTGGAAAACGTTTGAAAGTAAATTAAATGTTAAGAGTCAATTACTAAGTTCGTATAGGAGGTGAATGAGTTAAAAATATATTTTTAATAATTCAATTTCTCTGATTATTTCTTTACGTAGTTTTCTTTCTTTTATCTTCTCTTCTTCTTGTCTCATATATTTCTCCGTTCTATCCCTTTTATCTTCTTCTCTTTCTTTCTTTCTTCGTGTATTTATTTGTTTTTCGTCTCTCTATCGCATTTTATTTCATCTTTTATTTATGTATCCAATCCCTTCTACTCATGTCCTCCCTTCTGTCATTTGAAAGAAAATATATATTCTTTTTTTTTCTTCTTCTCTTTCTACCCTTACCTATATAATTCCTTGTATTCCCCCTTTCCCTTGCAGTGTTTGTGTTGATTTTTTGTTGTTGGTAATACCCTTCTCTCTATCTTTCCTTAATATATAATTCTTTTGACCTACCCAAACCCGGAGTACCCATACTCACTATGCGCATGTACTGTCAATGTAAGTTAAAAAAATGAAAGAGAAAACAATTAATAAAACCAAATTAAATGGGCAGGGATGGGTAAACCAAAAATTTGATAGGAGCGATGTGTTTTTCAATTTTGGACACATTTATTGAAAAGATGGGACAAAAAAGAAAAAATTACAGATAGAGGGAGAGAGGAGAAAGAAACAGAGAGAAATTTGACATTAAGAGAAAGAGGGAGATACAGAGAGAGAGAGAAAGAAAGAGACGAATTTAGAAGAAATACAAGAAAAAGTAATATTACCTGCTTTCTTGAAAATCCGCATTTCGGACTACGCCTAATCTCGTATCAACAATTTACATCTTCGTGGCAAAGTTACCATAGCAATAAATTCGTGCGCTTTTTCCTCACATCGTGCGCCTGTAAAATTCCCGTCCGTAACATGCTTGAGACACTATAAAAGCATTCAAGATATATTTGGACTCTTAGTTTTACAATTTCGCTAGAAGACTGAAACACAATCTTTACAGGATTTTTTTTCTTCCTTTGGGGGCAAACGACCTCTGCATCAGAACATGTAAGTATCAGGTTTTGATTTGCTATCAATTAGAGAATTGTTAGTTTATATGCAGAATTCTCTGTCTCATCGCCTAAGATACCCGAGTATCCGTCATCATTACTAATTTCCTTGAACTCACGAATAACGATTCCGTCTTACAACTACAAGAGGGTTTTATATAATTTATAAATATATTTTGATATGCATCATGAACGAAATTCTTGATTTTGAAACCGTTTGCTATCAATAATTTCAACACATCCCTTTGCAAGTAGCTTTGCGCGCTCACTGATTTACTGGAGTTGTCATTTGCTTTGAAACATACATGAATTCTTCTTATATCCTAATACGTCGCAAAAAAGTATTTCAAGTTTGAATATAAATAAATAGACATAAATTATATTTACATGATGGAATTTCCAAAATGCAAAATCCAAGTTACCAGGACAACTATTCTTATATGTCATTACTAGATTCCCGTATCGTGGTTGCGTACATGCTAATCTCGGGAATTTCCCCTTCAGTACTACAATGGATTAAATTACCACACCCACAATACAACTTGATGACATTAGTTTTCAATTGCGTGTGTTCTGTGAAGTTTTGCATTCGTTATTGGTTTAAATGCTGTTGAATGTGGTGGATAAGATTATTTTTTCAGTATTCAAGTTTTCAGGTTCAATTCAATTCAATTAATAAATACTTTTATCCAATTCCATCTTTGTATGAAAACGTTTGTAAAATAAATCAATTAAACAACCCTGCAATTCCAAACATAAATAAATTTGAATGACATAAACAAGATATAATTACATATATATATATATATATATATATATATATATATATATATATATATATAGCCTATTTATTTATACTATTGCCCATGAATTTAGAATATTTGCATGGTGGAGAAAGGGGAGTCGTCAAATTCAAAGAGAATATCGGAAGAAAAAATATTAATTTATTGTGAACAAACGTTTTTCTTTTTTCTTATATTAACAGTTCTGTTTAATACCAAACACTCTGAAAGAAAACAACCCAAAAATGGAATACAACGACCATCAGCAACAGAACATCCCCGAACTACCCACCGCTACTCACCTATCGCGTGACGAAGATGAATCCATTCAGACGAAATCACCACCGCCGACATCATTGTCGTTACCATCGTCATCCCCGTCACATCATGATCGAGTGATCAATGAGAATAACAATCATGATCATGATATCAATCAGAAAGAGAAAACAAACAATAATGTCAAGGTCGGAAGTTATGATCACAAGACTCTGCAAGCTCATGAATGCGTGGTCGAGATCAGAGAGACAATGGGGAGGTCGTCATCAGGTGAAGGTGAGGTCTCTAACAATGGCGTGGACGATGACGACATTCATTCGGTCGATGAATACAGCCTATCACCGCGGAAGAAGAGATGTGTACAGATAGCATGGTACGTCGTGATCGGAGCTTTCCTGACTGCATTTCCCATGTTCGCTGCCGGCATCGTCCTGGGTATCATCGCCTACTCTGATCGTCCTAGAGCACACCTGCTTAGAAAACCTGCCAACGTCGTGTTGAGTGTGTTCTTCTTCCTAATCGGCGTCGGTGTGACATTTATTATCTTTCATTACGTGAGAAAACGTGTCGGATTCTGGACGAAGAAAAGAGAGCATGAAATGGTGACAGAATTCAGTAACGCTCTGCACGATGAACCATCGGCGGTGAGCATAATAATCTGCTTTTGGTAAACGTTATTACCATTATTGTTGCGAGTGCTCATAAACATCTAATGAACATTGAATTAGCCGGAGTGGTATGATCGAAAATAATTAGAATTTATTATAACTAGGCCTATACACTGCGGAGGACGATATCACCATATAAATTTAACTCAGACACAAATTCTGAATGAAATATATTTTTGCCGTATTTTTTATTCTGATTTCATTCAAAGTATAAATAATGCAAAGATTTCTTCAAAATACCATTCTTTGTCATCATAATAACATAATTTTATTAACTTAATACATATATTCAAAATTTACGATAACATTTTGAATAAAATCGGTTATAATATAAAATTATAACTCCTCTCTTATTACCCAACCCTAAACATACCCACTACCCACCCCCCCCCAAAAAAAAAAAAAAGCTTCCGTGACTACCTAATCCCAAACAAAATCATCTACCACCCCACCCCACCCCCCAAAAAAAAAAAAATATATATATATATATATATAATAAAACCTTTTGGAAGTACACACACACAACAACATAAAAAGTGTTTCAGTGAAGATGATACGGAACATTCAGAGATGAATAATAGATGAAAGGGAGGAAATGTATTCTATTCACAACACTTTCATTTTATCCATCTATATTTCAGGTGATGCAAGAATCAACAGCAAGATGATATTCATGGATTTAAAGCATCCACGCTGGCGTACTCACCATGGCAACCATACGATTATCATCATTTAGAATTGCGATGTGAACATGATGAAACACATGGCTATGATTCATATCAATTTGCTATCATGAGAAAATGTGAATTGCATCATGAAAATTGATATGTAACAAATGTATAATATCTTATGCGTCAATATTTCAATAGTGAAAGGTTCTCATTTCTAGTCGTATAGCTTATGATTAGAATAACAGCATTCTAAGCGTATTATGAGATTTACCGGCAGCAAAAGAGATTGTTAAGGGATTAAAAGGAAGTGATGAAGAAAGGACTTGTGGGTGTTGGAAATGCAGCTTAAAGATAAAGTTGAGTTCTGGTCATGCGATTGCATTGTAAAAGAAACGGTGTGGAATCGATCAGAAAGGGTTGATCATGTAGCATGCATGTATAAGTATTGGTGTGTACTGCAAGGTTCAGGAACCATCCAAATGATAAGAAAATTGGCCCAGTATTGGTAAAGTAACAAGCACTATACACAGAAAATGCATATATAGGACTACACAAACATTTGAAAGCTGTTATTTGTCATATTTAGAATATGAAGGCATTTGAAGAGTCATGGTTTTCAGGGAACAATTTTTCTCTGATGTTCTTCCACACTAGCATAATAACAATGATAACGCTCACAACATTTTCACCTCTCCCCAGATCTGAATAATTTATTATTTGTTACAACCTCATTCAATCATTTACTTTGAAGTGAAGGCTATATGCATGCACATGAAGGTATTTCTCCTTTACACGAGTGTGAACGGAAAAGACAAATGGAGAAATAAAAATAAATAAAGGAAGGATCATTGGAAAAAAGGGAATAATTGAAAGTACAAAATAATTAATTTCACTAATATGAGTGACTTCCATAATATACTCTTTAGTAATACTTTTAAAGACTTTATAAAAAATACCGTCAAATAAATCCTACTTGCTGTAGCGTCACTGCATGATTTGTGTAACGTCAGTCACATGTAATTAATTAACAACACGACCCAAGAAAATTGACACTGCAATAATGCTGATAATGCAGATTTCTAATGTGTCAGTCATGCGGACAATGTAAGAAAACTAATGGAATAACTTTCGTACGTATTATCCACTTATACAAAAACAAAATGAATAAAGATTGAATTTTTGTTCTTGCGAAAAAGAGCTGGATGTGTACTTAGAAGCTTTTTGCAATATATGTATTCCAAGTGTGCAATGTATATAAATGTAGATGATTTGTTGGTTTCAACCGCCCAATAATAATAAGGTTTCATAAACATTCAGCAGAGGCGAAAGTAACATTGAAAAAAACTAAGCTGTAGATGTTTTAGGTTTTTATTATTATTTTTATTATTTATTATTTCAGGTTCTTATTATATTTTATATTATTCATTTTTCGCAAATCTTTATTGGGCAAATATTTGACCCACCGGCTACTGGATTCTCTAATTCCCGTCAGGCTTAATGCTTGAACCACAATTTTTCAGTATAGGCAATGTAATTTAGCTAATTTTGCAGACAGAAAGTTGATAGTTGAAATGACGGGTTTGAAAAGGCGTATATGATGAAAGGCATTATAGCATGGTCGGTGTGCTTACTAAAAATATGAAATAAATTAATGTTCTTTATTCATACATATTTTTCTCAAACTCAAAACGAATCAAATGTTTATTGAATCTGAAGTGAGTTAAGATGACAAGGGGTGAAATAATGTAGCAATTCATTCTAAGAGATAGAGAGAGAGAAAGAGAGAGAGAGAGAGAGGGAGAGAGAGAGAAACAGATGAGAGAGACGTGACAGACAGAAAGAGAGAGAGAGAGAGGAGAAGAAGAAAAAAGAGAGAGAAAAAAGAGAAGAAGAAGGAGAGGAAGAAGAAGAAGAAGAAGCAGAAGAAGAAGAAGAAGAAGAAGAAGAAGAAGAAGAAGAAGAAGAAGAAGAAGAAGAAGAAGAAGACTTTTTTGACTTTTGAAAGTAAAACTTTATTTACAATACATATAATAATAAAAACAGATAAAAAAGATAACAGTGATGCACTTAATATAATAAGTGTTTGTGAATCATATACCAATAATCAACAACAAGTAGTACGTAATACATGAGAAAGTAACCATTAAACAATTCATAAAAAAACAATAATTTCGACGGTAGAAATTGAGAAAAAACATGAATTGTACTAAACACTGATTACAAATGATTACACATCCATAGAGTGTTTCAAAACGATTAAATTATGGGATTCATAACTTCCAACTATGAGCTTCTTCTCAAGACAAACTTATCACAAACAACAATTAAATCAACCATGTGAGATCAATATCATCTGAAAGAAAGAGTACATTATTGTACGACCATATCTTATGAAATAACACCAAATTGTTTTGTAATTTGTGAAATTCATAATCAAGAATGACTCTGTTCTTGATTCTAAGTTTCCAAAAAGGAAGTGGATCAAGAAAACGAGAGGTACGATAAAGCCAATATAATGTGCTTTTAAGAATGACAATAAAAAAGTTGGATAGGCGCACGGCCTCCCTGTTACGACCTCTTGCATGTGGAACCAGAGTCCAGTAGAGGTCAAAGTCAATGTTTACTTCGGGTAGAAGACTTGACAGAAGATGATGAAGAAGATCCAAGGCCGGTTGTATAGAAGTACACTCGATAAAGAGGTGTAGAATAGTTCCCTTCTTGCCACACCATCCACATGAAGAGGAGATATCGGGATTAAGATGATGAAGAACGGCAAGCGACGGAAGAACATTGTGTAATAGTTTGTACTGAGTGTCCCCATCTTTCTTAGATGATGGATAGCAGTAGATTTCAGTCCAGTTGATTAGTTTAGAAGGGGAAAGTAACCCAGCCTCGTGCCAATGAGTAACTTGAGCTCTAGGAAGAAAGTTAATAGCACGGTTGAAGATCCGATATATCGATTTAGTCGGCGTGGCAAGAATGTTCTTGTTGTCTTTAGTTATGATCGAGAACGGAGAGGTAACAGGTTCAGTCAGATTATGAAGATAAGCTGAAGCTGCTGACAGTCTTAGTCCACTGTTCGAAAAGAATCTAGGAAACAAACCGGAAATCTCTTTGTGAAGTCGAGAGAGGTCAAGTTCCAAAAGGCGTAAAGACGGACGCTGCAAGGTGGAGGCAATGACGACCTCGTCTGCTCGGAGCCAGGTACCGTTGTTCGGGTTTACAAGATGCTTGACGAGTTTGATTCCACATGCAAATAGTCTAACAGGGAAGATCTTGTCGCCATCCAGTGTATATTGAAGAAATTTATAATAATTCAAGGGAATGTTTAACACATGGTTGACAGTAAAGGACGATGTCTCGACGCTTGCTCCAGAGGTAATCCAAGCACGCAAAATTTCCGAATAGAAACAAGGAAGGCTGGTATAAAACTTTGGGTCTAGTTCAGTCAGAAACAAAGGAAAATCAAGATTTAGTTTCTTATATCTGCGAAAATTATGAGAACAAAGAGCATACGCAGGATGAGAACAGAGATTGAGATAACGCTGTAAAAAGGCAAAACGAAATGTAAGGGTTCGTGCTTGGAGACATACCAAACCAAGTCCACCTTTGTTGGGTTGTTGAAACAGAATTTGCTTTCTTAAAAGATGTCGTTTACCAGACCATACATAATTAATAAGCATTTCTTGGAGTTCAATTAGTGTTTGCTGAGGGGGAGACAAAACTGCAAGACAATGGAAAAGTTTAGATGCAGCTAATTGATTAGCAATAATGATTCTGCCTTTAAAGGACAAACTATAAGAAAGGGAGCTCCATCGAGATAGAGTCTTACTCAGTTTTTCTTTACACTTTGACCAATTTTTGTTTACATAATTATTATTATTTCCTAGATGAACTCCAAGAAAGAGGAGACCTTCGCAATTCCACAGGAAATCAAGGGGCCTGTCTCTACGTTTCGACCATGAACCGGCCCACAGTCCTTGAGATTTAACATAATTAAGACAGGCTGCCGAGGCCTTGCTAAAAGTGTTATATGTATCTAGAATAATATCAAAGCCTTTGTCTTCAGTGACAAAAATTGATATATCATCCGCATACGCAGATACCGAGACATTCATATCTGTGTTGGGTAAGGAGAAAGAACACGATGAAAGATTAATTTTTAACTTGTGAAGAAAAGGTTCTATGGCTATAGAATACAGAAAGCCAGATAAAGGGCAACCTTGGCGTATGCCTTTTTGAAAAGGAAAAGGCGCAGTGAGGGATCCACACACTTTGACTAAGCCCTCTGCGTCATTATACAAAAGTTGAATACAAGAAATAAAATATTCTCCAAAGCCCATAGCTCTCATGGTATTGAAGAGATAATTATGATCTACATTATCGAAGGCTTTCCTTTGATCCAAATTAACTACTGCAAGAGGGGTATCATTGCAATTAGAGAAGTGTACAATGTCTCGGATCAAATTTAAGTTGTCATAAATCGTTCGACCTGGAACACAATACGTTTGGTCTTCAGATACAATGTTAGTAATATAATGTTTCAATCTATTGGCAAGTATCTTTGCAAAAATTTTGTAATCATTATTTAGAAGAGAGACTGGTCGCCAGTTTGCAATGTCTGCCAGGTCTCCTTTTTTAGGAATCAACGTAATCACTGCTCTACGAAAAGTATGTGGGAGGGTTCCAGTACTTATGGCATATTGTAATACAGAGAAGAGATCATTTTTTATCAAGGGCCAGAAAGTCTGATAGAATTCAGAAGAAAGTCCATCTAGACCAGGCGTTTTATTTTTGCCGAGCTGTGTGACAGCAATATCAAGTTCATGGAGCGTCAAGATGTTTTGAATCCTCAGGGTTGAGTTTCGATAGATCAGATAAAATAGTATCAACCGAATTTTCATCAATAGGTACACGACAGTACAAATTCTTATAAAAATTCCGAACGTGAATTTTAATATCGTTCTGATCCTCTGTAATGTTACCCGAAGGGAGACGGGTACGAGAGAGTGTTTTAAAAGTAGAGTTTGATTTTTCAAGACCATAAAAATAGGATGAGCTAGTGTCTATCTCATTAGCATATTGAAAACGTGACCTTACAAGAGCACCCTTGGCTTGATTCTTAAGGAGAACGTTTAGTTCAGTTCTTTGTTCAGCAAGAGCCTGCTGGATATCAGGCGTGAATTCAGGCGAAGAATGCAGTTCGTCGATGGTTTTATTGATATTCAATATCGTTTCCTTCTTCTCATTGGCTAACTTAGATCCGTACATTTGAGTGAGCACCTTAATGTGGGATTTACCAAAGTCCCACCATGACAGAATGTTAGGAAAGTCGGCTTTTTTATTTTGCCAGTCAGTCCAGAAATGAATAATAATACTTCTGTAGTCATTGTCATCAAGAAGGGAATTATTAAGATGCCAAAAAGCACATCCTCTTGGCTTCTGTGGGGGAATTTTAATTTTCAGGGAAATCGCACAGTGATCAGAGAGAGTACAAGGTAGAATACGACAAGAGTGTAATGAAGGTATTAGGGGAAAAGACACATAAAAACGATCAAGTCTGGCTTTAGAAACACCATTAACGCTGTGAGGGTTGTTCCTATGCCAAGAGTATT
This sequence comes from Strongylocentrotus droebachiensis, assembly GCA_035222895.1. Classification (NCBI taxonomy): domain Eukaryota; kingdom Metazoa; phylum Echinodermata; class Echinoidea; order Camarodonta; family Strongylocentrotidae; genus Strongylocentrotus; species Strongylocentrotus droebachiensis. The sequence continues at coordinate 123,940 of JAVYIG010002484.1, read as the reverse complement.
TCTTTTCATGAGGGTGAAGTCTGCGCCACGTATCACATAGTTTATTACTATCAATCACTTCCTTGAGGGCAGAAGATAACTTAGGTCTATGCTCATTAGGCATGCACAATCTGTCTAATGACGGAGATAGGGTACAGTTATAATCACCACCAATAATAATAACACCATCGCTGCACTGATTAACATGATACGCAAGAAGATGAACGGCCTTAATAGCAAGGCCGTCATCTTGTGGCATTAACACATTATATAAATGATACATACCACCATCGAACTCAATTTTAACATATATAATGTGGCTATTAAGTATAACTAAGGAGTCAATATCACTACAAAGATTGTTCTTCACAAGGGTAGCTACTCCGGATCCTCGATTATGCCCGGGGGCACAAAAAGGTTTATAGGATGACCACAAATTCCAACATTGAGAATTCTGGGAGAGGTCATTAATTTCTTGTAGAAACACAATGTCAGAATCAAACGCAATATTATCAACATAACTAAACACTGAAGCATTCTTCATGGCATTGGAGCAACCTCCAGTATTAAGGGTGAGCAACGACAGCGTCATAAAAAAGGAGAGAAAGGCATGCAGGTCTACGCTCATATTACATAAGAAGATGGCCATATTAGATATCTAAATTTTTGATCAATTTGTAAATCCTCTGCTGTGTACTTTTAGTAAACAGAGGACTGTTCCTCAGGGGTCTAAGTTGTCTTACAAGTCCTGATATGTTGGAAGTGAAGAGGTTTTTTCCGTGCTTTGACAATCTTTAGAAATTTGCAAATTTCCTTTGAAGAGAGGGGTCCTTGACTGGACGGAAAAGAGGAGGCCCAGTCAAAGGATTCATCGTCAGTCTGTGTATCATCCCATACCGCCACGTCATCAGTGTCGACAGTGTCTACCGTGGAAGCGGGAGAGGGTGGGATTGGTGACGCAGGGAGCGATACTGATACAGGGGAGGGAGGTTCTGAGGTCACGGGAGAGGAAACTTTTCTCATTAGTTTCCGCGGTGGGGTAGCAGACACAATTGGAGTAAGTTGAGGGGAGTCTACCAAAGAAGGTTCGGGAGGTTGTTTCCTTTTAACAACATCTGCGAAAAGTCTGGACGGGGCGGGCGGTACTCCCCAGATGGGGTCGCAAAGGGTTTGGGTCAAAGAAATTGTGGGGGTTACGAGAGGAGGAACTTTGTCCTGGCTACTGCCTGTGGGGTAGCTGCTAGGTGGACTATTATTAATGCTACGGGAAACTATCGCAACCGGAGTTGTAGGCCTACGCGCAAGGGCCCCTTCAGCGGTTTCGTCAACCATTGAGCGCGAAGAGGCGGGCCTAGGGCTGGAGCCGCTAGGCTTTTCTGTGTGTACTGGGGACGCCCTCAGATTAAGGGTTTCAGGTTCAGACCGTAAGGGTTTAGACACTTTGGGGGGATGTCGTGGGTCAGATTTTCCTTTTGCCTGTGTTGACGTAAGGGTAGAGTTTGCGGACTCATTTGGCCGAGCGGTTTATTTGCAATTCTTGCCGATATGTCCAGCCTCTCCGCACTCAAAACAGCGAGCCGCCTCAGTGGAAAGAAAAACGCGATAATTGGTGCCTGCGTGAAAAAAGTTAACGAAATCGGGTAGGGTAACATTCGGAGTAAGCAGCACCTGGACTTGTCGACGGAAGGACATGATGTGAGCTAGTTGTTTATCCTTGAAACCAATAGGGATGGGACGAATCTGTGAGACTACTTTACAAAAAGCAGAAACTTGTTTTACAAGAGTTTTACAGAGTTCGGAATTTCTGTGTAAACATTAGATAGTGTGAGACGTGTTGTGGGCAAAACCAAAGGTAAGACTTGTATGAATGCGCCTCTAAAGGTCAAGCCTTTGTCAACGGCACTCAAGACTGCTTCTTTGGAATTCAGATACATAGCAATACGTTGGTTACTGATACGAGAGGCAGACACTATACAATGAGCTGGAATGGTGTCTGCAAACGCTCTTATGTAATCATGAATAGGAACATGTGCTGCAGAACCAAAAACGATACCATTGTTTCTGCTTACGGCCTTGAACGGCTCGGCAGCAGAAACAGGAACGGTAGTTTGAGCCGAGCTGGTCCCCGGCATATCCCGGGAGGCCTGTTCGGCTTCACTGGCCATAGTGGCCAAAAATTCTTACACAAGGTTACCACAAAAAAAGCATAAAAACTACAAATATTAACACACAAGAAAGGTGGACTTGGTTTGGTATGGTTGTACTGTGTACTAGTAGTACACTAGTATTAAAACTGTAATTATAAACAGTATAATTCCGACAAAACTTACAAAAACTCTGGAGCTCACTCGAGACACGTCCTTTTACAACAAAGAAGAAGAAGAAGAAGAAGAAGAAGAAGAAGAAGAAGAAGAAGAAGAAAAAGAGAGAGAGAAAAAAGAGAAGAAGAAGGAGAGGAAGAAGAAGAAGAAGAAGAAGAAGAAGAAGAAGAAGAAGAAGTAGAAGAAGAAGAAGAAGAAGAAGAAAAAGAGAGAGAGAGAGGGAGAGAGAGAGAGAGAGACGGGAGGTGGTGATATAGATCAAAATGACAGAAAACAAAACAAAGCATACACTGTACGTTGCACTTTTTTAATATACTATATACATGTATTATGAATATAGATAGCTGAATAGAATGCCAATATAACAATAAATGTTTTATTGAGAGAGAGAGAGGAAGAGGAAGAGAGAGGGAGAGACACAGAAAGAGAGAGAGAATGAGAGAGAACATGAGAGAGAGAGAGAGATAAGAGAGAGAGATAGAGATGAGAGAGGGGATATAATTCAAAATATGTTGCACTTTTCAATATACTATATATATAGAGAGAGATAGGTGAAGAGAATGCTAATTTAATAATAAATGTTTTATTGAGGTAGAGGAAGAGAGAGAGATGGAGAAAGAGAGAGAGAGAGAAAAAGAAAGAGAGAGAGAGAGAGAGAGAGGGGGTGAATGAGCCTTCTCGTTGGTCCAAATTAAAGCACCTTATACAATTTTTTACCGCAAACTATTCGCATTGTTTGTCAGCGTAAAGTCGTGCACAATCATGAAATTATATTGATTTCATAGTATTACGTAACACAACTGACGGCATAACCATCGATCTATGAATATGCTATAACATCTATTATAAACCTTCACATGATTTGATTGTACTATACAACTCGACTATCTAAGAACCTGGTGATGACCTTGCCGATCTTCAACCAAGAATACTTCACTTTATTAAGGGTAAGTCTATTTTTATAAAGCCTTCTTTTTCATCAAATGTATGACGGCATAATTACGTCTGTTGCGTAATATCGCCCATGTCATGACATCGTAAACGACGAGAGTACTATAGCTAATCATTCGACTCTTAATAAAAGTGGTTAAAACAATAGCTGATTTGAAATGGGACTGATTAATTTTCTTAATAGTATCTATTTATAGTTGTTTTAATGTGGTTTGAAGCTTTTCTTTGTCATGTGTGTCGAGAAATAATGATTATGATATATATATATATTTTCAAAAGCGCAATCTGCATTCGCATCTATTATTTATACGCGTTTCCAGTTTTGTATTGTTTAAGTCAAATTGTGCATGTATGATTATCATGCTCTATATCTTGTCTAAAAGTGATAACTACAAACCATGAACGGAGGGAACAAAATGGGCCAGAAGTACCAATAATGTGTACCGACAGACGGAATTGGTAAATAAAACAGCATTAAGGGGGCGACCCCTAACCCCTGCATCATTATACTAAATGTGATGGCGTTATGAATCGTAGTGTTATTAATCAGCTCGTAGGCGTGAGTTTATAAAATGTTCTTTGAAGTTACTATTATGGCTATGCATTAATACAATTAACTCTAATTACGTGAAATTGTTTTATATTTCACTCTTAGGCGTAGAGGCACAGTTAACCACGTTTTATATATTTCTGTTAATAATAATCTCTTTTCATTGTTTCTAGAGGAAGGATGGATCTCAACACAGAGAGGACACGTTCATCACGCTTTCCTCCATTCACGATGTGTAATGCTGATTCATTCACCGCCTCACCATCCAACCACCCCTCTCATCAACCCTACGGAAGCATCCTCCAGACATCTCGTTTTCGTCGTAATGGTACCAGGATGCGATCCAAACCCCAATGTCTGCTTCAGATGGTTGCATCCACGGGGTTCTTGCTCCTGATCGTCGGGTTTCTCGTCGTCGTGGTCGGTGGTGGTCGTCGACCACGTGGTCCAGCTGGTCTCATCGGGCTGTTCATCATATCAACTGGATTTTCATTTCTCATGGGTAAGTGTCTTGTACTACTACTATAGAGAGCAGTGGTACATTGATATAATGAACTACGTGAGACCACAGAAATTCCCTTGCATTATTAACACTGTTTATCAGGACTTGAAATAATAGAAATAGAAAAAGATTTAATTGAAAAAAGGGATACAGAGTAGTGTAACCAGAGGCTTTTTATCAGTTAGAGGGCGGTTTAAAAAAAAGCAGTTAGTCTTTTCTTGTATTAATGTATGATATGATACAAAGTTGACCCATATATTTTTAGTCTTCAAATCAGCGGATAGATGTCACTTTTTAACAAGCAAAGTTCTCCTCAACTTCGTCACCAGTATAAAATGGAAAGACATGCACCGTACCTCTGCCATGGCATTTTCTTCATAAAGGGATATCTTCCTCATAATCATATTGTATTTTCTTTATGTTTTTAGCTCTATAGTCGATAATAATTTCAAACCCGTATTTCTAAAAACTTGTGCCTTGTTGCAGCTCTTTAATTCAAATTTAATTCTAAACGTCATGATTTAAGCCTACAGTGTTGTATATGTTGGATGGAATTATAAGTTTTTCATCAAAAGAGAAGGTAAAAAAAGGTTTTGCGTCTTATTTTAGCAATTACTTTTTCATAAAGGCGAAAGGATATCCATATTTTCAGAATAAGTATCATTCTTATTTATTCAAAATTATTGACAGTGATATTTCCTGAATAAGTACATTGACTACGATATTTACAAAAAGGTAATAAGAATACACATAGTAATGAATATAGAGTTGATTATAAATATATTTTGCTTACATGTAAATCGCTTCAGTGAGATACTTAAAAAAGTAGATGGTGTATAATCTTCAACAAGTTTTAAATGAGTATCATATGAAATTAAATGATTATAATTGTAATTTCTGCTATTCGATAAAAAGGGGCATTTTTTTAATGGGAAAGTCCAACAAAATTTGTCATCAGTGACAAATGACAGTTTTTTGTTATAAGCTAGTGGAATCCTTGCTTCTGATTGGCTATCAGCAGATCTGTCACTGATTTTTGTCATTTGTCATTGAAAATAAGGCTTTGTGAAATGGGTCCCTGATTTTCACATTTCATTGCCGTCAAAGAATGACAGTAAATCCATCATTAATTTTCTGACGAGGCTCGACAATTTCAAATTTGAGTGTACAAGGAAACCTATATTAACATTGGAGGATTTCTCTTCAAATCTCTTTGCATGCTCGCTCGCTTTGCCTTCTCTCAGATGATGCTTAATCACTAAACCTGAATGCTAATAATCATTTTAATAAATAAGGGAAGGAAATACACCCTCTGTCCATCTGGTATCAAGCTATTAAAGCCCCGCTGTACTACTTGAAGCTACTTGCTCCCTCTATATAGAAAACAATGCCTAAGCGGTGCCCGTTGGTCCCCCATAATCCTCTTTTTATTATTTTAATTGAGAGCTGAGTTGATGAGATAGCCACCTGCCAATGACCACGCTGGGTGGTCTAATCCCTCCTGGCCAAACTAGTACAGACGGGCTTTAACTATGTAGTTCAACACACACTATTTTCTCCCTAAAAAATAATCCTGTCTCACTACCGACTCCCGGTCCCGTCCTATGACAAAAAAATAGTCTCCACGTTGAATAAATACGGATCGCGGTAGAATAGGATATTTTCACGATGTGTTGTAGTCGAGTGGTCTAAACAGTTAACTGGAGATAAGAAGGTCGTGGGTTCGATTCCCGACATGGCTTTTATGTCCTTGAGCAAGGTATTGTATCTACATTACTCCTCCCCTTCCCAGGTGTTAAATGGGTATCCGGTTGGATTCGAAAATTATTGTCATTTGTTTGGCATTGTGAACGTTTGTAAAAAGGCGCCTGGCTGGAATACACCCAGTGGATCGATTGTATGTGGGCAGTGAGTCCTAAATCCGACGACCGGGGTAATCTGCAAAGCGCTTAGAGACATCGTAGATATATCAAACGCCATATAAATCCAGAATGCTATTATTATTATTATTCCTCATTTTGTGAAAAGGACTGGATACGCCACTTGCTTTGTCTTGGCTCATAATGGTGGTTCTGGCGTCGTTCCTTGCTCATCGAGAACATGGCATATTGGGTTATCCCTCCCTCGTTTTGAAGAGCATCGAGGCTGTGTTTAACGAAAAAACATGAATGATGCTTTTCATGAATGCAATCGTAATAGGATTAGCTTTAACAGTTATACATCACCACCAGAAAACCGTTTTACCTTGTTAATTTACTATAATTCATTTTGTTAATTTTTTATTAGCAGAAGACATTATTAGATTAGTTCATTAATTCCATACACTTTATTTTGTGAATTACCTAGAGTCTTTTTCCTGGTAGCCTAATATCTTCAATTTAGTAACGAATATTAGACAGATACATGTGCATGCCTCTCTGAGGTGTCTCTTCGACATAAAGCGTCTGCTCCTGGTATATTTTGCTCTGGCATGTCGAAAGGGCATGAAGATTGATTGCGCCATTATTATATTATACCTATTTTAGTCATTTTCCAACAAAACTTGGTCAATTTAATATCTTGGACAAAATCATTTATATAGACTTTGATTGAAGCTAATCTTGGGCACTGGTATGGGAATCATATTATGTTAAAGGAAAATGGCTATAATTCATTCTGGATTGTTTAACCTTGCAGTAGATTGATTTTTGAACCAGTAAAATGAAAACAAACTCACAAAAACTTGGTGGGAATCATCTTCAATACAAATCATATCTCTCCTTTGCACATAGTGACCTGTTTAAAGCACATGTGTCGGGCCTACTTACATTGATTTCCTTATCTTTCTATATGCTCATGAATCAGCCCCTAACAATTTTCTACCGAAATCGTTTGCCACATGTCATTTATTTCCAATCTTGAACATTCATTGTAAGTTTTGTTTGATTTTGTGCAAATTTATTTTCTATCATTACAAGAACTCAAGCATATCTTTAATTTCATGGGTAAATCCTTGGATCGACAGTATGTATCAATGTCACGATATGGGATCCTCTATACATACAGTCTGTTTTCATACTTACGCATTTATCATCAGGAGGTTGGCAGAAAGGTATGGAGCACAGAAGAATTGCAAACAATGACGTCATCATTGCTATCAAAGCTAATATAATCCCTATGATATTCACAATCACGGCTGTCAAATCCTAGAGAAGGAGAAAAATAACAACAACATGTCAATAGAGGGTGCTATTATTTCATAAGAGATTAAGAGGATGTAGAAGAGAGACAACATCAATATTGGAATTGATCTCAGAATGAAACCATCCGAGTTGCAGATATGGAGCACAAAGTTAGCTACAGATGTACGTGCATGAGGGCTCTCATGATTATTTTCTAACCAACATTTGTGCATTTTGATGCTCAACCATATACGTAATTTTGTCTTCTCCCCCAATACAATTATTATTATTTTTATTTTATTTTTATTTTATTTTTTTTTTGGGGGGGGGGGGAGTACGTTGTCCAGTTGGATATTAACCGCGTGGGGCCAGTTTCTCGAAACCATCGTAAGTCTAAATTCGCGGATGCCCTATATCATAAAAAAGCGTATATTCTATAACATATTATTCTAGTATGGGATGCCAAAGAATTCAGATTCATGACGGTGTCGAGAAACGGTCCCAGCTTGTTGGGGACATTTACAAACATGAAAGTGCTCTCATGTTAGGCATTGTTCAGAGCAACTTTTTCAGACCAAGTGTTTTATTAATTTGTTTAACCTCCCCCCCCCCCCCCCCCCCAAAAAAAAAAAAAAAAAAAAAAATAGTGAATAAGATTTGAAATACATATTAGAAATACGATTGTTAGCAAATATTGGCTTACGTTTTCGACGTGATTTCTTGACAGACCAATGGACAGGATGACTATGATATTACTGGAGATTACCAGAGAAGAGACGGACGTACCAAGAAAACCAAAAACCTGTGTAAAAAAATTAAGTGTTTTCATAAAAGTAACTGACCTTGTTCTTTCTTAGACTAGGTACTACAAAGTAAAAACTTTCTCCTCAATATTAGGATGCATGGTATTACATCTATTCTACAGTATCTAACTTTGTCGTAACTGAGATTTTTTTTTAAAGCAAAGCTGATAACATTTATATAGTTATTTACAAAATCCTTCCATTAAAATTACGATTAAGATACGATGAAAAAAGGATATATTTTGTCAACAAGTCTACTGAGAGAAATATCTAAGAACTTTCTGATTACTGCAGCATTTTACTTTTCTAACCTTAATCATCAAATGCCTTGCATTAGTATTACGCTCTGTATCATCAAAAACTCATATTTATATTTTTGATATCTAATTTGTTACACGGCCCTTTTGTAAACCAGCCTAGCAGCTTTATGTTGTTGTTTTTGTTTTTTGTTTTTGTTTTAACCGTGTTTTAATCAATCCCATTGCCTCTAGCAATGCTCATGACTGTGCAAAGGAGATTTATGTGTTGTCCATGACCATGAGAAAGCATCGACAGTAGACTTTGCGATTTCCAACAAGAAACTGTCATCCATGACAGATATATTCATTACACTTACCAAACATCGCATCTTGTTCCGTGCCACAATACCGAATACCCCAGGGGCGAGGAAAAACTGCGGGGTAATAATCGTAGTAAAGATGATATATTTAGAACGAGGAGATGAGTTTCTCTTTAGAATTACGAATTATCAATCATACCAAAGTCCTTCGGGATCTACAAATAATAGGTGAAATAATATCATCGATATAAACATGATCACAAGATAATTCAGGTATGAGAACCATAACTGCTTCAATATGAGAAACTGCTGGTAAAAGATGGTAAAAGATTAAAAGATAATAAACAGTAAGAAGATACTGTTTTGAAATTCACTGATGCTTTAAAGTAAAAAGAGAAAGAAAGAAAATAATCAGGTATCCTTACCATTCCTGCCCAAATTCCTGGCCCGAATTCATGGAATTCGCTTTCGACGAAGACAGCAATTATTCCGATGATGGTTGAGAAAAAAGCACAGACGATGAGTGTAACACCGAGTATCATGGACCACACCCCATTGTAATGTCTTACTTTCCTATGAGAAATGAGAAAACACGGCAGTTTGTATCGTCAGATCACAGCATGAATCTTTCCAACCAAACAATAATATATCCATGAAATATCCTTGATTAGGCTTTTAGGCATTGTAAGCAATATTAATCACATTTCTCATAATAACTTCATATTTTTCATTTTGCTTTTCCAAACAAGTGTACTTATTTGAAAACTTATAATTTTGGTTTCGTTCCTTCTGTCACTTATATACACGTCTACGAATATACATTAATTATTTTTTCAAGAATCACCCTCGCTTTGGCTTCAAGATGGAAATCGATTCGTGGTAGATTCTTATTACACTTATTTCACCTATGTCGAGGAAAACTAAATACAGAATACCTTCCATACACTTACAGATACAACATAAAGAAAGAAACTACATTGGTATTCGACCCAAATGATTGTTTAAGCGCGTTAGAAAATGAGATGAATAATATTGCAGAGATCAACAACACAGAGGCATTAAGTCGCTCTGAGAAACTGATTGCTTTAAATGGATCATTTATATGCAAAGAATTTTCTTAAAATATAACTTCAGTCCTTGTAAGTGGATTATTATGTATTGCCAGGATAACTTTTCTGTGAAAGCTGGGTCGCTATGGATATATTATAGTTTCCATAGTTACGGAAGGTTTTTCTTCAGATAACGTCTCGATCCTTGTTTTAGATATTTGATATTATGATATTAAAAACAATCACCCTGAAGTGATCATGTTGTTATATACACATATCGCTGGTGAGTTTACACTGTGAGTTTTAAGACATTTATCAAAGATATGCAGTTTATCCACAGTATTTAAACATCAAAGTACAGATGGATGACTTAATTTAACTTAATAACACTGGAAAGAGATAAAGATATATAAATATACTGTAGATAATACCCAAAGAATATACATGGATATTGCAGACAATAGCAAAATAAAATATTCAAGTTGATGATATGGAATTCCTTAGAGAACCCGTCTGTATAATTAGCTGAAAATAAACCACAATTTGAGCTAATTTAATGTATAAATAAAGCCACTAATTGAAATACACTTCATGCAGTACGATGCTATTTTCTCATTTGTTTCAACCATACAGAAGGAACAATATCGCTGGGTGGGGAGCGGCCATTTCATCCCCAAATTTCAATTTTCCATTTTTGTTTAAAGTTTGCGAGCAACTCAGTAAAGAGATAATAATAATATAATAATAAGGTGACAGCCTCAGGTGGTGTTCGTCATTAATCATTATCAGACAAGCTTAATACAACAAAGGGAAGAGACATTATCGATGCCAATATGGCGGCTTCCAGAATATTGTAATTCAACATAATCTGAGGAGGGGCAGGCCTCGTAGCCCCTTCCCTCCATCCCCTTCCACCTTCCCGGTGTTATAAGCGTATGAAAGGCCGTCTACTCGTATTGATCATACCATTTAATTTGATGAACCATGCAGAAATAATTAAATAAATAATATAGTATGTAGTATACAATATATAGTATTAGGGGGGGGGGGTTGTTTGGATGGAGGGTGCAAAAGACCAGTTGCATGAGGGTGGGTGGGGCCCATCATCTTACCCTTCATCTGGAGGTGAATCTTCCTTTCTTTCTCTATATTTCTTCATACTGAGACATGAACTTGTGCGATCTACCTGTCTTGTGTAACTGCCATTGTCTGCCTCAGCCATCTCCTGTCAGTGATTAAATAAAATCATAAATACAAAACTACGTTTATATTAAGTTATCTTTGCGATTGTATAAACTGTATTTCTATTCATGTATAGCGCATTTCAATAAAAATGCATTACATATGGTTAAACTATTTTCATAGTTTGTTTTCCATATAACGGAAATTAACAAAATACGCCTAATGCATGAACATGCATTAACCAGAAATGAAAATGGTACGTTGCGGGCTGATACAGACACAAAGCGTATAACATTAACCTATTTTCTGTTATGTTCCCCCTTAGGGTGTGGCGATGTAGATTAGCATATCATCCATTTAAATTGGAATTACAAGAAGCTGACTAGTGCCTGCTTATCGTGCGTAATAATTTCTGAGAAATGAAGATGCCCTGGGCAAGATATCGAGCCATATCTGAAGCAAATCTGTTGAGTTTTATATTGAAAACAACAGTGGTAATTGGAATATATCATTGCATTCAAGAAATATTCATCTAGCAATGATTTACTAAATATATGTAGAAATCTATGATAGTAAGGATTCAGATACAATAAACATACAATACCTCAAAAGTGAGCTATAGGTTAGGTGTAAGCCTACCTTTACTGAATGCTGCTGCACCAAAATACCTGCTACAGTTATATGTAAATCACACTGTGCTAGTCAGTTAATCCTCGTCGACTCGTGTACACCAAATAATATCTGGAGCTCGAAAATGGCGACTATACTGACTGCTGTGTTTAATGACGATTCCTTAACCAATTCATTGATAATACATGTCTTCGTTGAGTTATTAGCGCTTTGAAATGAAAGCAGTCTGTATAATAGTGCATACTTGTATAAACTGAAGTTAAATTGTACGTACACTGTACAAACAGGGGATGGGACTGTACACAGTTCAATGATCATTGTGTTTACCAGGCGCCTTTATTATTGGTATTCATCGTATAGAGGTACACAAAGGAACAATCGCTCACAAAAGGGAAAGCCCCTATCATCAATGACATCATTTCGAAATATGCCTGACCAGGCAAATATAATGGTTAATACAAGGAATGACGGAGGTTATTCACATGATATAACATAGAAATGAATAAGATCCGTATTGGAATAATTCTATCATAAATCTATCATTTTTGCTTTCCTATAGAATACGATGTACATCGAATAATTTGTAACATAAATCTTCCACTTGTATACCTCCAGTTCATTGATTATCTATGCATTGTGGAGTTTTCAATTCTAAGACATTCTGCAGATCTTTCGATTCACAAAATAACGTCCTTTAAGTTACCTAACCCACTCGTTCCTGCTAAAAACACTTAACAGATATGTTCATTGCTTAAATGTTCACAGCTTTCGTTGTTTATAATGTACGTGCACAATTTCTCGACTCACTCGCCACATCGTACCACAGATTGTTTTATTTACAAATGCAGTAAGTAAATATCATATATGACGGGGGTGTGTGTCCGGACACTTAACAAAAGTAAAGTCGTCTTGTTTGCCGTTGGTTTTTACGAAAGATAAGCATTGAATGGCAAATCATACACATTTTATCCAAACAAATAAAAATCTCTTCCCTTACTACCCAACCCAAAACAATTCCACTACCATCTCTCCCCCCTCCAAAAAAAAACATCAATACATCACAATAACATACACTCACACGCAAGAACACCCCCATAGCCGCCCTCGCTCTCCACATACACACACAAACACCAAAGACACCGCAATGTTACCTGCTCACATTCGTATCTTAAAGGTGATATCTTTTTTTGCGCATTTTAAAATGTGCAATCAATGGTTCTAGGACAACTACCCCCTGGGCAATCAGCCCCCTGCCAATTACTAGCGGGACAATTACCCCACGAAAATTTCCCCCCTAGAACAATTACCCACCTATGACAATTACTCCCCGAAAACATTCTGCTTTAATTAAAAGTAAGTTACTAGGGATTTTTAGATTAGCGCAACGACAACGTGGATTGCGACGATCGACGTCCTTGTAATGCATTGCTTGGAATGGACGTCACACGTATCAGTCCACGCAAATCTAAAAGTCCCTATTATCAGGGTATACTTCCCCTTTAATGAACTGGGGGAGGGGGGTAATTTTTGGTGAGTAATGCAAATGCGCGACTTGTCGCTGCTCTGCGTGCGATCGCACAGAGTCATGGAGAGTCACGTGACGAAAAACCGGAATCATAGGCTACCATAGTTGCGGTGTAATTTTGACAAGCGTTTAAAAAAAAAGAACCTAGAGGTAGATTTTTCGATTTTGGTTTTTCGTCGTGTTTGCCGGTACCGACGAATAACCGGAATGTGAAGAAGAAAAAAAAAATCGACGATTTTTGCTTGCAGTGTAAGTGCAGCTATACAGTCAAGACGTTCCTGTAAGTATGTATATCTATCTTATATCTCCATGCTGTATGTATACACTTTGTTTGTACCTAGTTATCGAACTATATAAGAAACAAATGAATTTAATGTGTTTTGTTTATTCTTGCAGCAAATATTTTGGAAATGTTTTCTTCTTGGAATAGTACCATAAACATAGGGAAGGCCTACATAGATTTTATTATATTTTATTAGATTATTATATATCTGGGCCCCGTTATATTTGCGATTGATATCATCGCACCTCTTTATAAGACGGGGCCCAGATGTTCTAATTTCGAATTCCATGCAGTATTCAGCGGGGGGAGGGGGTGTCTCTTATTATTTACCATAACCATTATAAAGTTAGGTGAGTTTTCTGAATACCGCCCCAGGTGTGTAGTTGTCCGGATACTCAAGAGTAAGGCAGTCCTTTAAATCTCGGTAACATCATTACCGGTAAGTGTATTATGTTCCACTTTTCAATATCCTGTTTTTCTGATACATGCAGCATCCAGTTGAAAAGATATTAATGACATGTGAAATTAAGGATCAGATCGTGGACCGGGGTGTTTTATTTATTTAAACCTTACCATACCGAGAACAATCATGACCATAGCTAATGATCTGGAGAACAAGTTTGTTTACTTATAACGGAATAACCATTATAAAGTTAGGTGAGTTTTCCGAATACCGCCCCAGGTGTCAATGTCCGGATACTCAAGAGTAAGGCAGTCCTTTAAATCTCAGTAACATCGATACCGGTATAAGTGTATTATGTTCCACTTTTCAATTTCCTGTTTTCTGATACATGCAGCATCTAGTTGAAAAGATATTAATGACATGTGAAATTAAGGATCAGATCGTGGACCGGGGTGTTTTATTTATTTAAACCTTACCATACCGAGAACAATCATGACAATAGCTTATGATCTGGAGAACAAGTTTGTTTACTCATAACAGAATGGAAAGGTGGCGCGAATACGGTTTGAGGAAAACGAATATCCCCCCTACTATATATTAAACTGACTGTGATTCCCTCATGTGCATCGAAATAGGATAGCGGTGCAGAACAGCACATTATAACGAGAAAATGAGGGGTCTAGCTGATCATGATGAAGTGTATCCCATCAAGTGGCGGTCCATGATTCTCGTTATGGGGGAGGGGGTGAATAATATAATATGTTTTGACAAGCAGGAAAAAATAAAAAGGGTCTAAGTTAAAAGCCAGGAACACAAAGCGGGTGGGTAGAATTTCTTAATATGTCAGATGGTGGTTGTTGGGTGTGTGGGGAGGGGGGGGGGGGTGGCGCATCACCCCTCAACCCGCTAATCTTGATCCGCCCCTAGCTGGCCCCATACACCGACGCCGGACGCAGGCGTCGTGAATTCCACATTCAGTTCATCCATTTATAGACATAGCCCGCATGCACATGTACAGTAGACAGCAAGATCACTCTCAACCGTTCCAAATACATCGACATAATTAATGACAATCTCGATCTAAAGGTCTAAGTTTATAAGGTCTGCAAAGTTTATAACTTCCAGAGTTACAGGGAATGGATGGAAGCGGGAACTCGTGTAGTATGCCAGCTTGGTTGTGTACGGTGGCGCTCATGGCATTCATGGTTCATGCTGCACAAGCACAAGGTAAGTTAAAGGGATTAGTCAACTATATATTTGGAGTGAAAATACAATGCCGTCCATGAAGTTGGAATAAATTCAGCTCATGAAATGATTCTGACAACACGATATATTCTCGATAGATATAGGTTTTATCTTCTCAGAAATGTATTGATCAATTTAAAGAGTCCTAGAGATTGATCCAGGTTCTATAAATATTATTGTCATAATCATTTCATGACAAAGGGTAAGAACAAAATTATTCCAACTTTATGGGCAACAGTGTACTTTGAGTTAAAGTGTCTTCAGTGTGTCTTAATCTACCGTAAAATGTTCTAAGAGTTTCTCTTTAAACTCTGGAACTTTGAATCTTCCATTCACATTTATTCGTTTTGGTCTTTATAACACAGCGCCTATGTGAATCAAACAAAAATGATACAATCAAGAATGATGGTAATAAAATATTTAAAAAGATGGCTGGATTGATCTATTCACAACTATTGATATAATGGTTTTGGTCTTCCTAAAGGTTCAGACATGTTTAACGAGATAAATCACTACGATCAAGTATTACAAGGAAGGAGACACCAACTGCATGAACGCAAGGAACAATTTAAATCCAACTGTGTCTCGTTGGCTTTCCTCTGTGTTTCATTGTGGGTTTCCCCTCATACACAGTTAGATGAGGAACTATGAATTGCCTTGGAATATGTTCTGTTGTTGTTCATTTGTTGGTTTGTTGGTTTAAGATTTTTAAAAAAGAATTATTGTAGTCAAGGACTGTATATTTTGGATATCTCCTTTCATCGTTCATCGGCACAAACCTAATATGTGACAATTTATGAATTATCGAAATACTTACATACACTTCATTACCATTGCCTTGTGTGTTTCACAAATGTCTTATGTCACATGACTTTGTGTCAGAAATTTTCACTTACTTTGTTTTTAAAAGATTAGTGATACATAACATTATCTGATCAGCAGCGAACCAATTTGATTGGCCTATTTGGGGCTCTCCTTGAAGGGACTGCTGGTGTGACCAGCTGTCAACAATAATTATCTTTTAATACCTGAATTGGTTATCGTCCCCAATTGCACAACATATGTATTTTTTTAAATGATCCACTTAAGAATTTACACGTATATGTTGGGGCCACACATAACGGCCTTAATCATGCCCATTTTAATTGTTTTTCCTTCTCAATTCACATTCAGATACCACTCTGCCGAATGTGACGTGTGATGACGTCACAACGAAGTTTTTTTTACCGAACAGTTTTCTCGGTCTGGATGCGGGTGCTACGTACACATACAATGATTTGAATCCTGATCCCAGTGGGGTAACTTATAACGTAACCACAGGACAAGACGGCGATCTGTTCCCGCCTGGACGCACTCCGGTGACAATGTTCGCGGTCGACATATTCAATAACAGAGCGACATGTCTATTCTATGTGGAAAATACATGTAAGTAAAGGCCCTTTTACACTTTCACGGATCGCATCACGGATCATCCCGGATCGTCGCTCCAGGATCATCCGTGTTATCTCCGGCATTACCGTGTATACACCGGGGAGGCATCCGGCGTGATCCTTGGCGTACCGGCATATCTGGGGAAAAAATTAAACTTGCTTAATTTTTCATCCCGGAGTTCACGGATGAAACAATCCGTCCTCTTCCCTGTAGGCACCGTGTACCTCCGTGTAGCCGCCGAATACATCCGGGACAGTCCGTGTAGACACCGGGAGGTCCGTATTAACACCGGTTTCATCCGGGTTTGAAATTCCGTATATCAAATGAGCGCCTACAAGCTCAAGTCACGCGTCAACATTCCGGAGATATCCCAATAGACAACGTACACCTCCGTGTAAGGACCGTAAAAGTACCCAGTAGCCTCCGTGCTCTTCCTTGAAATCCTTGTTAGCTCCGTATGCGTTTCCGGCGTGGTCCGCGTTGCTACCTTGTCTGTCCGTGGAGACACCGTACTTGCCCGTGTATACACCTAGTTCGGAACGTATCCACACCGGCATCGAGAAGAAATCGTGGTGTCGCACGCCGGAACACCCCGGATTAAGATCCGGGATGATCCGTGATGCGATCCGTGAAAGTGTAAAAGGGCCTTAAGTGTACGCGTAAGATCAAATAAGATCAAATAAGATCAAGAGCCCTCGAGAACCTCAACCCACAAAACCAATTCAGGGACGGATCCAGGGGGGCATCAGGAGCACACACACACAACAAAAAATGTGCTCTTACCCCCCCCCCCCCCCCCCCCCCGCTTATTTAGCGGCTGGCTGAGTCGTTGCGATTTTTTGGGGACCAAACAAAATGTGCTCTCCCCCCCCCCCCCCTTGCCCCCGCTTA
The DNA here is from genome assembly GCA_035222895.1 of Strongylocentrotus droebachiensis. Lineage (NCBI taxonomy): Eukaryota > Metazoa > Echinodermata > Echinoidea > Camarodonta > Strongylocentrotidae > Strongylocentrotus > Strongylocentrotus droebachiensis. Next base: position 106,475 of record JAVYIG010002484.1, on the reverse strand, counting down.
TTCAGCGGCCGGCTGAGTCATTGCGAAAATTTCGGCCCGATTTAAAAATGTTAAACCCCCCCCTCCTTGAAAAAATCTTGCGTACGCTACTGATTTCACCCCATGTCATTTTGTGCCCCCCCCCCCGGTAAGAAATTCCTGGATCCGCCCACTGCAATTACCCACAAGACCAACTGCCCACGAAATTCCCACTACAACACATGCCCAAGAGAACGCATAGAATATAGAAACGAATACAAGAGGCCTATTACCTCTTAGCCCCTAAGCCCCCACCCCAAAAGATATATACATGTATATATACATAATTATATCATAGTATGTATATATTTTATCTTCTAGTTAGGACATAATATTTCAATACAAGCTCTCTACCTTACCCCCAAATAAACAAATGATTTGATTTGTTTTCCTTCCTCTGTATAGTGACCGAGCTACCAGTCAATTGCCCAGACCTGAACAGAACGGTCGCCACTGACACGGGACTGCCCACTTATTCTTACACCCCTTCTATAGAGGCTAGTGACGTCACAAAGACCACTCGCGGGTACAGATATCACGGAGACGGAGTCGTTTCTGTGGATCCCTCTATGGCTGTTGGTAGCAAACTAGATGTTGGTACTCATCCAGACACAGTCACTATCTACGATGAAGTGTTGAACAAGACCTGTATGGGGTACATTGTTGTACAAGGTAGGTTATTTGAACAAAGAAATCTTTAACTTATTGTAATAAAATAATCATTATAATTATAATACAAATTTAAAGGTAATGGCAATGATAGTGATAGTAGTAATAATAAATTATACTTACTATCAATGTATTTATTATCATTATTATTCAACAAAACTAGATATAGAGAAACCCAAGGTGACATGCCCAGCGGATATCTCGGACGGCTCTACGAATGTCATCCAATATTCTGCCAATGTAGTTGACAATGTCGGTGCTTCTGTAACCTATTTCCCTGAGCCTGGTAGCAGATTCAATCCTGGTGTTACTATGGTGGATGTGATAGCACGTGATCAGACGGGGCTCAATGATACCTGTAGCTTCATGGTCCAGGTTACCAGTAAGTATATATAATACCATTCGCATATATTTTGATTAAAGGCATGCTCAGATATGACGCGGTTACACTGTGAAAAATTTGGGCAATATTATTTCAACACTTTGCCCAACGTTGTGCCAATAGTCAAAATGGGAAAAAAATGGGAAAAATACAAAAATATTGCCCAATAGATGGTTGGGTTGACTATTGGCACAACGTTAGGCAAAGTGTTGAAAAATATTGCCCATTTTTTTCACAGTGTAACCACCGCAACAAAAAAACGCCGCCGCGGTTATTATTACAATTTTGTAAAAACGTGTAAATGAATGGGAACTGCGCGCAACAAAGGACTCGGACGTTTTTTCACTGAGCCCTGTGTATTAAGATACAGAAATGAAAAACATATTTTACTATTATTATGTCATCGCCGCGGTTTTTTTCCGCGTCCTATATCTGAACGAGTATATCGGAAAGAATAGGGCAATTTGCCCCTTCTGCCAAATTTCCTAAAAAGAAAGTAAGAAAAAGAAAAGGAAAAGGACATGGACAAATACAAAGTCAAAGGCAAAGAAAGAAAGAAAGCCGAAAGACAGCATCCTTCCCACAGAGACTACTGAATTTAACTCTTTTAGTGAGTTGTATAAGATTTTTTGTTTTAAGTAAATAATTTACGATTGCTCATGAAATCGCGCAAAATATAGACATGTGGGGGGACAGCTTATTGTTGTATATATTTAAAATGGAATAATGATGCGCGTACATTAACAATAAGAAAATGTGATACATAGTCTTCATGGACAAGGGCACCTTCGTTGATTAACAGAGAATTAATCTCATTTTTTGTACTATATGATTTCATTTAAGATTTAATTAATTTATCACTTAACTACATAATCACGCACACTATACCTTGATTTCTTATTTGCAATGATACGAACACCATAATTTAGCAAATCATATTTATCCTGCCTTAATACAAAAAGGTAATTTTGTAATGATATTATTTCAACGTGAAAGGACAAGATAATTTTCTTCGTTCACATCTTTGATGAAGTTGGGATTAATTTGTATTACAATCATTCTCATCCTTTTTTTCTCGTAAATCTTTAGTTAGCGAGTTACCAGTGTTATTTCAATCTGAAGAAACCATCCAGCTCGCCTCTGCAGAATTGACCTACCAATACCCACCTGTAACAAAAGATAATCTAACCCTGATGGATTCGACATATCAGTTCTATGGTGACGTCACTGTTGTTGTTCTGGTCAATGGCACGAAGAATTATACAATGTCTATAGGAACGTACATCCTCACGATCCTTATTGATGATACCGTCTTTAACAAGACGTTCTCGTCTGTGATCAGAGTGTCTTTAAACAGGCAATCGGGTAAGTTAAAAGAATTGACATTATCAGGGCTCCGTTCCATACAAATTACTTTACCATAAATGGGAACTGCCATAGAAACCATGATTTATTTGGCTGTTGAGTGATGTACCCTCAATTGTAAGTTTTAAGCAACGGAGCCCTGATATCACAGAGCAATGATGAAATTATATGCTTTGATAAAATGGGATTTAAACACGTGTTGCTGGTTTAAATACCTAGAATAGCATTTTTAATAATTCCTTGTATCAAAATATTGATTAAATTGTGCATAATTCCTGGAATAAATTAGACATTTATATGAACTGAAATGAACTTGTGAAAAATCCATGCGTTGCCTCATTTTAACCTGTTTTTAACTCACACTCTAAAAGCTCAAAACTAATATTAAATCGGCATTTAAAAGAGCCGAGGAGTGACAACATTTTAACCCAAAAAAAAGAGAGTTATAAATCTTTTGATATAGTGGATTTAACTTTTGCATGCATATTACTATTAGGAACTTTTAGATTTGCGTGGACTGATACGTGTGACGTCCATTCAAGACAGTGCATTAAAGGGACGTCGATCGTAGCAATCCCCATTGTCTTCGTGCGAATCTAAAAGTCCCTATTACAATTTTGAAAAGACCTCAGCCTTTTTAAGTGCAAATTTTACATTTTAGTCTACTATATTCTGTCTCTAAAAATACTTTATCCATAGGATCCATCTCTACAGTCATCATTGTGATAGTCACGTGCGCCGTTGTGCTGTTAATCGTCTTTGTGATCGTTTGTTGGTAAGTAAAACAAAAAGAAAACAACAACTAAAGTCTAGTTCAGATATGCAACGGTAAACCGGGACGGTGTTTTTTTAATGATGACGTAAAGCGTAATACGCTTTGAACGCATTTCTGTATCTTATAACACAAATCTCAGTAAATGCTATACCCCTAGAAACTTTGTTGCGCGTGGATGCCTCTCATTTATGCTACGATCACAAAGGTTCGTACGAATGTTAATTTCTTACGAATCTCCCTGTCTTTCCATTGTCTTTCCGAATTTCCATTGTCTGAAAATCGTTCGTACGGCGTTCGTAGCAGTTCGTAATGGCATTTGTGACCGAGGCTATACACGTATAAAAAACCGCGGCGTTTTTTTTTTCTTTCGCGGTTGTAATTTGCTGCGTCATATTATCTGCACGAGCCTTTCTAGGGTCAAATCAAACTAGCAAAAACAAAATTCAATCAATCGAACATTTACAACAGGAAATTATATAAATACTTTATTTGTTATCCCAAACAAAGGTCCATGTATCTTTAGAGCTTATTAAATCCGACGAGTATTTTAGTCTCATGAATTCATTCATCTGTTGATATATCCGCACATCGATAAATGCACGTTGAAGACGTTACTGGGGCGCCGGTTGTAATATCATATTATTTCTTTCTACAGCGTTTGCTACGTCAAGAAAAGACACACAAGAGGGAAGATGGATGTCAGTCGATCTGGTGGAAAACAGAGTTCCAGCGAGAAGACTTCAGCTGTTTAGAAAACATTTCCTTCTTATGTTTTGCATCTCGATCAAAGAGGGGAGGAAGACCTAGGGATTCCCAAATGCGGCTGCCAATTATCAAAGCAAAACCATGAAAACAGGGTACTCTTCCCCTAAATAACTAATGTGCCTTCGTAAAACGGATTTACGATGTAATAATATATGCTGAGAAAGGGATCTATTGAAAAACGGAATCAAATGATCATGACGAACATTGCCTGTGGCGGATCCTGTGAGACACCCATGTGCTCCTCTCTCTCACCCCCCCCCCCCCACGATAATAATATTAGGGCATTCTTTTGCTTGGTGGACATTTTTAACAGTATTCATTTGTGCACATGCTCGCATGCTCCTCCTCGAGAAATACGTTTAGAATCCCGAAAGTGATTAAGTTGTATTTCAGTCAATCGAATTTATTTTCAAAATGCAATTATTAATTATCACATAAGGGTATTGAATGCGCAACATTTCAAAGACATATGTCAAGTCTGTTGCAAATAGGTAAAATGTATGTGTATTTACGCTGTACATGTATTAACTTTGTATATTTTAAAGTTTACCAATATTATTGACGCTTACTGTGTGGATTGTCATTCGTCTTTGTACATTTAATCTATTTAGGTGGAAAATGGTAGTGTATGGTTTATCGAACCTTTATACTGATGACGATTTGGATATTTCTGTGTATGTAGCCCATTAACTATAAGAGCTGGTATAGAGACAGGTATCATTAGGTACAGGCGTAAGGGCATATTTTCGCGAGGGGAGAGGGGAGGGGGAGGGGGCTGACACCTTTTGCTCGAGCATCGACTCTTCATTTTCTAAATGTCTCACACTTTTTGTAGTGAAAATAAAGGAAATCGGGCACCCTGAATAATTATATTGAGGTGTTTTTTGCCCGAAATCGGAATTTTACCCCATTCCCGCCTCAGACTCCAATGGCTGTAGGAGATGCCGGTTTCCTGTCAGTGGAATAGAGGAGTGGAAATGCAGAAAATTCCAATACCAGATCTTCCTCGTTAAAAAATATATTGTCATAACCATGGCCGAGGCGTTGTGATTATTGGTATGTGTTGATTTAATATCTACAGGTGGGAAACGGCACATCCGGGAAATCCAGACTAGTCTAGTCTTAACTAATAATATATTTCCTGAGGGGAAGTACATTTAATGTAAAGATTATGTGACCTTCAGTTTTACACTAGATACATCCGAGGCGGGGTGCTCACCAAATGAGTGGTGAGCACAACCAGCCCATTGACCCCCTTTAAAAGAAAAGTGAAAACGATGCCATGTAAATTCCTTAAAGAGGATTTTGAATTCTGGTAAAGGTCGGAGATAATTTATAAGCTTTGTCATTCTTTGTATTTGTTATTGTTGTATATAAGTTGAGGGCTGCGGGCACGTCAAGCTACTTTGCTTATTTCTGTAGCCCTCCTGCATCTAATGTATGTTAATTATGCATTCAATATATTTGTTTGAATTCGTTTATTATCTGTATAAAATTATATACACTTAAAATATTGTATCAAATCATATTATGTTCATGAAAATGTATGATGAAAAAAGAAAAAAGATGCAGAAACCAATAAATCAAAATCAAATCAAATCAAAATCAAATCAAATTCTGTTAATGTTAGTTTTGATGCATATCATTTTGAAAAATGTCTCTTGAAAAGGATGGATCGTCAAATGATTGATTTCATAAACATTAAATCATTTGAAGCACAATATGTATTTATTATGAAGAGTTAATGTAATAACATGCTAATATTCCCCAAACTTAGCAACTCTTTGATATATTTATAATATTGGTACGGTTTAACATTATAGACTTTAATAAAAATTGATTCACTTTTTAAAGAGAAATTTTAGCCGATTACTTGATCAATCTGTCGACGATCATGTAACCGGTAATGTTATGCAATATGTATGATTATGTATAATATACGATTTGTATCCGGTGTATGGTTCATTACAACTTATTTTGTACATTGTATATACGCAGTTTTCCAGTGATTTGTCTGTTTTCGTATTCGCCTTTACCCCTGTATCTTATCTTTGCAAGTTCTTCGCCACTATTTCTCTTAATAAAATGATGGACCTAAACCTTCCTGAATTCAGTGTATTGTGCACGTTTATGTAACCCTCACACCATGGTCCTACCACGTAGTAGGTCCATGCTCACACATACACACACGCTCACCCACTTTTTTGTAGTATTTTTTATGAATTGTATTCATTCATTTCATGTGCATCATACAAATTATTTCAAATTACGTTACCAACATTATAGAGTACACAATATACACAACTCAATTAGTTTGAATGAAAAAAAATCATATCGAAATAACCCCCTTCCCTAAATTAAAAAACAAAAACAATGACGAAGCCTTAAACAACAAAAAAGAGGTATACAATTGACAACAAATCCTGCAGATCGAACAAAACCTCTACAATATAAAGTTTGCTGAGCAGGACATTGGATTGTGTCTAATCCAATCGAACCCACTTTGGACATTTTTTTTCTTCAGGTGACATGGATTACATTGAATTTTTTAATCAAGAGCCTTAAATGCAGCAAACACAATATACTGTAAGATGTAATAACTTCAATCCATTTAGCGATAGGCATTTTTACATGTGCGGTGAATATAGTATTTGCTGTCACGGGTTCATGGCTCTTTTATTATTGTGTACTTAGTCAATGACAATGATCGAAGCTCGGAATCCGGTTTGAAATGATTGACATTTCTCAGAATTATTAGCTATTAAAGGGATAGTCCACCCCAGGATTTTCTTTAGCTGACGATATAGACCTAATAATACCATGAAGAATGATACAAGTCTCATTAAAATCCATGATCACATAACGAAGATATATCGACTTTTTTATCGAAAATCAGCCGCCCCCCAAATGCAAATGCGTTACATGGGCATGAAACGATCGCCAAAAAATAACCGATAGTATCGAAATTGTGACGTATGTTGCGAGCTGCCTTCTTATTTCGCAGACATTCACTTTCGCTTTCATTCATGATTCGTCGTGTCAGTGCGATAACAGTGTACCGCGAGCGAAAGTGAATGTCTGCGAAATAAGAAGGCAGCTCGCAACATACGTCACAATGCGATCGTTTCATGCCCATGTAACGCATTTGCATTTGGGGGGCGGCTGATTTTCGATAAAAAAGTCGATATATCTTCGTTATGTGATCATGGATTTTAATGAGACTTGTATCATTCTTCATGGTATTATTAGGTCTATATCGTCAGCTAAAAAAAATCCTGGGGTGGACTTTCCCTTTAATGTTCATTTCGGTATCAAAGGTTACTCACGTGGCAAACAAACAGAAAAGTCGTATGTTCAGAAGAGTCACAGTCTGCTTGTAATACCACAATGTAATACTACAATCTGCCGTCCTCTTTCAATCTATTGTACACCCCAGTTCCAAACTTTTTGTACCGCGGTGGTGAGATATGTTAGAGTCATATTTTATCTGTAAAAACATAAGTTCAGTCTAAATGGTCTTGTTTTCAGGTCCACTACAACCTCCTTCTGTCAGTTTGAAAAAATTGATGGTTTACACTTGTATTTATTACCTTTCTGGCCATGTTAATGACAGACACATGCACAGCCCAATTGAGGTAATGTTCTCTTTATAAGTGAACATGCCTTCCTATACTTAATTCTCTCCTCATTTTTTCTTTTCTTCTCTCTGTTCCATTTGCTATTTTTGTTCTTTCCTATCAACTTTCTGTTATATAAAATGTAATTTTCATAATAATATCTATAATGTTCTCTCGGTAACTGTGTTAATTTATTATGGGCGTTCCCAACTCAAGCTACGCTTTCCGGGTTTTCGCCTCCTTCCGTATCTGAATTATTTACTGTATACTCTATGTTGAAATAATTGTTACAATTATCATGGTTATATACATTGTGTTTAATATTGTACTGTTGAGAAGGAAATAAATGTTAATAAATACAATACAAAATGTTAGTTTAGGCCTAGTAATCTCTTTCATAAAGTCATAATTTTTATATTTTTTGACTTGCAGTATGCTGTATCTGGGGGTACTGTTTCCGCAAACATCCTAATCGAGTGAACGTAGAGGAGACGAGTGGTATGAACCATACCTCTCACATGTTCACACCACCATCATCGTCATCAGACGAAAACTACACGGTATCAACACGGTTCGGCGCCCAAACGGCTCCTATAAGAGTATTATCGCATGATGGCGCTGTCATTCTACTCCCTCGCGATGCGGCTGCTGGTGGAGGGGGAAGACGTTTCTCATATCACTATGGTAACGAGATGACAGGGCTGAGAGAAGGTGTGCACTACAACACGCGATATAAGTAAGATACCAAGACTACTGTTTCTTACAATAAAGCTGAAATGAATTATTACGTAAAGGTGGAACTGTGGTGATATCCGTATTGACGACTCCCCTCTCGCTTGTTTACAAAGATCATCCCTCTATTTCTCTCCCCATGTCATTTTTAAATAGTCCTTCTGTCTCTTCGTTCATTTCGTCTTTTTTCTTTCCCTTTTTTCATTGATAAGGTTTCCAAGGTGGTCCATCACTGACAATCTTTCTCTTCAAAACTTGTTCAACATTATTGTTGACTCCTCTTGTTTGTTTGTTAAACGATGAAGGACTATTGTTGTTGGAATGGCCTTGCCCTAAAATCTCACCATCATGGTCAACATTAATTGACTTTATGTTTTGCATGTTTTTCACCAAATGATAGCTAGACCTTGGAAGGAGATAGCCTTACTTGTGTTCCTTTATCTCGAATGATGAGGGTATTTTTCACATTCTTTCCACATTAAAAACAGATATATTAATATAAGTAAACTCGAGCTTTCAAGTACATGTACATGCAAGATAAGTTTTCAACAAATAAGCCTGATTTCATTATCTTAGTCCTTCATTTCAGTTATAGAAATCTTGTTTTCGTTGGTCCGACAGTAACTGTAATGACTATACTACCCTATTACAGTAAACTCTTGACTACATGACTTAACTTTCTAGTTTGTTCTCTTTTACCACAGTGCTATCAGTCTGCCATCTTACGACCAAGCAATGTCTTGCCCAGTCCTTCTCTCTACCTCCAGTTCTCAATATCCACCTCATTCTCCATCATCCCATCAATGTACTACACCATCAGCTGTCGGTTACACGGTAGATGCTAGCAGCGGCACAGCGCAGGAGAGCGAGGAAGGTTTCATGAGAAGGAGCGTCAAAGGAACCAATGAACCTCAAGCATTACAAACGTCCGGAGTTGATATTTCTATGCAACGTGATCAATCTGAGAGAACTACATCGGGCTCGGCATCTGACTTAATTCACTCTCCTCTCCCTCCATATATTCCTCTTTCGCCTCCTCAACCTCCTCCTCCTCCTCCTTATCAACCGTTATCACAATGATAGAAATGATAAGCCTACCGTCCATTCAAGCCCTTTTTGTATCCAGTAGAGGATCGCGATCCGCCCCGCCCCCCCCCCCCCCCCTCGCCCCACGCCTCTTTCACCCATCTCCCTCTCTTCGTCAGCCTTATCTATACCCCCATCTTATCTTCTCCCTTTCCCTCCCTCTCCACATCTCTATGTTTGTACCTGTATCTGTCTACCCATTTCTATTTATCTCCCCCTCTCTTTATCTGTCTCCATTCATTCCCTCTTCTCTTTTCCTCATCCCCCGCCCCCCTCTCTTTACTTATCACGTTGATATTAAGATACTAGAGTTACAGAATATTAAGATTGTGGTAAACTGCCATGCAGCAAATGCCCGCCCAAACTTTTCGTAATCGCTACAACCTCTTACGAATGCATTTACCTTCGACCTACAATGTACTCGCTTGTATAATGATAATACTTATAATTTGAAGTGTAATGTTTAACCTTTAGACTAGAGTCCGCATGTTTACCGTGTTTATCAGTTTAAACAATCATGTCGAGGTTCTGCCGTAACCTCAAGTTAGTATGCGATAACACATCTTACTGTACCCTTCTCAATGTACATACAGCCATGTAGGGTCCATGGTACAGGCAACTCATTTTAAATTAGACCAATGATTAGACTAACGAGTGGTACATCTAACAACCGATAATCATACTTGATGTGCAATTCTATACAGACGGAAAATATCAAAACGATGGATGTATTTTGTATAGCAATGTAGCTTATCGCATCAGCTATTTTAAGTCATCAGGGTAGAGGCCTATTCTTTCACCTCGGATTGGACCTGTTTCAGATGTGTACGTACTGCTGATGCCGGGACCGTTGATCAAGGTTTCTTTGATTTCAGTCATGAAAGACTACTTCTGATCAAGTCGACAGACATGCGGATAACCATAATAATGGATGAATTAAATGTACAAAACATCGAGCAGAATGTCGACAATCAACAAACTACATTCGAAATAACGGACGAAACATTGCCATCAGCTGTCAATGAAACATTACCGGTCAATACAACATCGCAAGTAACGACGACAGCGCCAGTCATGATGACACAACCAGTATTTCAAAATTTACCAGCTTCCATATCTCCGGACAGCTCAATACCTTCGGACTGCCCGACATCACCGGACAACTTGACAACTCCAGACAACTCCAGGTCTCCGGACAGTTTAACATCTCTAGGCAACTTGGCATCTCCGGATAACCCAACATCTCCGGACAACTCGACATCTCTGGATAACCCAACATCTCCGGACAACTCGACATCTCCCGATAACCCAACATCTCCGGACAACTCAGCATCTCCGGACAACGCGACATCTCCGGACAATTCAGAATCTCCGGACAACTCAGCATCTCCGGACAACACGACATCTCCGGACAATTCAGAATCTCCGGACAACTCAGCATCTCCGGACAACGCGACATCTCCGGACAATTCAGAATCTCCGGACAACTCAGCATCTCCGGACAACTCAGCATCTCCGGATAATTCAGCATCTCCGGACAACTTGGCATCTCCGGATAATTCAGCATCTCCGGACAACTCGACATCTCCGGACAACACGATTTCATCGGCCTCGGCGGTACTGCCAGTCATTCCTACTTTTCCAATCACTTTTAGATCAGCCAATTCTACATCAACGGTCAGTCTAACTTTACCAATGACTTCGGCAGCGGTCAATTCTAATCTACAGATTTCAGCAACACTACCTGTAACTTCGATGTCATCGCTCAGTCCTACTTTCACGGTTACCTCGAGGCCGTCAGGCATTCCATTACCAACTGCTACTTACGAACAAACCACGAGAACCACATCTGATGAGGCATCACCAAGATGCGGCCGATGTCGATCTCTAGGTCGATCTCTATGTCGAACATCTCCAGACAGGTACTGTTGTTTCATTCCTGCCAAGGTATGGCTGAAAATTCGGCTTTTCGCCATCGTGCTCCTGATCGTCGGACTCTTCCTCGTCATCATCTTCCCTCTTCCTGGAATGATTCTCTTTCAAATAGCCGTCACTCTCCTGACCGTATCAGCTTTATTCGTGTTCATTGACATCGGGAGAGGAGCCCTGGCCAACTGTTGGTGTGATGATGTGGAAAGACCACGCACTCAACCGGACAGAGTTCGCACTATCGAAGTCACTGCTAATCATACTGGGTAAGAGCAGCTGATTGTTTGCGATTTGCCTTGTAAACCAAACCTGGCCCCATTTCACAAAACTTCTCAATAGTGACAAATGACAGTTTTTGTTATAAGCTACTAAAACCCTTGTTTCTGATTGGTTATCAGCAGATTTGTCACTGATTCTTGTCATTTGTCATTGAAAAAAGGCTATGTGAAACGGCTCCCAGATATCTTTTTAATAATATTTTATTTGTGTATCGTTTGGGCATGGAAGGATCAAGCCAGAGTAAAGCACTTATATCTCCATCACGGATGATACATGCATGTAATCCTATCTCTATGAATAATCGCTCTACTATAATTGACAAAAATCTTCTTTTTTTTTAATCATCAACTTTCGGGTAAGAAAGCGAATACAACCCGAAATTCTTTTGAAATGCGTTAATAAATAAAAGGTGTTCTTAGAAATGGGGGATATCGATTATCCATGACTGTTTTTTTTAAAGAAGAGGTCCATTGTGCATTTACTTGAGATCGAATGACTTGAAGAGAGGTTGACAAGCATAAATCAATATACAAAAGATGTAATATATAGATTTGCCACAAAGCATGTTGCAAGAATCAAAGTTTCTGTGGCTAGCTCTTGAGACAAGTTTAGTCTTGTATGATGATGATTTGTAAAGCAGCCTTATCATCATGATCATCGGCTCAATGTTCAAACCGCAATACTTCGTGTTAAGTAAGGTACAAAGGTGGTAATTCTGGGTATTTTTTTTTTTTTTGGGGGGGGGGGGGTTGAGGGACACTGACTTTTACATTCACAATACTAAGTTATGATTTCCTGAAAGTTTAGGTCGCTTTAGAATGTCAGGTAAGTGAATTAATGACATTTTCAATATAATATGGTGTCGGACAACTGTTGGTTTCTCTTGCAATATCTTAGGTGCAACGCATTGATAAGCAAAGGTTGGGATTAAAGTATTCGACAACTATAGTATCAGTAACGTTTTGTAAAACTTTGCAAACGTTTACTAAACGATGACTATGATAGGGTTATTGACTTATTCAGGGTCAATGCAAGCGCGGGAAGATAACAATAAAATGACTGGAAAAACATGTCCTTCAAATATTCATCCAGCATATGCAGTACATGCAAAGGAAATCGCAAAGAAACCTAAAGATAATTGCGACGGGAGAGCCATATATATACAGAGTTTGGCCAACCCGGTTCGAGTTGGACACAATATGGCGACTACTGCTTTGTTGAGCAAGCACAAAACAGAATCTACGCCATGATGTTGTGACCCAGTGAAACCAAATTGGCCAAACTCTGTATATAGATGGCTCTGGGCAATGGTTATGTGCACCTCCCCCATTGGTGGTTATCCGTTCAAGATTCATGACGTTTTATTATTTCACACTTTGTGTAAAGTTTTATTTTAGGTATTGTAGACAAGTCGGTGACAATTTTTCGTTTTTTTTTTTCTTTTGGCCTAGGTTTGAAGACTACGACAACCCCGCCTTTACCGCGGGCGACCACCCTCCCGACTACGCATCCGCCATCGCTTCATCACCGGCCCCTGTAGACACCGGACATCGACGACATCCAAATATTACCATCAACATCGAGTCATCCGCCCACGGAACTGCAGGCGATGTCGCCTTTGACCCGGCCGTCAGCCCGAGCTCGCTGTTTTCGTTCAATGAACCGTATTCACCACGATCCTTACCTCCATCGTATGATGACGTCATAAAGGAAGACAGCGATAGACAGCGAGTAGGGCACCAGGATGATGATAGTCCAGGACCGAGTTCCTCTTGAGAGTAATCTTCAACTTAAAGCCCCACTGCACTACTTATAGCTACTTGCGCCCTCTATATAAAAAACAATGTCTATTATAATCGGTGACCATTGGTCTCCCATGTTCCCCTTTTCCTTATCTTAATTGAGAGCTGATTTGATGAGATAACCACCTGTCAGTGACCAAGGAGGGAAGTCTAATCCTTCCTGGCCAAATTAGTGCAGATAGGCTTTGAACAAGTTATTCGACGAGCTGGGATGGCAGAGGACCAAGTTGGCAGGACTTCTCTTTACACTTTACAACCAGAGCCCTTACAGGTGAGATCAATACGGTGGAAAAAACCAGAGATGAATGGCGACACAGGAGCAGAGCATAGTTTCATCGATTTTCAGACGAATAATTTCAATTTTTAAGAGCTTTTTCTGTTGATAACATAGAGCACATTTGAATATGCATATAAAATGTGCTGTATAAATACATAATTTGTTATTATCATTATTAATGCAGAACATTTTATTTGAAGGAGTGATACAAGGGAAATGAGAAAATGCTAAAACTTGGACAGGACTTTGTTACAGAGAGGTGAGAACGAGACTGATGATTATAGACGAAGTTGGTGGTCCATAAAACAAGAATCTATAGTATTTGATGTAATCATATTATACAGATGCAAATATATATACGATGTATGTACAATGTACAGATGTTATAATGTGTACGTATTATTCCAAGGGTCGCATGTCTTTCATTCAATCACAAAACTAATATTTTCTACATGTTATGTACACTAATGGCGATTGGTATTAAATTTAACTTTTTATAAGACAGGGTCCACGACCACATGAAGTAGGGTCATGTTATGGATCAGAATAATATCTTAAGCATTGTTCCATTACAGTTATATAATTGGGGTAAATACAGGGTTAAGAATGGTGTTGTAATATTGACCGAATACATAACAGTTGTCGGTCAGACACCACTTCGGAAACACTTGTCAGGCAAATACTCGGAAAATAGCGAATAACGCACGTTGTATAATCATAATGCTCTAGTCGTTCGTTGAGTGTGTACAAAAGGCAAAATGAAAATCTTCCAAAGTCTATCTGCATGATAAAGAATTAAACAAAGATAATGCTGTCGATATAACTATTTGATATGTTTACCATTTGAAAGGATATTTAAATGACTAATCCTTTATGGATTTTGAAGATAATTGAACCAAGCGTTATTTTACCCCCTCCCCACCCCCCCCCCCCCCCCAAAAAAAAAAAAAAAAATCCATATAAAAATAGGTTGACTATTAAAAGATTTTCACCTTGCCGTTTGTACACACTTCCTCGCAGCGAACGATGAGGGCTCTATATTCACTGAGCGTTATTCGCTGTTTTCCCAGTATTTTCCTTTACTCGGTTTTCCCAAATTGTGTCTGACTGGTTGTGTTTATTATATTTCTCTAACTTCATGATATTCATGAAGCACAAAATGATCAGGGTTTCCTGCTGGATAGAGTTTATAAACCCTTTCCAGCAGGATCTAACAGATGTCTACATCAGAAAGGGATAAAATGTTCATGTTGTCGAGAGATAAACGAGCAACCGTTCGGTTTGACGAAGTTATTATGAAGCCAAATGCCCATTATGTAAATATATTCTACAGGTGTATCATATCATTGGCCAAAATCGACGAATGTGCATGGTTTAAACCATTCACTATCTGACTATGGGCGACAAATAAAGTTAAAAACGAAAAGGCAGCGCATACAAAATAGAGTTTAAAAAAATAAGTTTTCCCCTTGTATTTATCTTGCATGTAAATATTTCTCCTTTTAGCTATCCCCTGGCCTGGTAAGACAACTATTTAGACCATGATTTAGGTCTAAATCATCTTCGTCATGAAACATGCTCAACAACTATATAACGAATGTAAAAACACCATGCTGCGCTATTGCGCTATTGTTTTACACGCACAAAGTAATGTATTTGTAAAGGCTTGTTTTCAGAATAAGATTCATTTTCTTAAAATGTTAGTATCTATACGCATGATTAAGAAGTAATCGTGAAACATCCGTATGGTGGGATTACGCTTGCACGAAGTAATATATCTATATCTGTTTTGTATAGCTTATTTCTATTTCCTATTCCTGTTTTGGAAAGTTTGTCCGAGCCTATTTTGTAATCAAAACAAAACATTACAAATATCCATATACAAAACGTTGGACAAATTAAGACTAACATTTAGTTGTAATTGGAAAAAGAAGGGTTCTGGTAGTGATGGAAAATGATATTTCAAAGAATCGTACTGAGACTTCATATTAAATTATATTTGTCAAACGATAAGGAAGCGTGTTATACATGAGTCATGAGCGAGAAATGTTGTAAATTAATGTAGTCCAGTATTATCAGTATAGGTAGTCTCGTGTGTGCAGACGTGTGTTGTGTCGTATACAGTGAATGTAATTTAAAAGCAAAGTTTTCGTAGGTTGGATTACATTCTGCTGCTAACAGTCGATTTTCATTTTATGGTAAAATAATGAAGATCAGACTTATTTTTAATTAGTCTTTCTAAAAGAAATGAAGATCCACTTTAAGATCTCAATATTCATACTTCTCTGAACTCAAATATGGCCATGAATTGAAAAATAAAGACAAACGACAACATTTTTTTTTTATTAGAGACATTTTGAAAGGTTTAGATGATGATGCCTTGTATATACGATGGATAATAAACATGAATAATATATTCCTTCACTTCTAATTTGTTTATCTCACTCTGTTCATCGAAAAAATGTTAGAGAGAGAGAGAGAGAGGGGGCGAAGAGCGAGGTGGGGATAAGGGCGGGGAGAGACAGAATGAAAGAGAGAGAATAATAGTGAGAGAGAGGGAGAGAAAGAGAGAAGAGAAAGTTAATTAAAAAGAGAGACAGAGAGAGTGAGAAAGTGGGGAGAGAGTGGGGAAGAGAGAGAGAGAGACAGACACACCGAAATGCAGAAAGAGATATATTGACTTAAAATGACTCTGCCGAGCTGAACTAGTTTGTCATGAGAGAGAGAGAGAGAGAGAGACAGACACACCGAAATGCAGAAAGAGATATATTGACTTAAAATGACTCTGCCGAGCTGAACTAGTTTGTCATGAGAGAGAGAGAGAGAGAGAGGGAGAGAGAAAGACTCTTTCTTCAGACACTATTTTTAAAACAATTTTTGATCTCTTAATTAGATTTTCACTGTAGGTAGGGTAATTTGTTAATTCAGATACCATTGTGCTCCGCAACTGAAGTTTCATAGCACATAATTTAACCCTTTAAAACCCGTTGAAATCACTGGATAATAAACAGAAGGTTTTCGAAAAAGGAAGGTACGTTGCACGATGGTTCTAATGCTTTCTGAATTAATATTTATCATAAAGAGAGAAGAAAGAAATGTAAGAAGAAAAAAATGCGAATATCTTTAAACATATTCGATAATGACAATGTAAGTGGCCATCCAAGAGATTGAAGTTACAAACTATTAATAAACTTTAAGGCTGACACGAGGTGGGATGATGATTTTCAAAAACACTATTCAAATAAATAGGTCCAAAGATCATTCTAGTCCTATTTGCTCGAATAAGATTAAACGAGGTCTGTGGACTATTTCAAGAAATCTGTCTGTCGTTTGACGTCTATACAATTCTATCTTATTTTGTTGAATAAGACATTTACAGGTTTTCATGCAGACAGGTGAGAGAGCTGATTCTTGGTATGGGAGGTGATTATGATGCAATCATTGACTTGTTTTAGCCATTGTAATTAAGCGACATATACTTGTTTGGGGGAAGTAAGCCCCTCTATTGTGCCTGGAACGTCTCTTTGATGTGGCGATGTCGAAAGCTTTCCGATTAAAACCGAACATTCGTATAATATATTTGTTGGACTTCTAACCTTATATTCCACAGTTGAAATCCAGTTGAGGATAACACCAGATGAAAGGAACGTTTTTAGACCGACATTGATCATTTAAATGTTTATGTCGTTTGACATTCTCGGATATCAATGTATCCTTTTTCAGAATATCTGAATTAAACTGAATTGAGAATGGCTGGACGAGATAACGCTGTATCGTTTTATGCAAGGAGCTATCTAGCTGCTGAGAGAGACTCATCAGAACGTAAATGCTGCTGTACAACCCTTCAATTCAAAGCTTCGTGCATCATCTTCTTTAGTACGGGGCTTATCTTCGTGTCTGAGTATTGGCATGTTGCTGGCTATCTGGTGTTCTTAGGTTCCATCGGAATCTTCACTGGAGCCTTCCTCATCTTACTCGACTTCACGCTCTTCCTCCAGACCAAATCAGATCGACGTGGCCGACGATTTGGACGAGGAAACGAAGAGGGTAGGGGTGATAGTTCGATATGGTGAGTCATCCAATCAAGCAGATATATATCAATATTATAATCGGAGGGGTTAAAGGCTATACCCCCACCCCCACCCCCTCCCAGGCCCGTTCTTTCTAACTGAATGTATTTGGACAACCGTAACCCTATCATTCAGGCGGGAAGGTGGTCCGTAGGTATGTTTGACATAATTATCTTGTTTCGTATGATTTAATTGCAAAGATCACTTAGAAATGGTTACAAACGAGGGCAAGTAATGTAGACATTGTACAATTTTATTGCTTTCCTCCATTCCTAGGCAAGTAATCACAATTTGTGTGGATGTAACGCCATTGATGTTATGTTGTTATAATGTTTTATAATCTGTATAATTTTGTACATTTTTTGTAACACAACTGCAGTGAACAACGAATTTCCATTTATTATGGACAATAAATCAATTCAATTCAATTCAAAATGTATCAACAGTGTCACAATGTCGAGCTCGCAAATATTACATAATGGAAAGTGGTGGGCATCATGTGCACAAGACGTTTAATAGCCTCGTTGGCAAAATTTCGCTGTGAATATGATTATATCATAACTCCAACATAGTTCGAAGACTTAGTTGTTATTTTACTCTGTGAAATTCTCGTTTCTGTCGACAGGCGAATCTAAAGTCACATTTTCCGTTTTGCAAAAAAAAAATCAGGGAGATCTTCCTGGTAAAAGTCACCTTCTCCAATCTATCTGGTAATCTTTGCTCAAGCACGCCATCTACGAACAGTGAATTAGATTACACAGTTCAATAGTCCTTATGCTGGGTGTTGTTTGTAGAGAGACCAGCTTGGTACAGTAATCATGGAGGTGAGCAAATACAGAGGTACAGAAAAACAAGAAAATTTGAAAATTGCGGTCGAAGTGGAAAAAGAAGAAGGAAGAGGAGGAAGAAAAGAAGAAGAAAAAGAAGAAGAAGAAGAAGAAGAAGAAGAAGAAGAAGAAGAAAAAAAAGAAGAAGAAGAAGAAGAAGAAGAGAAAGTAGTAGTAGGAGAAGAATGTTAAGTAGAAGAAGAAGAAGAAAGAAGAAGAACGAGAAGTAGAAAAAGAAGAAGATGATGGTGACGAATATGAAGAAGCAGAATAATAATTATTAATTAAAACAAATATTATAAGATGATGACGTGGATCCTAATCAAATGATTGGTTGAAAGCGTACACGTGACCAGGCATTTATTTTGCCTAACGCGTAATCGCACATAATTTGGGTAATGACCGGTTATTATCCAATGGTAATGACTGGTCATTATCAAAATCATGTTAGAAAACATCATTTTATAAAACAAATAAAACCTAATCTTATAAAACAAATAATACACATCATTTTGTTCGGGCATTAGAAAAATTACCCACACTTGGTACCTTCAAAACAGACTGTTCCAAAGGTACCTCGTGTGGGTAATTCTTACGAATGCCCTCACTGATGTGTATTATTTGTATACTAATAATACTAATAAAATAATAATGATGATGACTATGACGAATCAACAAAAATGGAAATCTGAAAGGGTTACGAACTCATTTTAATTTATTTTTTATCAATGATTATCCACTTTAAAAATGTCCAGGGTCACACAAATCCTCAAGCTCCGTCCCAGATTATATGATGTCCAAATTCTACAAGATTTACCCTTCAAACGATAATACCAATACTATATAACAATAGTCACGTGACAATGGTTGATAAGGTTTATCAAATCACGAGGATTTTACTTGGAAAAACGCCAAATGTGATCTCCAAATATTTGGCTTTTTAGTTCCGCTAACTCCAAACCTCTATCATCGTAATTGGGTATTACCAGAATGTCTTGATGGCATGTAAATAGGTATATGTATTTCAAACGCTGTTATTTAGAAGTGGACTTCAAAGTGACGAAATTATACTAAAATAAATAAAAGACCGAATAGATAAAGTCACTTTGATGCTCCTTGTATTTTGCTGTGTATTGAACAGTAGAAATATTCAAATTTGGGCTAATTTTGGAAATGTTCTTTTTCTTCTTAGTTTGCCTTGTTATATTTTCTAGATGCAACACTGGTAATACAGTTCATGAGCAATTCTTTATTTCACTCTGCTATACCTTATGTTGCGTAAAATAACGAAAAAAGTAATCATAATGCATAATCACTTAGAAAAACAGGATGTAATTGTTAGTAAATATATATATTTTTTTTAATTCATCATTCACCATCACGGACATTATTACCTTGGATTCGTATATAGTCTTCTTATATTCATTGATTCAATGTTTGCTTTTATGTTGTTGCTATTTGACGTACATACCTATTATCATGTTCTACTAGCCAGAAATACAAAAGAAAGCCCCTACATAGACTGATCCATTTAAAAAAAAATGAACAATTATTACTTTCATGCATGTGAAATATAGACTATCAACACTGTTGTAGGGTCACAATAAAATTATGATAGTATTTTTTTTCTTCTTTCTTTTCCTAACAGGACAACATCGGTACATGAAAGAGGTCGCACCCTATCCTTCGCCTCTGCTCCGCCTGACTACCAAACAACCATCAGCCAACCAGATACCTTCCCATTATACCTACAAGATGGAGTCCCCGTGACGTCATTACCTGTTCCCATGGTGATGGATGATGATGGGGGATGTGACAATGAAGTCGTGATCGAGGAGGAGGATGATAAACTACCATCGTATGCAGAGACCATGGGAGAAAGTCTGTCCGCTCCGTTGAATTGATTATGACGATACATTCTTGATATCTCATGGGGCATAATGTATATAAGACCTATTGTTTTTTAATAATTCTTACACACTTTGAAATGCCTTAGAATTTCACTTTGTCTTATTAATCTGTAAATTATTACTATGCTTTCTATTAAAATATAAAATATATAAAATTTGACAATATCTTATTCATGTGGAATTTGTTGTCTTCAAATGATTATTCACCGAATAATGAATACATTTAAGGAGAGAAAAGAGGGAAATAGAGAGGGAGAGGGAGAGAGAAAGGAAGAGGGTAAATAGGAGCAATAGAAAATGTGAAAGATGAAAAGAAAGCAATGAAGGGAAGGGACAGAAATATTGAGGGGATATATATATAGAGAGAGAGAGAGATCCCAACAATATTATTATAAATTCATATTAGACCACAAATCAACTTCTATGTTAGTTAATGCTTCGCCTTCTCTTCAAGTGTTTCTTTTCTTGCCCAGTTATCCGTACCGCCCTTTCTCCCCGAATCTAAATGCACCCATCGGTGTCTCTACTCAGTGCCGGATCCAGGGGGGCCCGGGGTCCCGGCCCCCCTCCCTCCATGCACAAAAAAGAAGGGGAAAAAAGGGAACAAAGAAGAAAAAAAAAGAAGGAAAAAAAAAAGGGGAAAAAAAGGGGAAAAAAAAGAAGGAAAAAAAAGGAAGGAACAAAAGGAGAAAGATATCACAGGTATCAAAAAATGCTCATCTGACCGTAATTAAATGCCTAAAACCCCTTGACTTCTGGTGGCTCTGCCCCCTGGACCCCACCTAAGGCCCTAAGGCGGACGGCTGGATGCTAATCTGACGATAATTTAATTCTTAATACCCCTGAGCATCTGGGGTCTCGGTCCCCTGGACCTCAGGCCAATTAGTATCCTGCCGTTGTTACAAATAAGGAATCAAAATATGTTCATCTGACCGTAATTAAATGCCTAAAACCCAAAAGATTCAGGGGCTCCACCCCCTGGACCCCACACCAATTCGTGACCTACCGGTGTCAGAAATGCACATCTGACGATAATTTAATGTATAAAACCCCTGAGCTTCTGGGGGCTCCACCCCCTGCACCCAACACCAAATTGTGTCCTGCCAGTGTCACAAATAGATATAAAATATGCTCATCTGACCATTATTTATTGCCCCAAACCCCTGATTCTCCTGGGGCTCCACCCCCTGGACCCCACACCAATTCGTGACCTACCGGTGTCAGAAATGCACATCTGACGATAATTTAATGTATAAAACCCCTGAGCTTCTGGGGGCTCTGCCCCCTGGACCTAACACCAATTTTGTGTCCTGCCAGTGTCACAAATAAGGTATAAAAATTTGCTCCTCTGACCGTTATTTATTGCCCAAAACCTCTGAGCTTCCGAGGGCTCCGCCCCCTGGACCACACGCCAATTCGTGACCTGCCAGTGTCACAAATAAGATATAAAATTATCCTCATCCAAAGATAATTTGATGTATAAAAGCCCTGAGCTTCTGAGGGCTCCGTCCTGGGAAAAAAACCGTTAATTTTACCTTTTTTTCGAGATTTTCGGCGATTTTTCAAATTTTCGAGTGCTCACTACCCCCCCCCCCCTCCAACTGAACGAAATATTGGCCGACACGATTTTCAAATTTCAGCACACTAAATTTCAAATTGATTTCAAATTTGGGCCCCCATCCCTAAGAAATCCTGGATCCGCGCCTGTCTCTGCTAACATGTCTAATCTCCCCCCCCCCCCTCTCTCTCTCTTTCACTCTTTCTTTTTTGTCCTTCTCTCTCTCCTTCTCTGTATTGCCATCGTTTGTTCGCTTCTTTTCTTCCTCTTCTGCTCTGTGTCGTTATTTTGTTTCGTTTAACTTCCGTCATTTGATTACATACTGGGTGGAATTGAAATGTTAAATATTACCACTAATTAGCGCACATATACAGAGATCGATATTGATTTATTAAACGATATGGATCTAAAAATATATATTTACATATTTTACATTTTGATAGTATTTAAAGAGTACAAGCTATATAAATGATAATCAAATTATCGTAGTCATGTGATACACAGGTCCAGATAAATTAAACATAGTCAATTAAAAAATGCTGAGGTCAGCATGTCAAATTTACATTGATAAAACCACGGGCATTTCACCCTCATATTAGTGTTTAAGCTTTCATTTAAATTAAACAAAATCGTCAAATGATATTCAAATTCCAAATATCTATATAAATATATATATAATCGGATAGATTATGGTTTATATATGTGGCATAAGCTATCCGTATTTGGTATTTATATTATCAGTCTAAAATAATAGAGAGTGAAATTCCTCTATGTTTCTGATAAATACTTGTTCTTATCAACTATTAGTGGTTACGATGATTAGGATGAATATGCAAATAATATAAAGAATAATGTATCAAAAAATAATCTGTCCATACAACATAACAATAAAATGACTTTGCTGTTGTTTTCCGGGGGCGCTATACAAACCTGAATCTACTACTACTACTACTACTACGGAAATGAACTGCGTATATGTTAGTCTATAGGTTGTCCTTTATTTAGTCTAAAATGAATCGCCCCTCCTGCTTTTCATATAATCTTAGGCATACATTGTGCGAACAGACCAAAACAGAGGATTTAAAATTAATTACATACTGATGAAAATCTAATGAGAATCCTTTCTTTATGTTATCCATTCGATGGACTGAAACATGTGGATTTTTCGTGATATTATTTTCATAGATAATTCTCATCTCAATAAACATCTTACTGTATAACATTAGGAATTTCAAATCAAAATTCAAGATTTTGGATAAATCCAATTATTTTCAATAATAACAGTAATGGAACATTACGCACATGTTCATAACCCAAGTGAAGCTTGAAGCATCTAATAGAAACTATTCAGTAGAAAATGCGCCACAAACATCCACTCATGTGAGTTGCAAAGGTATTGACCATAATTATTAACCTTGTAACAACTTCACATCGTTGGCATATGGTTAGATAATGAGATAAAGGGATTAATTAAGAAGACACAGTCGTAGGTAATTAAGTGTTTCCCGAGTTTGTTTAACAAGTACAATATTGGTAATCAAACGTTTCTAACTCTGAAATTAAATAGAAAGGAAGCATTTTAAGTAGGTTATGGCAAGAAGCTGAGTCTTTTGGAGATCTCTTGGTTTCACATAAATAACTTGTTATTCCCGACTCTAAATTGGAATCCACTTAGTTCATATAATTATATGATAATGTTTTTTACTGTTAACTTCCATTAAAAACTTCCGGGTTTGAACAAGTAATTCAAATGATTAGTTCCTAGTTCGATGATGTGTTTTCTAGCGATGTCCTGACGGGTAAGCTAGTCGCTCTCAACCGTGAAGCATGCCCAGGTGATGAGTGCGTGATCGGGGATGAGGTTGATATGAGATCACTGTTTGATAAAGCTGCATCTGACGTTGAAGTGTCTGGTAACCTTACTGCTCTGTCGCTAACAGTTGATTGCGATTGATCTGTCGATGATGACGACGACGACGATGAGGTATGCGAGTAAAGTGACGGCATGGAAGACGCTGAGGCTAATGTTCGTCGATCTTCCTCAATGACGTCTTGGTAAGTTGGTAGCGGTGGTGTCGAGATGCATCGTCGACGGGTTCGTAGCGGGAACATGATCGGTAGCTCGGTCACCGTATCCTCGTCGTCTTCGTCAGAGTCTGATAGATCGATTTCGTAATCGTTATCACGAGAAGGGAGAGGTGTGAGTGGAGGAGGGGGAGTGAGAGGAGGAGGAGGAGGAGGGAGACCGAGGGGAAGTGGGGGTTCGAATGGCGGTGGACCAAGCTCAATTGTTTCATCTAGAGGTATGGGGTTAGTAGGCGTATAGACGGGCGGTGGTGATGGAGGCGGGAAGGGCCACTCTGAAGACATCGGGCATATCCTGTGGGGGAGCAAAATAAGACAAGTTGTGAAACCTATTAAGTCTCTAGTCTTAAACAATAATTCGTAAGAATTGATTCAGAAAATGTTCAATACCATGTTTTCCATTTTCAATCGTCATTTCATGTATCATTTGATTTTTTTTTTTCTTTTTGAAATATTTTTTTATATTTTTTACAGGAGTCCTAAAATTACCGGTGCGCGATAGTGTGCAGACATGTACCACCTCCCTGCTTGTACTTGAGAAAGTGACAATCCACCCTATTGCTCTAACGGCCGTGAAGTATTTCACCTATTTGAAACCCTACGATGTTAAGCTGCATGGTAACATTCATTCTATTGTGTTTTTCCTGGCAGAATAATTCAGATTTACCAAGCCTCCTGAATGAATGTGCTCATATTTGTTTTCTGATGATATACTTCTGCCCACCTCACAGGGTTGAATAATCACCATTGTACAATGTGTGAGGAAAAAAACATTTGACATTCTCGACATTATTTTCATTTATCATTTGGTTCCTTTTTCTTTTCTTTTTTAACTTTTAAAACTTTTTTGAAGGTTAAAACTCGTATCAAAGTCAAGATTGCACAATGTAGAGTTGAAGGAAGCCCAATCCATTTGGGGTAATTGTTATCAAATTTGAATTATATTCTTGAAATATTTCATTCTAGATCTTGAGTAAGATTTTACTCGATGCGATACAGATAACATTATGCATCGCAGCTTCGCGGCTGTCATTCCAGAGATCCTTTTGTAAAAAAAAGAGTCACGGAACTTGATGGCAAGAGGTTACAGTTAAGATAACCAATAATATCGTCGTGTTCGGAATTTATCACTGATACACAAAACATAAATCCAGCCTGTTTCTTCAAAAAAGTAAATGTCAAACGTTGCTAAAAATCGAACATCCCAAATATACAATTTGGCGTCATGCATCACTATACTGCCTTATGATATGAGTTTAAACCTTGTGAGATGTTAATGTTCATAGGATTAAAATAGTGTTGTTGTTGTTCTTTTGTTTTTGTTTGTTACCTAGCCCAAGCATGTAATCAACATGCATTTCCCTTTGTATTTCCTTTCAAGCGAAAGGGAAAATTCATAACAACTGAGAAACGCTTATTTCCCGTATTAAACCTACTTTATTGACTTGCGCGATGTTTGATTGATCATTACGTAACAATTACAATAAGAAGTATTGGTGGGCTTGACTAAAATTCGATAAGAAAGGGACAGCGTCTAGTTAAAGTTCTTAGTAACTTATCACACTTCCAAGGCCAAACAAATATCCTGCTAGTTCCTATTTTTAAGATCTTTATGCTTGAGGCATTACCTTCATGTACACATATTTGGCTTGTTCATTTACCATCTTTGAAAAAAAAAAGATGTGTAGTCTTTTGTAGAACCTAATCTTTGTGATAGACTACATAGCCCTTTGAGGATAACCAGAATAAGGAGAAGAAGAGGAACTTGGCTTTTAACGTGTTTTCCCCTCGCTACCGGAGGGGGGGGGGGTACTCACATATCAGGACATACGGGGGTGTGCCGCTCTAATAGGTGCCTTTTTCACACAAAATTCCTAAACATGGGTCCTACTTTTAGGAAAAATACCATTAAAAATGGGTCCGTTTATTCCAAATTTAAACAATTTCGGACACCCGAAAATTGTGGAAAATGGGTCTTCTTTTGCGAAAAAATGCCCCCTTATAATGGGTACGGTTTTCGAGGCTTGAGCGGCACACCCCCGTCCAAACCAAATCTGAGTAATCCCCCCCCCCCCCGGCCCCTCGCTATATAGACCAAGATGCATTTATAAGTTAATACGAATTTCATTTAGCTATAGAGTTTATATGCCTGTCTCTTGAAATAATGCTTGATATCTTATTTTCTCCCTCTCTCTCCCTTTGGCTATCGTCCTGATGAGCTACAAAAAATGTAGCTAGTTCACGTTTATATCTATCATGTATTCTATGATTATCAAATGGATATATCTATATTATTGAAGCTTGATGTTAGAAATGTTGTAACGACTAATGTTATCTTCATAATCATCGAGAAATTAATGATATCACAAATTCACCAGTCGATGTTTTTTTTTTAATTTGCTCAAAATTATATCATTCTTCATGTTACAAATTCATATCATTATATATATTTTCTTACCAAATATCATGTGATGTTCCATTCTCCATGGCTTGATTTGACGTGGGGTGACTAGGATTACGACCAGGTGTTCCATCTCCTAGACGACCTCCGCCACCAGGGCTCTCCTGCTGACCGTTACCCTTCTTACATTTATTATTGATAACGCGATCGACGATGAGCGTGACGAATCCAAGGAAGATGGTGCACACGCCGACGACGATGAGAGGTATTTCTGGGAAGATAGCATACGATAGGAGCAGCAGTACTCCTACCCCTATCACTGATAGAGCTTTCGCCCATAAGTTCTGGGAAGCTAGCTTGTATTCTCTGCTCCGTCGCCTCCTGCCCGTAAAACCGGGATACCTTACACGGTCTGTTATAATGCTATCCTGTGCCATGATTATATGATATACTCAAATCAAAAATCACATTTTAACTCATTAATCAAACGGAATATCACTTTCTTTAAATGTTTGCAAAACGAGCTTGTGTCTTCGTTTCAGAAAGAATAAAGTCCTTGATTAAATCACGATATAGTACTTCTGTGGTATTTTTCCTGTTCATGAAGTCGTCGATGATAGCAGTTATCGATGATTTGATGAGATTGTCGTGATGATATTAGTCTCCTTTCACGTTTCCTCAGGATGCGCATAGGAGTCAAGTTCAAATCGCTGTAAACAAACTCGACTCATAATCCATAGTGTAATTCATCCAATGGTAGCAACCTATGAAGCATACTTGCTACATGAAAGTAGAAATTCAATCAGAAGGATACTGACACCTATACGTTAGAGTTCTGTTCAAATCTGTTTTTGTATAACTTTTTTTTTATTACTGTTTACTGATCACGACCTGGTAGCCATAATACCAGCAATCTCTGTTTTGAACCAAATTCGCGTAGTTACATCATGTTTATAAGCCCAATCGTACGGGTCATGGCGTAGTTTGATCGTGAAAAGCTAACAGTTTCAAGGCAAGATTAGTTTTTAAAATCCAGGATACATAATGAGACGATGATTGGTCAAAACACCGTGTTGATGGTCGTTTGCATATTAATGCAATCAACCTGTTCTTCCCCCATCTCATGCAGTTACGTACAACGTTGGCCTGATAGTTTTAATCAACAATCCTCATATTGCGCAAATCCTTTTCTCGATGTATGTATCCACGTCATAATCAGCTTTCAACGAAGGACCGAGAGAGATAAGAGGCGTTTGAGTTATAGCGCACTTTGACCTGTATTCTGATATTATATTATATTCATTTCATACACACAAAAAGCAGTAGTAACAAAACATGGGGCCCGCAGAGGGTTGAAGTAGTGCTAGTGCAGGGCACGAGATTAGTACAAATATAACTCCCTCTGAGTAGACCCGTTTATAGAGATTCACTCATGCATAGATAAAAAGAGGGAGGTAATAATACGTTTGTATGGCTTCCCTTTCAAACATTATGCCTATTGTCACTCCTCGGTTTAAATGCAAACATATGCATTTGGAGACTGGAGTAGTTATTTTACTTTCTGGAAACGTGTAGATCCCACCATTAAACTGTACATGTTTCGATGTTACTGTTGGTTGTATTACTCCATGGTCGTTATGTGCTATTAGTGCTGATAAGAATGTACTTAGCACAGATATCACAAACTTGATAAAGCACTTGAGATATTTAATAACCAGTCGGTCTGTTTTAGGTCTTATCAGACGACATGACAACTATTAAAATAAAACACTTTGCTCAATTTGAAGATACAGGTATGAAGGTCAAACAAATTGCCAAGAAAAAAGTCCCTTATAGTTGTTAAAGCCCCTCTAAAGTGTTGGGAGCCCTAAATTCACCAACAGAGGATGTCAATAAAGAAACACTACTGCAAAGATTACCCCCCAAAAAATTGTTTGAAGGAAAATATTGATGAAAAATTACATAATTTTGGTTTTTTTGGTTTACGCAGAAAACATAATTTTGTATTCCCTCATCAATATTCGACTTAAACACATTTTTCCTTGCAGAAATGTGTCTTCAATGACATCCTCTTTCGCATTATGATACAATTTAAGTGAAATGTTGACATCAAATGTTTAGGGCTCCCAACACTTTAGAGGGGCTTTAATCACAATCATCATTATTGAATTATCTTCTGGTTACATTCTTTGTAAATCGCAAAACTGTGTTCATACAAGATCTTGACTAGGCTCTAAACGATTTTTTATTGGGGGCCTTTTGTGCGCAGGTGTCGAGTTTTAAATAAAAAATGAAGTCAGAAATAATCTAAAACAGCTAAACAATCTACAAAATTAGGAAATGCCGACTAAAATGCCAAACTTAGCATACCAATCAACTTAATTGTATATCATAGTGCATAGAAATTTAGCTTAGAGTAGATTACGTTTTTATTTTGGGCTATTATGGTTATGACATCAACCAATGACGTAGTTAATGGGGGGACATGAAACTCATATGATACCATCCCTCCAATTCCCTCTTGATGGTCTTGTTTGCTCTTTAGATTTCATCCATCTAGATGTTAGTGACTCCCTTGCCATCCCCTTTTATAACATCAGGTAGGCCTACCAATCAGTGGCTAGACCCACGTTATACCACTGACAGTAATTATAAATTATCTCACTTGAACTACATATACTCCAGAATATAAATTATATTTGTCATCAATATTATCCAGATTACAATCGGAGGGGGTTGGCTAGACAAATAGTCTATCGAGGATTAAGAGAGATAAACAAAAGGGATTTTGAATGATGGAGAGAAGGCACTTATATACATATTTCTCTCTTTCTCTCTCTCTCTCTCTCTCTCTCTCTCTCTCTCGTTCTCTCTATTTCTCCCTCTTTCTCTCTCTTTCTTTCTTTCTTTCTTTCTCCCCCTCTCTCTCTCTCTCTCTCTCTCTCTCTCTCTCTCACACACACACACACACACACACACACACACACACACTCTCTGTCTCTCTTGTTATCTGATTATCTCCTTCTTTCTCTGTATCATTAGCATTCGAAATAAAATCCCTTTCTTCGACAAGCATGTGAGTGGAAATTAGGCAAAGAGTGAGGAGATATATGCAATCCCGAGAGAGAGAGAGAGAGAGAGAGAGAGAGGGAGAGAGAGAGAGAGAGAAAGAAAGAAAGAAGTATAAAGAGTGAATGAAAGAGAGGGACTATTCAAGATAAACAGATGACAGGAAACGTAGCAAGAGAAATCGTTTAATTTAAATCTTTAATCGATAAAATTTAAAATGTTCAGAGTAATATCCCCAACCGCTGGATCATCAGGAATTGAATGAAATATGTGTATTTTGTTGCGATCTCGATCTAAGCTTCAGAACACTAGATTGGCGAAGCTTTCAGTTTTATCTCGAGCTTTCGAAATTTTAAAGGGCTCACATGCCTCTGGGCAACAGTGAAGCATTCCACTTTTGCAAACCCTGGCCCATAGGTAACCATTTCTTTCCTCTTCTCCTTGCTTCTCATTTCCTTCTCTCTCTCTCTATTATTTCTAAGATAATTGTATTTACTATCAATGTTGACCTTGTAAATACTGTGATCTTCTGATTTTTATGGCCAAATAAATAATAATAATAATAATAATAAAAAAATATTTTGAATGATGTGTAATGCAGTGATCCTGTCCTTTGAACCAATACATTCACCATGTCGTCGCTCAGCCTAATCGACCCTGTTTTTGATACAGCTATTTTTCTCTATTATCAAATTCTTGAGGCACATATCATTTATCAATAATAATACCACAAATTTATTTTATTCTATTCATGATGTCTGATTATGTAAGTGTTTTTGGAGGGGGTTCGACCGAGTAGGTGAAGGGTAAGTAATGTTCATATTTGATTTGTTATCATTTCATATGATGATATTATCTATGTTCAGGTTCCTTCAGTTTTACAAGCTTTCTGGGTTTTTTAAAGGTATCCTTTAATCTATTATTTACCAATGTATGTACTTGTCAAAGTTTATATTATTCTGACATTTTCGGATGATAAATAAATGAAATTGACATTCAAAATTGAAATAGTACTAAAATTAATTGTCTCCAACGCGCGTGACTTTCAGCATTGACGTGCATACTTGCAGCCTCTAGCAAGTCTAGATCGAGCCTCTGGTTTTCTAGAAAAGTGCCCCCTCACCGGTTCGCTGAAGAGATTAAAAGTGTTGAGCATGCCAGAATCAGAGACTTGAGGGATTAAGTCAAAGAACGAATTCTCTGAAATCGTTAGTAATACTATCGCAATACATACTGGTGAAAATTTGAATGAAATCGGTTAAGAAATGAGAAAGTTATGATGTTTTTAAAGTTGTAATCGCAATAGGTATTGGCTCTTCAAATTGGCTGAATCGGTAATGTCTCTGCGATATTTTTACAGACAATTTTCTCATTCGTTCCAACACACAAAATGACTAAATGTGTATTTTGTCAAAATATGGCCTTTTATTTTTAGAGGACATGTAATGGTATACTCTCCATAATAATAATAATAATAACAATACTTAGTTTTTATATAGCGCTTATTACAATCACTAAGCGCTTTCAAACGTGGAGATTATTACCCCGGCTTTAGCTTTAATAGATTTAGACTAAGTGCCCCAAGGGTGAAGGCACATGAAAAAAAGTGATACATTATTTTGTACAGAACAAAGGAGGGAGTTTTCCGTCACTACGACACTATCCACTAACAAAATTGCCAATTTTGAGATTCGCATAACTGAAGTAATCTCATTTCAAACATTCATAACTTTCTTATCATTGGTCCGATTTATTTCAATCTTTAGCCATTCTGTTTCTCTGGTATTTCTGCTTTTATTCAAATGGACTCATTACAAAAGTTAGATTGCCCTTTGATAGTTACCGAGATTCGATCATGATGTTTTTGTTCGTTAATTGCATATAGGCCTAACTTAGATTTATTTATTTGTAATTTGTATTATTTCTTTGTAAATGATTTGTTATTGTTATTGATGTTATATTTTGTATGTTGTCTTCTTTTGTATACGGACTTGTTGAAAAGGGGCCTTGCGGCTGAAAGCAAGATTTTTACAACTAACCATTGGCAACACATCTAAATCAACCCTTGAAATGGACAATCCTTTGTGTATAATTATACACAGTATATAATGCAAGAGAAAATGCTGTGAAACGAAAGTAGTATCAAACATTTACAGATTTATAGTGTTATCAAATCTGTACAAGTGCGACGTGGTTCAAAGGCCTGTGGTTGGATCCATTACCCGTGAAAGAGGGAGACAATTAAAGTAGTAAGAATGTCCCCAATTGGATTGCAGCCCATCATGTATGAACTCCACGTCATTCGTAATTCGCTTCCACTAAATTCGTCCCGTATCACTTAGGTTTCTCGAGCACGAATTATAATAACA
The DNA here is from genome assembly GCA_035222895.1 of Strongylocentrotus droebachiensis. Lineage (NCBI taxonomy): Eukaryota > Metazoa > Echinodermata > Echinoidea > Camarodonta > Strongylocentrotidae > Strongylocentrotus > Strongylocentrotus droebachiensis. The sequence goes on along the minus strand of JAVYIG010002484.1, from coordinate 74,490 downwards.
AGTGAATTAAATTTATTAGCGTAATTTTTTTTTTTTTTTTGTATTTTTAACACTTTGGGAGAAAAAAATACAACTAATCTGACAAGACCTCATAGCTGTAAAACATGGTTAGTAACGATTCAAGAGGATTATACAAAATCATATGCCTCATTTCTTTGACTAGTGATTAATCATTGAACAGTCGATTCGTATTAGAACAACACTATTACTCTAGATTGATACTCCCGTTGTTATAAATCCCGGACAATTATTACATTATTTAGAGAGCTACTGAAAAGTGATTATACACTAATTAAAACTACCCTCTACTAAGAGCTAGATGTCTAGGGTTATTGTCCGAGTTAAACTATTAATAATAATATATACTCATTCATATAGCGTAGATACAATATAAATATACTCTACCGCGCTTATTAAATACAGAGTATACCATGTCATTACCTCGGCTTCAGCAACGTTAGCTGAGTTATACAAGGCGGTAATGCTTTCTAGGAATTGCTTCCTACCGGGTATTATCCACTTATACTACACATACACACACACACAACAGCAGTCAGTTGGTAGAAATAGCAATTTTCGTAAATTTATTTTTTAAAAACTGAACAATATTTTTAAATTTTTATTTCACATATCTTTCAAGCTTACCTTTCACTACAATTCTGTGTAGTTTCATTGTTATAGGCATGTGGGAAATATGTTAAATTATTAATTAGAATATTGTCTTTTCAGCCATGTGTGACATGGCCCGCTGATCGCCCATTGACTGTTATTCTGCGTGGTGAAAATGCTCCTCAACGTATAAAACTCCCCTACAAAAATGCAATATACTCATATATTTTTCTCTAAAATTCAGTCCTTGTGGAATGTTATGGCCTGTTGAATTGAATGGTTTCTCGGAAAATCGTCATAAATCTGACATTTAAAAAAACAAACTATAATGTGATGTAGCTGAAAGTCTGCAAATTCTTATAATTTGTTCGATTTTTCTGAATAAATTGTGAAACATATGAGGAAATAGTTGTAACGGTGATCCAAGTAATTTCCATCGCCATATTTTATTGGCATTGCAAAAATATTTGGAATTTAAGTTAAATATTTGGTGTAAATAATTATGATCTATAAATATATGATTTAAAAAAATGCCAACAAAATGAACAGTTTGACTTTCCTATATATACAGTGCGTCCCAGAAAAAACGAAACCGAGAAGTATCGATGTTCTTTCATAACTTAATCACAACTATAATTAATGAATGATACATATTTGGAAAGCTTAGAGTATCCTCTTTCATGTGATGCTACTCAGATGATGCATATTTCACGCATGAGTGATTAAAAGCTATTTCAAGGAAGGAAACCAAAAAGACATTTGGCGGGCGGTATCTGAATTTCGAAGAAAAAAATCACATTTCTAGAAAGTTGAGTTTCTGCCCTTTCATATGACACCTCAATCAGGAAAAATGAGCGAGGAATGACAAAGTTCTGTTTGTTTGAAGTAGTGCTTGCATTTCCATAATTTTATTATACGAATTCGTTTTCACTGGCTGCCTGCCGTATCAATAAACGAAATTAACAAAGGACTTAACTCCGTTTCGTTGACAATCAGCCGTAGACGAGAGTCTTCATGCATGGCTGATTGTCAACGAAACGGAGTTAAGTCTTTTGTCAAATCTGCTTTTTGCTACGGCAGGCACCCAGTGAAAACGAATTCGTTTGTTGAAATTATGAAAATGTAAGGGCTACTTTAAACAAACAGAACTTTGTTATTCCTCGCTCATTTTTCCTGATTGAGGTGTCATATGAAAGGGCAGAAACTTAACTTTCTAGAAATGTGAATTTTTCTTCGAAATTCAGATACCGCCCGCCAAATGTCTTTTTGGTTTCCTTCCTTCAAATAGCTTTTAATCACTCATGCGTGAAATATGCATCATCTGAGTAGCATCACATGAAAGAGGAGACTCTAAGCTTTCCAAATATGTATCATTCATTAATTATGGTTGTGATTAAGTTATGATAAAAACATCGATACTTCTCGGTTTCGTTTTTTCTGGGACGCACTGTATAATTAGCTGAAATGACCGAATTTGCATATTTGATGAATATTCATAATTTTTTTTTTCAAAAAAAAAAAAATATTTCCATACCTGTCTGATATACATAGGTTTCATTGATGTATCATGTTCGGTTTTGATTTGATTACATAATTTATGCGCATATTAATTAGACGGACTTAGTAATTTTCACAACTTTTTCATATCTGCAGATTCGCAAAAATGGCAAAAATGATTTTGTTTGCTTCTGTTTTCAAAACGTTAATAGATATATGAATTTTCTTTTTTGTATTTTTTTACCACATAGATGATTTTTTAGTGTCTGATAATTTAATTTATTATTTGTGTCCGAGAAAGTGATAAATTATGTTGTCAACTTTGTCGAATTTTGCCATTTTTGCCAATTTGACCATTTCTGGCAGGTTTTTCGGTAATTTTGCGATATAAAAAAAATGGTATAAAATCACAACGCATTGACCGATTTCAATTCTTATTTTTTTTTTTTTGATGCCTTAATAAAGCTTGATCATTTGCAATCATAAAATAACATGTGTTTGTTGTACTTATTTTTGGTGTGCTATACCTACTTATACTAAAATTTGGTGGAGACATCAATGAATCGCCAAAGGACATTAATGCCTCGACGGGACTCGAACCGCGAACCATGTGATCCACAGTCCGGTGACGCATCCATTTAATAGACCAAGACACCTCGATTGTCCGGAGATGGCAGTCTAGCAATGGGCAGTTTTTACTGTTATCCAATAAACCTATCGGTTAACCATTCAGTAATAATTGGTTATCTAATCATATGTTATATGGTACAGAGAGAGAGAATGGACCGAAGTCCAATGATAAGGAGAGGTCATATTAAACTAAACTCAGTTAGCAAACATGGGGTCGGTTTCACGTGTAGGTACAGAACCCTAATAGATCCCATTTTCGATGACTGCTTTACTTGGAGTAGTACTAGAGAAACAACTCGTAGAGTCATAGATGCTTTCGTATCATCTCATTATTAAGAATTTCAAAAACAATATTTCTTACACACAATTGCGAAGAAGTTATTTGTAAATACATTGCCTAACTTACATCCATTATGTTATGAGCTCAGAAAGCAACACATCTTGCACACAATCCCTTTTGCTTTTAATAAAGAAGACCAGTGTATCACTTTGCCCATTCCTTTATGTAAGGGTATGTAAAACATAATGAAATCAATGGCTTTAAACATTCCCTTTTTATATCTATTAATAACGAAGGTTAAAAGGTATTAAATGGTGATCTTCTTCCTCTGTGTGTTTCTAACTTCAAAAATTGTTTACTTCTTAAAATTCATTATGTATGGATAAATAAATCTATATTTTAAATATAGAGTAACAGAGAGAGAGAGAGAGAGAGAGAGACGCCTTGGTTAGGAATCATTTCACAGCTTCATTGTAGCTTACAGTATGTTAAGGCTTTTTTTTTTAACTTGAAATTAAAAGAAAAAACCTGCTGAAGATTTGATTAGGGGTTTAGCAACTTTACACAATACTAGACATTGTTCCTTTAGCCCAGCACACACTGCATGATGCTATTTAGAGGGCATTTACAGCATTTTATATGAACATTCACACACGTACAATCTTAATGATCGAGGATCTGATAAGTCATGTGATTGATAACATCTAAGTTTCAAGTTTCCTGGAAGGAGGAAAGGCTAAATCGGCTCAGAATCGTAGTAAAATCATACCAGTATTATGATTGTCTACGATTTGAATTCGATTCGGCTTTTAATCATACAAAAAAATATAGTTAAAGACGCTAAAATTCCGGTTATTGATATTGTTCACAATCATTTTTCAGTAGTTGTCTAAGTTTATAACCGCCCTTTCTATAAAAATCGAAACGCAGGAGGATCATGTGAACCAGGCTTAAAGAGAAGGTTGAGTTCTGAGAAGAGGTGAAAAATAATTTGTGAGCGTTATCATTCTTATTATGCAAGTGTGGAAGAACTTCAGATGGGACATGTTCCCTGAAAAGCATGGCTCTTCAAATGCCTTCATATTCTAAATATGTCATGTAAAATCGTAAAACTCCGGGGTAGGATTTTTACGCCACGTGTTCGTGTAGTCCCATATACATCGTTCTCAATGTACAGTGTTTGTAACTTTACCAAGACTTGGCCAAATTTCTTATCATTTTGATGATTCCAGAACCTTGCAATACACACAAATTCTTATATTATGCTAGATGATCAACCTTTTCTGGTCGATTCCACACCGTTTCTTTCACAATGCAATCGCATGACCAGAACTCAACTTCATCTTTAACGGAACTTGTCATGGTATAGATTTCTGATAAATGCATTTCATATATGATATCATAAACTGGCCTTGATAAACCTGGAAAAAACGAAGAAGACTTCCTGATCTAAATATAAACTGAATCGTAACCGAATACGAGGAAACGGGGTCGGTTGCAAAGTCAACATGGAGACAACAATATGTTATCACTGTGTAAGATGAGAAGGAATGGGCAAGTCTTCTGAATTTTCTCCATTTCATAAGCTTCAAATCTAATAGACTGATCGGTGTATTGTGATGTGGTTCATCATATCTCATGTACTGGCCTAGGATTAATAAGCCAACAGATCGCTTTCTGGAAGATGCGTCTTTACCAAGAACAGCCACAAATGGAGTCTCTGCTGCACATTAATTTGACGATTGGATAGACCTCTGTGATTCTCTTAGTCATTGTGTAAAGATCATGGAGACAGTGTCAGGTGCTCTCTGGTCGTGCTGAATGTCATCGTTCTCGATGTGGTGCAGATAATGTCAACTTGTCAAGGTTGTTGGATGCTCTCTATTTCACTAATCGGACGACAGGCATATTGGAAGGGATACATCATCATCTCATCACTGAGCACTATCAAATCCTTTGGATTTTACAAGATGGACCATAAGAGAAAACCAACTTATAACTGCATTGATTCGCTGACCTGCTGTGTAGCCACAACTGAGAAGGGTTGGTTACACAACATGGATTGACAAAGTGTGTATCCTAATAAATGATATATGTGCTTTATATCCGGAACCATGCATATCGCACACTGACGGAATAAAGCTCAATTTATGTATACATTATCTAAAATGGATGCCATGCACATTCACAGCACGATCTATTAGAGTAGTATGCTCTCTCCATTTTACATCTAATTCAAGTGAAAGAATACTCCAGACAAACCAGGATCATGCCTCTGCGTGATTCACGTACGATGCAAGGCATGTCCTACAGACAGTCCCCCGCAGAAACACTTAGTGGATGTCGTCATCTTCGCTGTAAAGCATTCCTGGTCATCGTGCTTGGCGTACTCCTGGTCGCATCCTACCCCGCAACCTACTCCTCAGCGATGCTCATCGTCGGGGTGTTCCTCATCCTCCTCGGATCCGCTCTCGCTTTCATGTACTACGTCGCCAGGGATTTGGGAAAGGAAAACACGGCAGCTGGACAGGGCGTGAATCGTAGCTGGAACCGCATTCGTCGACAACGACTTCAACGACGTCGTCGTAGGAACTCAGCAACCAGGAGATCGGCTAATACTAATCCGACATCGGGAGAACATGATCATGAGGATACTGCTCCTCCGCCGGCATATGAGACTAGTATCAGTATTGAAGAGCTTATGCGGTATGTTTCTCACGTTTTCGCTCTCTATTTCCATGTCGTTTAAGATTATAACAAAACACGAATAAAAACTATAAGCTGCTGCAATGTTTTTCAATTTTCAACAAGATTGATAAATTAAAAATATCAGTATAAAGGGCAGAATTGTATTCACCTGGTTCAACCCCTGTCTTATATTCACAAAACTTGTTCTAATTCTACGTAAACAGATTTCGAAGTTTGTAGATATAGACGAATTGGATCGCAGTATATCGAATATTATTGTGATCTTTGTTCATGTTCTTATCATTACCTCCCCATAATTTCGACAATTTTCAGGTATGTTTCGCCCCTTACTTTTTTCTCTTTTTAAATTTCCATTTCGAATTAACATAATGCCGTTACTTTGTCAGTACCCTAGAACCCTTGTTTACATTTAGAAGTATCGATGCAATATACTGTATTGGTTTAACAAAATGAATACTCATAATTATCATTTCATACTCATAGAAAAGTGATAAATTGAAGACACTAAAAATGATGTCCCTTTGATAGCATGGTTATGATAAACGAAGTTGATCTTAAACTGTCAGTCACCATTTAATTTGGGCGTTGTCCGGCAACATGTCTGAATGATTATGAGCGAAATTATCAAGTTAGGCAATAAAATTAACTTGGTCAATGTTTTCCTTTCACCTATCTGTCTGCAGTTGCCCGGAACCCTCTGATTGGACCTTTCTACCCTCCGATCCACCTCCAGTATACTTTCCACCAATCACATCTCTCGACTCAAATCACTCTCACACGGCGACAGATGGTCTTCCCGAAACTGACCAATCAGCATTGCCCATTTATAGCATCAGTCGTGAGCTGAGTTACACACTACCGACGTACGAGCAAGCATTAGATGAAACTGATACTCATGGTGCTATGAATGTGAACGATGGTGATAATGGTACACACCTCTCTAACCAAGATACAGTTGTTGTTGAACTGGATGATGACCACGAGATAGACGCAGTACCACCTACATTATTAGTATGTGAAACAAGTGTGTCTAATTCTGACAGTATACAACAGTTACCTATCAGGTCTGTACAGAGTGACGGTGAAAGTGTTGAGACTATTACTCATGTATCAATTTAGATAGAAATTATATAAACTGTTTGTACATCTATTAAACAAGTAAAGTAATGTGACTATCTTATTATAAGGCCAAATAATTTCATTTGTAATGTGTGTTTGATTACCATGTTGACCATTATGCCCAGGGGCGGATCTAGCTTTTTTTTAAGGGGAGGGGGGTTGATCCAATGGCGATGCGGAGTCCACGTTTTTCTATATATGCACATCACATTTTCACTTAGCAGCCCAAGGGGGGGGGGGGGGGGGGTTAAATCCCCTAAACCCCCGTAGATCCGCCCCTGAGGCCTTTTTTGCGAGGCAGCTGACGTCTTTTGCCTTCATTTTGTTAATTTCCAGCTTCGAGTTTTGAGAGCGAGCAAAGCGATCAAGCTAAAAGAATTATGGTAAAAGCATTATACATGTATCTCCATCAAAACGCACAAGACAATTATCATATACAAATACATAGTATGTCATCTCGCTATACATCTGAGTGATAGGGATAATCGCATATGGTATCAGTCTCGTCATTGGCAAGCGCAGACTGTCTTATAAAATGTCAATCAATATGGATGAATATATGGAGGAGGAAACTGTAACTCAATCATGTCATTCGTACCAAAAGTATGAGATGGAATATGGCTACGTATATGCTTGTTTTGCATGTTAAATCGTAGATGTTTATACAAAAACGATGTTGAAAAGGAACTCTGGACAGAAAAATAGAGGAAACGGAGAAGGACAAAAAGAAGGAAATACCAGCCCTTTGGTTCAACTGTAACATACATGTACAACCCATACATGCCGTGATAGTTTGCAATTGAGCTATTATTCAATAATATATAACAATAATAGAATACAGGTAAATAAGAATAATAGTAGGTTCTTGTATTTTTAGCCATGGTTGCTATATTTGTCATTCCTGGCGCTGAATTACTGTTGTTGTTGTTGTTGTTGATGATGGTGATGATAGTAAAAAATAATAATTTGTCATTATAACAAAAAAATAATAATAGTAATAAAACATGATTATGTACTAACTTTCACGTCTACTGAATTATCTTATTATTAATAACAGTTCTTGCATCATTTTTTTCTTCAGTATATGCAGCAATATGGGCAAATGCGTTTACTGTGACCATTTAATCACGTAATTATTGGCTTTTAGAAGTGCATGGAAAAATCGATCATAATAGATAGAACGCCTTTGTTTAGAAACATCGTGATATCACGTTTCCTTGCAACTTCCTTTGTAAATCGACGTAAACTGTTTTTCTTACCTTTTTTCATGAAATGATTGTGACACTATGATTTATTCTTGATAAATGAAGTTCATATCTTTTCAAAACTTTATTAATCAATAGAAAGAGTCATAGTAACTGAACAATAAAGATGGAAGAAAAAAATAATCCAAAATATTGGCAACCGTGTTTCATCATTAATATATTGAACTATGCGTATACAACTTAATATATTCTATTCTTCATATATAGCTGTGTTGTATGGTAGCTAAGTACTTGAAATCGATCACTTAAAGGTAGTATGACCCATTTGTAGGCCAAAAATGACAATGTTAAATTCCAATGCCATTTGAAATTGTGTGGGAAAATAATGACCGTTGGTTGTCGTAACGAATTCAGCGAGCGCAGACCATAATTGTACCAAATGGTGGTACATTTTGTGCTGCGCAAATAATCAATCGGCTTAATTAATTCGGCCGTCACAAGAAGTGGGTTATTGATATAGACAAATGTCCATGTACCTACAGCTCATTTTATGTATGTTATTACCAAAGAAAAAAAGTAGTTAGTCAGTCACTCAATAGTGTCTGACAGAGGAGTCTAGAAAGCAAACGGGATTCCTTGCATGATTTGAATACTAGGACACTGCTAACGTTTAAATTTCACAGATAGGAGTCATACGTGACATTTTTATAATTCCTGCAAAGTTCTACAGAACTTGATATTGGCTGCAAAAGGGATACACTACCTTTAAGAATAATCATGTGTGATACCAAAATCTATATTAATTATGATGATATGGTCTCCTATTTAATGCCTATTTCTGTACTTATATGACACAATTCCAACAAAGTGTTTAAAACATTCAGGATTCAATTGATAATGCGCACCTTTATTTTGATATTTTTATTCAATGATAACTCGATACAAATATGAAATGTTACTCAAGTATATTGGTACCTCGATGATGATATAAAAGAACCCTGATGTACTCTAAAATAAAATAAAATACCATATATATATAACGATTGTGCAATAAAATGTAATTTGTACACACATTCATCAATGCATAACAACTCTTGTACACAAACAAAGATAACTATTTGTACAATACTGAATATGATATTGATAAGGTCTTATATTTTAACTATTGATAACCTTCAAAGATTGCTGTCAAATATTTCAGCCTTTATCTGTTAACCTCGAAAGGTAGAATTGATTTTCATGGGTATTGTGCAAGTATAGAGATTATAGGAGCCATACCGTGCAGTGAATCAGCAAAATAGAGCCTACTTCAAATCGCCAGGCCGAGGGCATTGCTAAAGTCAATGACAAAGGCCAGGGATAGATATGTAGCTCTGTCATTATCTAGATAATATTGAGCTCATGCTTCTGTGCTTTTGGGAGGGGGAGGGGGAGGGGGAGGGAGAGGGGGGAGTGGTAATTCAAAGTCGTACATGGGATGGGGGCATTTTATTTTGGAATGTAGCGTAACTGACGTTTAATAGGGTAAAGCACTTTTGAATCTTATAGGACCATCGGTACATAATAATGTGATGTATGCCACAATGAAGCAATAAAATATAATTACTATTGATGTAATTCTTCAATATTTTCATGATAAACAATAAGTCATGTGCTACGTACATTTGGGTTAATGGGTTTAATTTGAAGGTATGTATTCATGTAGGTATGTTCTTGAGCTAGAGATGAGAGATGTTGCATAAGGATAATGTTATTTCAAATATAATTTTTATACATAGTAAACGAATATGCTAATGATGTGCGCACGCAGTATTGGTCGCCATTTTCAAGGAGCGGTCAATGAACACGACAGTAACAATGCCAATAGTAAACTTTTTTAATTTAAGTGATCGTTCGTTTGTTTGTCGAGTGGAGACAGATCACCTATATTAACTTAGAACCTTGTTGTCATAACTGTAGGTAAACATAATATACCCCTTCATATACACCCTCCCTGCACACATCACACACAAAAACGATGTGATAGGGAATACCTTGTCTCAGCTGTAATAACATGCATATGATAAACCTCGTACGCCCCCTAATTCATCAAATGTTATAAAGATTAAATATTTACCATTTTTTCACAAATTAATATTCTATATTGAAAGACCGTATGTGAAAGACACCATCATCTAACATAATATAGAGTACAGCAATTACCACAAGCAGCATACCAAACATTAACTAGGCTTGTTGGTTTCCTTACACTCTAAAAACTGAAATGTTAAATTTCAATTTGAAAGGCCCGAGGAGTGACTACTCTTTCAAAATGTCAGATTGTTTCTTTTAACCTGCTAGATTCAACCTTTATAGTGTTGGATCCGGCATGTTTAAAGTGTTAATCCACCATTTTGAAAGAGTGGTCACTCCTCGGCCCTTTTAAATGGTGATTTAACATTTCAGTTTTTAGAGTGTATGTATGTTCATTTACATTACATCTATCTTACTATACAACAATGACTACAAACCAACTGAACAAAGACAGTATAATAAGAAACTTTGGGAACATAAACGAAACGCCCTCAGTGTCTGGGAGTGATAGAGACTTAAAGAATAAATATAAAAATAACAAGATACAAGTGTGATAAAGCTTTGATAAACAATGCAATCAAATGCTGCTTTGTTCTTAACAAATACGTGGAATACAAAAATATAATTATATAATTATAAAGAAGTAGTTACAAAAATGAAATAAATTGCATAGTGTAAACAGAATAAACATCCTTTTCAAAGTATAAATATATGACAACTTTGACAACTATCAAAGTATAAGATCAATATACATTTTAAGTTATTTGTTAATCAGAGTTTGTGGACACCCTAAATGTTGGGAAAGTCTTTTAGGTGACAAATGAACTTAAACATTATTTTAGGTTACTTATGTGACCAACTTCTTCATAAACAGAAATTATGTTCTAATATAATTTAGAACTGGCAAAACATTTGTGTGCGTGATTTACATATATACGGTATATCATCCCAAGCGACTATTCGCACGTTTTATATACCAATATTTCACTGTTCTTCTAATAAAATTTGTTTTTATACAATACCGTAACCCAGTAAATAATAATGAGAAATATACAATGGAGTATTTTTTTACATACGCAAAGCATATTTTGATACATTTTTTTTTACATTAACATAGTTAAATACATTATCAACATAGGCGCACCCGTCAGGTATACTAGCAATTCCGGCGTGGGTTGGAGGGGGGGGGGGGGGGGGGGCTGCGGACGTCACGTTCCCGAACGTCAACTTTCCAATGTCAAATGAAATTGATGCTACATTAATATTCTAACGAAGCGAGTGAGACATTTTGACACTTTATGAACATTTACAATGTCATTTAGTTTAAAACAATACACTTGATAGGATCGAACAATTACAGATAGATGATATCATTGATAGAATATGAGGTGGCGATGTCGGAATACTGATAAATTTAAAATCCCTGGCCTGATCGAGGTACCAGCCAGCCCCCACCCCCTGCCACGTACGACTATATGTTTATCTACATGATCTTGTCAAAAGAAAAATGTTACATAATATTATGTCACTGAACATCACCTGTATAAATATCATGTATAATCACTCAAGAATTGTGATTTCAATATATATATATATAAGGGTTTTCGCATCAATTTGAAATATGCAGGAAAAACAGACAAATCAGATCATTATGATGTATGCAAAAACAGTAGGTGGGTCAATAAGATTTTTAATGAGGAATACTTTCCTTTGAATGAATTGAAGGGGGAAGAAAATTAATTTCCACCTCCATACACAAGTCATGATGTATTTCCAAAAAGACCCTATTGGTCTACAAAAACCTTCAGTGAATAAAAAATGCATATATAATATTATGTTTGAATAGATAAGGACTGTATAATAATTCATCAAGTGAAAGAGAAATAGAAATGCTTGCATTCCGACCTCAGATTTTCTACAATGATTAAAAAAACATGTTACAGACTAGCGAACACCATTTAAGTTGTTATAATATCAATATATCGGCAACAGATACGTTGTTGTTATTTTATTCTATAAAGTAACTGGATATACTGAGATAGGCTGATTATCTATACAATTATATACATTGGTAGATTCATGCCCTTCATCCTTTTATTGAAGAGCAGCAGTACTAAGATCATTTTGGGTTTTGAAAACAAACACCTACACCTCTTCTCACGCCCAATTCCGAAAGCGGTGTTTATTAAAAAAACATAAACAGGAAGAGAAAATTTCGTGATGTTTAAAAAGTTTGCCCACCCCCTCCCTCTCTGGTAATCCTGGATCCCCTACCTGATATTAATGTCGTAATGATCTAAAAGAATAATCAAATAAAAATTTCCAATTTTTATATAAGTGACATTATCTCTCGGACAGACAGAAGAACAAAGATTAGAAATATACCAACATCTCATGAAAGTAATTTTGTAACGAAATATATACTTAAGAACTACAAGAATGATGCTCCTATACAGAAGTTCCTTACGTCATAGAATAAAAGCATTCACACGGCGTGGTTTTCTTTACAATATATCTTAAACTCTTTATATGAGAGTATATAAAAATAATACCACGGTCAGCCGTCTATTTGTGATGTTTATTTCTACAGTTTAATGTCTTGTTCTTCCACTCTCTCTCTCTCTCTCTCTCTCTCTCTCTCTCTCTCTCTCTCTCTGTTTCTCCCTCTCTCTCTGTTTCTCTCTCTATCACCCATATACTGGAACGTTTAAATGCTCTGCGAGAAATTCGCATTCATGCGGATCCCTCATCGGCCATTCAGAGACAATCCTAGTTGACATGATAATCTTCTGGTGAGTATAAATGATAATCATTTGATGGTGAACTGAAAAGGGTAGTTAGATCAGCTGATGATCATCATTATTCAGTCATCACCGCAGCACAGTTTTGGTGATCGTCGTTCAGTAATGTGATGAACAGTTTTAGTATGTATGGTAGCTGTCTCTCAAATGTATTTGTTGTACAAATGACTGGTTCATCAAAGCCGTCATTAAAGTTTGACAGATCACCATTGATAACAGTAAATGATGTGCTGATACCTTGCTTCAAATGTCATTCACTCGTTGATCAATACATACCATAGTCATTCAGTGACGTACTAAAAGGGGTCGCAAAGGCAAGCGGTGTTGGGACCCCATTGGCTACAGGACTGGGGCCAGCATTCATGGGTAGCGTTTCTCCAAGATTCCCGTCAATTACATGTACATCAGGTTCAAGTGGTTGGTCGTTGTAATCACCCCCAACAAGAGGCAAGTCTGTCATGGGGATGGCCTCTAAATTAGCTGGACGATCGAGCGTGCTCCTCTGAAGAGATTGTTGCCAAACGGGTTGCACGTCACCGACAACAGGTGCAGGGGTATCATCGTAGTCTTCCATAGAATAGCACTTATGACAGGCGAAGATGAATCCAACAATGATCAGCAACAACCCGAAGACCACACCTGCCAGCAGGAGACCGCTATTTGGCCAGGCATCGTTGAGAACGGTAATAGCTACAAACGCCGCCACAAATCCACTCAAAACAACGAAACCAGCGAGCACAAGACCAATCCCACAACATAAAATATTTCTCTCCTTTCCTTTCTCTCGTCGCTGTTTTGGTTTCCTGGGTGGGTTGCGGTGGATCGGTTGAGCCGTTGGGTAACTTGGAATCAAAGTAGGCACAACTCTAGGTTGTTGAATACCGTTGGGATGTGTAAGACCATTCATTTGGTTAACGTTCGGACCTCCATTGGCTTGTCTACGACCACTGCTATACTGTTGACCTCCGATAAGACTACCATTGGCTTGTCTACGACCACTGCTATACTGTTGACCTCCGATAAGACCACCATTCGGCTGTCTACGACTACCACCATTCTGTACAGGGTATGCTTGCTGTTGCTGTTGCTGTTGATGTTGCTGTTGAATTAGCCCCAGCCTCTTGAATGCCTGCTGCTCAGTCATGGCAGGTTGTTGTCTTTGTCGTTGTTGTGGAGATTGGACTTGATGGGGCGGATTTTGTTCCCGTTGGTTAGTCGGTACTTCTCCTACTTGCCCAATAAATTGTTCGAACTCTAATAATGAGTTAGTACGTCTGAAAGAATTACTGTTATCTCTGTATCTGTCCATTAGACTCAACCCTCTCAGGGGTTCTCTCGTCGTGTCTTGATCAGGTTGAACCTGGTATTGATGGTGGATATCCTGCTGGAGAGCTGGCTCGTGGAGCGGGTAATCACGAGTAATTTCTTCATTTTCAGCAAGAATAGGAAGAAACTGATTTTCTGGTGTCAGTTCCTCGGGAGACAGGAACCCTCGACTGGCACGATGGTTTAGATTCTGTGTGAGTTCTTTCCGAGCCACGTTCTTAGGTTGACGATCATTTCGAGGAAAGGTTCCGAATTCACGTCCGGTTGGGATTGGACTGATTTCCATGAAGGGAGAATTATTTGTGTCGTATCTTTTAAAGCGGTCAAGGTTGTTTCGTTGTGAGTTCTGCTGTCCTGGGCGACCGTTACTTGCTGATGTGAAGGGCCAATGGGTGAATGGCTGTTCAAGTGCCATGGTCAGGGTGGATATGTGACTGATACGTTGGTAAAGTCCTGGTGCAAAACTTCAGGTTCGTTTATAGACGAGATGAAAATCCAAAATTATCACCTCCACCTGAATGTTAAAAGAATAAAGGAGAAAGCCTATTAGATATCATTACTCAATCTTAAACAAACAAGTACATAATTGATACGCTGTAAGAAAATGAATAAATAAAATAATGAATACAAATTAAAAATCACTGGTTAATAAATACCCAATGTAAAGGCAATCAATTGTTTAAAAAAGATATATATATATATTTGCTCAACTCGGGTGAAATTGTGTCCAATAACAAGTTCTGAACGATTTCCCTTATAAGGGGTAACAACTTAGTGAAGTTAGGCATAACATGAGTATGAAGTTATCCAACAATTTCCGTAAGATTTGGAACTTTATTAAAGCCAATACTTTATATAAAGCCATGCTATAGGCTCATAGGTGTAATTGAATTAATATAGCCTGGGAATCTGATTGCTATGTGATTGAATCCCGATCATCAATGGCTTGCCAATGTTCAATTTCCAAGAATGTGGTGCTAAAGGCCCAACCCCCTTCCCCTTATAAAAAAAAATCAACGACGTATCACGATGTTTTTACTAATAGTGAAACCACATAGGATTCTTATAGGTTTCGTTGGTATCATAAACATGGCATAGACCAGTCAACTCGCTATCCATGTTATTGTTGTTGATATCATCCAAGCAGTGTTACAAAATCATATGCAATCAAACACATTACAACAATACAATCTTAGCCGTGCGATGTCAAAACTGAAACGCAACCAAAACGGGGCAAAAAATACCAGGGAAAAATACTAACTCACGTATTGAATGATGAATGTACACATTTCTATCCCAAATAGATTGGGCTACAAAAGCAAGACGAAGTAAACTTGAATAGCTATAGGAAGGTCACATAGAAATTAGCACAATTTAAATATTCCAGATTGAAATAGGGGAGAGGTCTCCCGTTAGTGCGGTATGACCCTTATAGGGATGAAAACAGCGTTGCAACAATGGCTATGGCATTGCCTATTCGACTATGATGGATCACTGAATAAGAGTTCAAAGGTAAATTATTTGATCTTGTTTTCCAGCGGTAAATAACCTTACAATAAAGAGATTATTCAGTTGAAAACATAAAACCTTGGCTCAAATCTCTTCCTTCAAACGGCAGGGGATGCATGCTTTGGAGTAAAAAAAAATTTGATATATAGTGTACGAAATGACTGATCAGAAGGAAGATTCAATTTGTGCTAAATATATTTCTAGGATTTTATTTCACGTTAAGTCGCATTTATTTTGTTTGTTCCATCAACACTCTCTTTTAGATATATATATTATTATTGTTATGTTATTTTTTAATGGTTTATCAAAAATACTAAAAAATAGCAGCCCGAGAGCTGAGTTAAATTCAGTTTACAATGAAATCACATGAAATAAATCGCAACACTAATACAATTATTACATAAAGCTTACGAGAATACATTAAAAGATAAAATTAATAAGGTATAATATAATTTTAAAAACTGTGATATCGTATCTTTTACTGAAACCCTAAAATCTGAAGGAAAAAAATAAAACCAGTATAATCTTTTGAAATGTTTGGAAGCATGCAGATATCATGATGAAAAAAATCTATTAAACTGTGGTTCTATAAAGATGAAATATATATATTTATATTTGTATAATATGTTTATCTGTGCATATACATATAATGAGACAATGTCGTATTTCAAGGGTGGTAATAAAGGGTAACTTTTATTATCATTAATTCATCGGAATGTTTGAATTGCACGGCAAATTTGTGGTTTTTGAGGTTGAAATGCAGTCCACCGTTATAACCCAACGCCCATGACTACGCCCTAATCTTTACAAAATAATGTTTGTATGGGAAAATCCGGGAGTGATCTTTCTTTTCAAAAGAGAACTGAGCTGGTAGAATAGAGAAATAGCTGGTAGAATAGAGAAATGAATGGTTTAAGGGGATGTGGTAGTCTGTTTCCATGTGTAGTAGGTCACAATTCGCTGACACCAGACTTCGTGGAAATACTATTAATGGCTGTACAAGTCTGCACACAGTAAACCCGTGGTCCCATTGTCTATCGTCTCTCAGAGAGTCTTCGGGTGAGGGAAATGTAAGATAATGACTTTTCCATATGGCGCGATTGGGGAAAATTGCAAAGCGTAACATAAGGCATGTTGGTTGTAAAACTGAAGGCTAATCCTGGTGATTGACAACCTGTTATTAGTTAAACACCCAAATATTGTCGAATTCCCCATGAGAGCCCACTACTATGAGTCTTTAAAAAAATATAGAGCCAAGTGTGAAATATGTTTAAATTTAGTAGAAGATGATAAACCAATGTCTACTGCTGCCATTAAATTGTATAGATGATGAGGAACGATCAATTATACGTGATAGATATTCATCCTTTATATGTCGTGAGGAATATTTATGATAGACAACAAAGTAAGATCGATTCAAGATGATAGCAAGAGTAAATTTCGTTCTAGAAATATTATTTAAAGTCGCACTTTAATCCACTAAGGAAAGTAAGTTAACTTGTTGAAGATTTATATGATTAATGGGGGGAATTTTTTTGAAAGGCTATGATCCAATTTCTCAACAAAGATATATATTTTTTCAGCTAGATGAAAACTGCCCACTGATATTTTATGTCAAGGAAAAGCAAACAATCACAGTTACAGGGTGATAAACTATTACAATATGTTTATCCAAGCTTCTATTACTGCAATAGAACAACAACATTTGACGTCACTTCCTCCTCCTCTTCTTCTGAAATGAGGATTTGACATAACTTGGTTTTACATGGCTCATCTCGAACTTAGCAGAGAGATATTGTAACATTAACAAACAAATCAGATACCCTTTTTCTCATGCAATGAATCTCAGAGTCTTAAATGATGTTAGTGATTTTCATCACACGTTGCCATAAGGTCCATTACACATTTTATGCAAACATCGTATAATTTCATGTAAGTTTTATGAATAGAAGAGGTATTGGATTTCGAAAGTTTCCACAATAATTCAAGCTTTTATGAAAAAAATATTTTCATTTTTTCATCGAAGATTATTCTAAAATATCTCATACAATTAAGAAGTGTATAAGATCTCATACTTATGTTAATGTATGTTTACATGTACCGCATTTCATGAATTCGCAATCTTTAATACTATAATTCCTCTCCTTACAAGTTCTTTATAAGCATCCTAGATAGATCAGCAGTGAGTAACACTAATGACATGTACTGTACTTTTCATAATCTATCTACTGTATTTAGCCCCATTCCAAACATCAATGTATTTCGTTATCGATAGCGTTTGTGTTTGTAATTCTTAAATTTGGGTAAAAATTATTTCATACGCAATTAAAGTGTTATATTGTTGTTATTTGTTAACAGAATCAGAATCTAAAACGAAGCATAGGTCCTAATTCAGATCACCGTGCTAGCAATCTTAATTTAAATGGTCTACAATGAATATCAATTCTGTTTTTCCAACAAGAGAAATATTACTTTATGTTGTGTACAGTTGACCTTTATAAGGTATCATGAGAAAACTAAACAAAAAACTTGAATAAACATTATAGAACCATTATAGAATAAGGAAATACTTTTTAGAACTTCGGTTAATTTTAGTAAGTAATAATGGTGATAATGGTGATAACTACGCAAAAAAAACTACTAGAGATTTAACTGTGAAGTTCTTGTGGTAGCGATGCATACAAAATACTTGGATAAAGGCATTATAACATGCAGAAATTATTGAGAATTAATGGGTTATAAGGTCATCTGTCTATAAAGGGCAATGTACTGTTACCCAATGGTAGTATTGACTATACAGATACACTATGTTTAAATCATCAACAACAAGATATATTGAAACATTGATTCATAAACAATATACTCACCAGAATGACATATGTGTTAATCCCCGTAATATGATGTGATGTGATGTTACTACGATGATTCATCCCTGGTGCACAAGTCCATCATAGGATGATTGCTAGGCGTGTATGTATAAAACGCAAACATGGGTTACGCCCGAATCTACGAATGGCGCCAATCCCTGATAGTTCATAAGCACCGGCAGAAATCCTCTTTTAACTGTCAAAACTTCATTTTATATTTGTTAACTTTGTTCTGCTTCTTCTCGGATGTTAGCAAAGTTGAGAAACATTAGAGTAAAATGCTAATACTGTGCTCAGAATTCAGAGGGTGCGACTCGACCGGAAATGGTTAACTTGGTGAAGTTCACAAAAACTTTTTTGCTATCCGCAGCGGGCCCATAGATTGTATTGATATCATTATTACACCGTGTTTGCCTCTATGCCTGTGGTGTATTGTGGGAACGATCTGGTAGCAATACAATAACCTCCTCCCAAATACATATTTACTTTCTGTTCAAAGGCAGTACGGCGTGAGACAACGCAAATCCAACGTGCAACGATATAGCGCAGGAGGCCAAGATTGAATAGCCTAAAACCCAATGAACTGAAAAGTTGACTATAGAAGATATGTATTCATAACGAGTTATGACGAATGTCGGAATGCCATCGCTTTTCATCGCTATTCACCCCGCCTACTCTTCATTATTTATCGAACACACGGACAACCGTAAGAATTGACGAAGTGAGGCGACAAGGTACAAAGGTCCATAGGCAACAAGAGAGATATTGGGTGAAAACATGTACTTTTAGGCTAAAATAGATGTACTATGTGGGCTGGAATTTGAGCAGTTATAAAGGGAAACAACAAACTGATCACAATCATGGCTAATAACTACTCAGGCCTACATGGTATGCGGCCAAATAATTTAATATTATGGCAGTTATGGACGTATTTATGAGGATAATAAGTGCACCTCTGTGCTATTTAGTACAATGTTGGGCGTATTGTTTTGAGTTTTAGGGGCGTGGCAGGTCTATCAATGAAATAGGGTGTGTTTCCTCTCTACTAAAGTGGTCTTTTATACTGACAGTACTGAAAATAACGTGTAATATCACAAGCAAGCTTGGCCACTGAACTTACGGGGGGGGGGGGACGGAGTCTGACAACCATACCGATGGAAGAAAACTTTACTAGATTTGTTGTCGTTGCTGCTGATTGTTTGCATGTTGTAACGTAAAACTTTGTTTCTTCCTTTGAACTAAGTTAAGTTCAACGGAAAAAGAGACAGCAGTTAGCAAGACCGATCTGCCTCCAAGTACTAAGATGCTACAGACGATAGGAATACAGACATTACAGAGCTGGACTCATGTCAGTCTAAACAACGGAACGGAGAAAAATTCTCCTTGAACTAGAGATCTTTTTCACAACCACCACCAATATCACTACTACCACCATCTCCTCCACCACCACCAACACCACTGCCTCCACCTCCTCCATCACCACCACCACTACCAACATCACGAGTATCACCGGCACCTCCACCACCACAACCTCCTCGATCATCACTATACCAACACCATTCCTCCCCCTCTCTTTCTCTGTCTGTCCGTCTCTCTCTCTCTCTCTCTCTCTCTCTATCTCTCTCTTTCTCTCTGTATGTCTCTCTCTCTCTCTCTGCCTCTATGTCTCTGTCTGTCTGTCTCTGTCCCCCCCCCTCTCTCTCTCTCTCTCTCTCTCTGACCTCTTTCTGTCTATTCCTGGAAAGATCTATCATTCTTTTTCCTAGTTATTATGTACATGTTACACTCATTCTCTCTTTCTTTTTTCTCCATTCTTATGTTAATCGACCGTCAACGTGACGGTACATTTGAATTTCAATTAAACCGTCCACTGAAGAAAAAATGGCAATCACTAGTGATAATAATAATAATAATAATAATGGGTTCTTGTATAACGCTCATGTGATGTCTGTCAGATTTGACACTCCTGGCGCTCCCGATTATGTGAAATACATTTTTATTGCATGATTGGATTGGCTTTCTGACAGAAGTCAAACAGTGTACAAATTACAATTTTACAACATGGATTGATGACAACATTGAAAAGTACCGATCGTTTGTATGAAAGCGATATAAAGTGAGAACTTGTGAAAGATTGTCATAGTTAAAACAGGACGACACATTTCTCAATACTGACAAAAGGCTGTTAGTGACCCTCTATTAAACATATTCGTCAGTCATTCGTATTCCAATATAAATGATAGTGCACCTGACACTCCCGAGCAACAATCTTCTTGGCACTGGACAACAACCCCGACTGACCACTACCCCAAGCTGGTAAACTAACATCTCAGACAGTATTGGACAGCATTATGTCGGAAAAATTACCGCCCCCCCCTCCCCCACCCCTCTCCGTTACTACTCGTAAGACGCATTTATAAGAGCAAAATGAAAATCGCGTTTCCGAAATCAAATCAGTTATCCAGGGGTAGATGTTTGGGATGGTTGTCCTAGTGTTGGTAATACCGATACATTCATTGAATGATAAATCTGAGCATATCACAAAATAATAATGTAACTAATGGGGCATTGAAAGAATGTTGCAATCAATTACAAATCCCCAAAGTCAAGCGTAAGTCTTGCGATTAATTACAAATTTGCAATTAATCGCAACTCAACTTTCTTGCAACGCCCCATTAGAGAGAGAGGGAGAGAGAG
Source organism: Strongylocentrotus droebachiensis (assembly GCA_035222895.1). Lineage (NCBI taxonomy): Eukaryota > Metazoa > Echinodermata > Echinoidea > Camarodonta > Strongylocentrotidae > Strongylocentrotus > Strongylocentrotus droebachiensis. The sequence continues at coordinate 53,168 of JAVYIG010002484.1, read as the reverse complement.
AGGGGGGGGGGAAATAAAAGCTAGACTTTAATCCTAACAATATCCTAAGAAATTGAGGAGTCTAGTGCAAATTTTGCAACTAAGTCTTTTAAAATAGTTCCTTTTAATATTATTTTGTTTATTCATAGAAGAGATAAAAGATACATGAAAACCTCGTCTACTATATACATGACTGTATTCCCTTATTAGTGTAATTTTTCATGTTGCTGTATATTATTCTATTTCTAACACATGTCTATTTAGAAGTCGGAACTATTCAAATTGATAAATAGGATTTTTCGTCATAAATGCGAAAATGACGTAAATTCAGTTTGTATAAATACTGTAGTTGATTTAAAAAAAAAAACAGATTGATAAAAAGATACCATGTAATCGCCGAATCGCACATACACGACACAACAAATACGCCAAGGCAAAACTCATGGGGCAAACGTTGTGATACACAGGCATTTTCACTTTTGGCCAGCTTTAAAAAAAAAACTTTTCCAGATATTTAGCCACCATTGCTTTCAAAACATTGAATAATACCTACTTAATGATGATCTGTAAAGAAAGACAGGCAAAATAATAACGCCATTTTGATTTGGTTGATGTACATTAAGATGATCATATAAACAAAACCGGAAAATGCGCCCATATTTTTTGTTGTTGATCAAAGCAAAAATATATTCATAGATAGGCCCTCCTACAATGTTTAAACAAAATATTTAAAATGTGGTAATGTACATAATGTACCTAATCAAATATATTTTGGTTTCATAACCTAGTAAATGTAACTGCATACAAACATGCAGTTATAACCTAAATTATTCATACCCTTACCAAGTTTTGTAATATTGTAAGCATGTGAAACATGGATTTATCTCGATTTATGTTTCTTGAGATTGTGACAGCTTTTAAAAAGCATTAACAAATTCCTTGATTGCACCAGTCCACCTTTCGTTGATGAGTTACGAAAAATACAACAAACATCAAATTTACAAGGGGTATGAATCATTCAGATGTTAACTATATTTGCATATGTTTATATATCTATAAGCATAATTGTAAAACACAAAATATTTGCACCATGAAGAATTATCAGTTACGAATGAGGAGACATGTGTCAGTAGAGCGTTTGTCTATTGAACGAAAGATCCTGTTTCCAAATCCAGCCTGACGAAGAAAAAAAATCGAGCCTTGTGAGAACGTGACCGCCCCCACCCTCCTCCCCCCCCCCTCTTCCCCACCCACTTGCCTGCCGAATGATCACTGATAATTACAAATTTAAAAAACATCAAGACAACATTTGTATATTATGATCAGCAGTAGTGATTTCACTTTTACCACGCTGACTAGTTTGCCATTCGCATACCTGGCCATCGTCTATCAAAGTTTAAACAAAATCCAACTGTTCACCTACCTATCAACTCATTTTCTCTTCCATGACAAGACGAATTTGTGCAATATACATCCAGAAAATCATGGTGCCATCAATGACCTAAATATAATATCATCGATTGGTTCTTTTGGTCTAGATTTAGGTCAGAAAGCCATTATCAATGACACATGTTGACAATGTGCTGTGGACACCACTCTAAACATTTAAACATTGTGTTTTTTAACATATTTATTAAAAAAAAAAATATTCTGACCGTAGTGAAAATCATATTGATTGTTCTATGCAGTTTACAGTTTGTCTATACATCTACAACATGTACATGTATAATCAGTTGTGCTTTGAATAACGAGCTCTCTTCATTTTCTCTGTCGATGTTGTTTTTATAAAGGCAGGCTCTCTCCCTGGTCCTATGAAGAAAAAGAAAACAAATGAACAAAGAATACATAATTATTGTAGAAACGACTTTTAATGAGTGCGTTAAAGGGCGTATATAGGGTTAGAAATTGTATTCGACAAAGACATGGGACGGTGGTAAATGACCCTAACAAAATGACAAAAAAAGATAATCCCATACTATGTTTGGAGAATTATAATACAAATGACATCATTATTTAATATCCATGATTATGTAGTATACAGGTGTGTAATGGCCCCAGATTAGCAAGAAAATAATGTCCCTAAAATCATTGAAGAATACAAATAAAATGGAGTTGGTTGCTAAATTAAAAACGCACATTGCTCGTCCTTTGAAATATAATCAATAAAGCAATTTTCTGCCCCTCCCACCTGCTTTGCTGTACATTTCTGCACGGTTATTCGCCCCTCATGTATAGTTACTTTTATCTGTATTTCCATTATTATTATTATTCATTATTTACTTTTTTAATATATTTATATACGGTATATATATATATATATATTTATTTTTTTGGGGGGGGGGGATGATTTTCCCACACTTGGCCTTAGTGTGTTGGGATTTCTTTAAATGGTAGATATTTGTGGCTTTATTATCAGTGTAGTTGATTTGAATCTCATACCTCTGTTGTATATTCCACCGTAGTAGGCTGCATGGTCATCCCATCATGACCGAGGGTCATATCGTCTCCTCCCGCGTGAGACGTCGTCATCTCCTGGTCGTCGTCATAACCCGAGTTAGGTACCATTGTTTCGTCATCATGAGTGTAAACCATATTACCCACTCCAGCAATCTCCCCGGACTCTCCCATGTCCCCTCCAAATTCAAATAACTTCATCTTGTTAGTTTTATAGAAGCACAGATATGCAGTACTGCCAATAAACACAATCAAAGCAATGATGAACACTGGGATACCGACGGTTAAGAGATTGAAAGTCGGTGGAAAGTTGATCGCCCCCATGATCACCAGAGCGAGTCCAACGAAGAGAAGAGGAGCAGAGATGAGAAATGCGATTTGGGAGGCTGACCAGGTGAGTTTAGTAGCATCTTGAGAGCTAGCTACGGAATCATCATCGTATTCAGCAAGGAGATCGAAGTCGTCCGGTAAGGCGTTGGCGATGCCACGTTCTTGTTTTATCGATTGTGATGGTTGCATGTGTTTGTCACCATTTTGAGCTGTCTGGTATGAATTATCATTTATTTCTTCTGCTGGATATGATTGTTGTTCTGAGTCTGGTAGACTTGGCAAGGAATCTGATTTGTTCAAGTCAGAGTCAATGTCTCTCGGCGACGACAACTCTTCGTCGTCGTCCGCGGATTCGACTCGGTTCGTGTCAGTTTCATGCGACGACGAACCTTTATCTACGTTCTCGGGTTCCATGTGATGTTCGGTGCCAGTTTCTGTAGATGTGTTATCATCATCCCCGTGTTCGAGCTCGAGATGATGCTCCGAATCAGTTTCTGTCTGTTCCAATTCCTCGTCATCGTGATGAGGCTCCAAATCGTTCCCTTCTTCGTATTCTTCCACGTGATTTCCAGAGCCAATTTCTGTGGGTGTGTTATCATCATTCCCGTGTTCGGGCTCCAGATGATGCTCTGAATCCATTTCTGTCAACCCCAAATCCTCGTCATCGTGACGAGGCTCTAAAGCGTGCCCCTCTTCGTGTGCATCCTCGTCCATTTCAGGATGAAGGTTATTCCATCAATGATTCCCGGAGGTCTAAATAGAATAAGAAAAAAGTGTTTGAGGTTAAAAATTGTCGTTTCATACCTGTTATACACAGTTCAGATGTAAGTTCGATTCCTCGAAAGACAATTCATTCTGATAATATGATATTAGCATTATACAGTCTGGCTAAAACAACCGAAATAACTTCCGAAGCACTCTGTCAGCGAATACATGCGCTACACAAAATCGATCGTTATTATCCTAACAGTAAAGAGAAACTCTCAATTATTGTCTCGATCGTGGCAATGATGGTTGTCGGTTAAAAAAATATATATATATTATGCTAATCTTTGTAACGCGACAAAAGAGGCGAGGACTTGTATTATGACAGCCTCAGCACTATCTTTTTCTCACTTTGGCGCCTTGATAGAAATTCATTGAAAAACTATTTCAATATTTCATTTGCGTACATAATTATCTCCAAAATATTCTTTGACATACAAACAAATAATGAAAAATAAAGATTTATGACCTAAGTTTTTCATCGTTGTTAATCACTGGAATATCTTTATCTTTATTATTGAAAAAGTATTGTTATTGTCACCATTACTCTCACCAATGTCATTGTTTATTGCTTTTATCATCAATACTCATGTCACATCCCTTGTTAGGAGGATAATAACCAGTATATCAAAGCCCTTTGTGAGAATGAAACTTGGAAAGAACAATACAGCAACACCTGTTGCCGAACCTGTTGCTAGTAGTATATCCTCGGTAGGATGTTTTTTTTTAAATCATAGTCGCTATTTTTGACACGCAATCGCTTTTCTCCGATATAAGTGCATAAATACATTCATACATTTGTATATACTCGACAAAATTAATGTATCTCTGGTGTCATACAGTACAAATCCTTTCGTTTTTGTTTTAGCACACTGTTTACGTTTTCGTTTATGATTCCAGTATCATTAAAACAAGACAATGTTCTTTCCGCTCAAATCTTGCAATTTTATTGTGTTTATAGAGTAACTTTTATACAGCTCAATGTACAGTTATCAGGTTTTGTTGCAACACGTTTTCTCTAGATTCATTTTCCCTTGCTTCGTATATTCGTCTTTTTCGTTCTTAAATAAATTATGGATAGTCATTGTAGTATATTCTTCAATAAGGCGAATCTGACACATAACACGCCTATGTTTTAAGGATGCACGTTGTTTTCTTTGTGTGAGGATTGTGAATGCTCTTGACATTACCTGTATCATTTTACAATTTAATACTTGATACTTGATTTTCATATGGAAAAAGGGAAGAAAACAAAAGTCACTTTGAACTTGAACTTAAAGACAAGAGCTTAATATGATGAATATAATTTAAGCAGCAGTGAAGCTAATAGACTATTTTGGAACTCTTCGTATAGGGGCGTGGCAAGTGTATATACGCTATATGACAGAATAAACAATAACTGAAACTAATTAATAATCAGTTTCCAAACAGTGGCTGATAATTATACAATAATGATATGGAAATCGAAGGCACATTATAATGATAGGTCTATTCTTCAAACAGATCTTTTAACCATAATGATATCAAGACTCGTATCTCGATCTGGTGTCACTGCTATTCTACCCTGCATATCTTAAATTACGTTTTTCATCTCTAATTCTTATGTCAGTAAGCTGCCACCATTACTTACAGTAATAACATGGTACTATTATAGCTGAATGTCCACATTCCCATCTACAGTGTATACAGAAAAAGAGCTATAATACTCACCAGTAGAATGAGACGGATCGCAGTATATTAAGGCCACTTTTCAGGTTAATGTGATATAAATTCCCACAGTTGGAAGTATTGCAAATGAGACCTATGTCTGATGAATTTCTACCCCACCTAACTATTGTTCAACGTGCATGACTCGTTGTTGCAGCGAAAGGTAAATATACTATTGTTATTCAATGAATAGAGTCTTACCCATGCATCTTATCAACACAAAAGATACAAAAGTTTGCATTTGAATTCTTTATAACAGATTCGAACATTAAGTGTACATTATAACAGGGTATTGTTAGATTGGCTGTACATTTTTGTGAACGTGGGAACACAGTATTACACTATATCATATTATAACAATTAAATTCAATCACTCTTTTTTAAAGGTGCGTCCATTGAGAGCTCAAATAATTGTTGTGTTAACTGTACCATATCCCGTGAATAATTGTAATTGCTTGTTTTGATTAGGCTGGTGATGAGATGATGTCACGGATGATTCCAGATAGGCCTATGAGGCAGACATCAAAAGAAGGATTGGAATTGCACGGAAAACATTTCTGGCAAAAGATAAAAATTTAACTTATAATGAGACTTTTAAATTGCTTAGTCTGGTCTGTTCTATTGTATGGAGCAGGAACGTGGACTCTAACAAAGACTATGGAAAAGAAAATCGCATCATTTGAGAATTGGATGGACAGAACTATGGTGAGAATATCATAGAAAGATACGAAAAGTAACAGAGAAATACTGCATATAGCAGGGCTTAAACAAAATATGCTGAATGGTAAAAGAAAGAAAGGCAAATACTTTGGCCACGTTAAAGGTACTATGTCCCTTTTGCAGCCAACCTCAAATGCTGTAGAACTTTGCAGGAATTATGAATATGCCATGTATGTCCTATCTGTGAAATTTAAACGTTAGCAGTGTCCTCATATTCAAATTATGCAAGGAAACCCGTTTATTTGCTAGACTTCACTGTCAGACACTATTGAGTGACTATGACTGGCTTTTTTTTTCTTCTGTGGTAATAACATACATGAAAAGAGTTGTAAAGGGTACATCATTTGTCTACATCAATAACCCACTTCTTGTGATGGCCAAGATTAAACTGATTGAATCTTTGCGCAGCATAAAACGTATGACCATTCGGTACAATTGTCTGAAAATCAAGACTATTACTTTTGGGCTCTATAGCCCTAAAGTCGATTTGACAACTAGTAGTCGTTATTTTCCCACTTGAAGACATTTTCAAGCCCCACCTTTTTTAGGGAAGTTCTAAATTAGTATTATCTTTCAAATGCAGTTGGAATTGAACTTTTTCATTTTTTTGGCCTGCAAATGGGACATAGTACCTTTAAAAGACATCAGAGCCTCATTAAAAAGATTTATTGGAAGAAAAGTAAAAGTTACTATACACTTAAAGTAATACATATGACTAGCTGGGAGGGGAAGGGAAATGCGAAGGTGGGGCCGTATTTTACTGTTTTAAACATGACGATAATCCTTACTACGAATCTTTCCAAGCGGGCAATTTGTTCGATTTAACCTTCCCTTATGCAATGGTACAAATAAAATCAATATCTAAAATCAATGAACTTCTATTTAAAGGCATGGAGTGAATGACACTGCAAGAGTGTACTGGATGGTAGAAAACAGACATGTGTGGGGGAAATATAGCAGTCAGCCTCCGAACTGGGATAAGGTACCTTGATAGATGAATAACTGAACTGGCTTTGACAAATATTTTGTTGTTAAGGGAGGCATGTGCAAGGTTTCATAAATTTCGGTTCTATTTACAAAAGCGTAGCGTGTGCCCGGCTGTTGAGGGGCACCGCTGTTATGGTCAGGGGGGAGGCAATCTTAATAGATGGTATGAGATTCGAAAAATTTGCCATCGTGTGAGGGATGGGGTAGGTTGGAAGCATCTTCTCCCTTTCATGTTGTCCTCACGATTTCCCTATTTTTCTTCTTTCTCTTTCCCCCTTTCCCCCTCTGCTTTCCATCCGGGGCACATCCCAAAAGGCACTTGAAAATGGGAAAACTCCTATGCCTTGTTTGTCATGGAATCTTTTTGCATTGTGCCCTCCTCTTAAAAAAATAGAATTCTGGATCCGCCCCTGCTATCAAGAAAGAGACACGCCTCTTTTGGGCACGCATGGGTGCACAGTGAATATAAATATGAATATACACCGGAAATTGCTTGATTCATGATTTGATCAAAATATTCATGTTTCGGGGAATTCTACAACAATTGGTATTAAAAAATGAATCATTTTAATAACTAGAAATATCTCAGAGTATTACAATCCTAATGATTAAGATTTCAAAAGAAACTTTATCTTTTATTATTTCTCACAGGACAGCTTAGTTTCAAGAGATTTTGTATTATTTCTCACATAAGAGCTTAGTTTCAAGATATTTGGTCCACACCCCCCCCCCCTTCCCACTCTCTCTCTCTCTCTCTCGCACTACACTTACAACTTTGTTATACTTTATCTATTCACCTCTCTCCCTCTCTCTATTATTTTTCCTGTTCATCCCTCTGTTTAATCCCAATTATTTTTCAAATGTGATCAGCTCTATCTTTCACTCTTTATCTCCCTCCCTCTCTCTCTCTCTCTCTCTCTCTCTTTTTTTTTCTCTCTCTCTCTCTCTCTATGTCATCTATTTTATATCTCCTCTACCGTGTGTCTCAAAAAAAACGTAACACTTTTGAAATGGTTGCCAAATTGAGCATATATAATTTTATGAAAAAATGTCTATATGTATGGAAAGCTAAAGGACCAACCTTTCATATGATATGAAAAAATTAAAAAAAAATCATGCTTCGATGGACAGTGTTCACTTAAGTTAGAGGTATGAAAATGGGCCTGCGCAGGATTTTTCCTTCCAATTTTGGACAGGTAAATTACTTGTAACTTACAAAATAAGGTCGATATGAGATATTCATGATCGATGGATCAAAAGGATATTTTGAATCAAAAGGATATTTTGAATACCTCGAATTCTGGTATTTTCAATGCATAATGAATGATGTACTTAGCTATTACATGTTTGGGTCATTCATAAAACCTGAATAAAATGTGATTGATGATCCACCAAACTTACGGAAGAAAACTGATAAAGAAAAGGCAAGGGGTAGGTGATGGGATGGGAAAAGGTTGTGGGGGGGAGGAGAGTGGGTTGCATAATGTCAATTATGATTTTGAATACGGTATTTCAATTTAACATTTTCCCATTCTTCCTTCATCCTGTTCACATCTACCAGATCAATGATACAATAAGATGGGAGTGGAAGTTGGTGTGTGTGTGTGTGTGTGTGTGTGGCAGGGGTGGTGTTTGGGGATTGATAAATGACAGAGAGAAAGGACTGGTATTCAAAACATCCTTTTAACTCTTAATCCATCGATCATGAATATCTCATATCAAACTTATTTTGTATGCTAAAAGTAACTTACCTGTCCAAAATTGGAAGGAAAAATCCTGCGCAGGCCCATTTTCATACCTCTAACTTAAGTGAACACTGTTCATCGAAGCATGATTTTTTTTTCAATTTTTTCATATCATATGAAAGGTTGGTCCTTTAGCTTTCCATACATATCAACATTTTTTCATAAAATTATATATGCTCAATTTGGCAACCATTTCAAAAGTGTTACGTTTTTTTTGAGACACACGGTATATCAATTCAGCAGAAGAAATTACAATCTCGATATGACAAACGGTTGGGGACACACTTTGTTATACTGAAATCTTGTAACGTGTAACATACAAAGGGAAATCAGCAACCTCACCTTGTTATAAGTAGAATCATGTTAAAACAATGTTTTTTCTTTTTTTTCTAACGAGGTTCTGTAGCCACAATCCTATTATTCAGTCTAGCTTTACAAAATTAAACACTACTGTACAGGAAATCAAATAGCAAAAAAAGAATCATGTTCTAGAAAGTGACAGTTGAGTTTAATTGTCTTAGTAATTATCCTCCCATTCAGATCCAAAAACAAACAAAAAATCACATTCTTTGTTAACATGGTTAAGTGTATTCATTCTCTTCTAAAATGAAATTAATGGTTGTTACAGTTTTCTCAGATTAAATAAAAACATGTAGTAATAACAATAATAACTAAAAGGGATAAAAAGGATTTATAATGGTCATATGATATGCATGTGTCACCAAGATTTACAGACATGTATCAATCATATATCATGGTTTAATCTGGGAGTGACCTTGAATGTCACAATCTGAAGGACGTGGACACAGTATCAAACCAGGGTTGGTTTGTTGATGAAGACTGAGAACTGACTCTCAAAAGTTCATCTGTAAGTTTCTTCTTTCGATTAGTTCCTCTATAAGCTGATATTTCATGTCTTTGATATTATTTTTTCTTTGAAATAAATAAAAGCAGTCACAGAAAATAATTCAATCAGCTATTTACACGTATTCTTCAATCCCCCTTACAAGAAACCTTATGCAGCATAGCAAAGCATATTTTGAATCTACAACTAGAGAATAAATATTTCAATCTTAAAATCAGATACATATATAACTTATTGAAGGCTGAGACTGTATGGCTACACATATATAACCCTTTATATAACATACATCATTTACTATTCTGTGTGGAATTTTGTTTATTGAAAAACCTATTTCACAAATTCACTCCAGACCTGTGAATCAACTGCGAAAACAGCATTTTTATTTATTATATTTTGTGAAAAGCTTATTATAAGACAACTTTAAACAAAATGATTTTCTTTTGCGTTAAAGGTATAAACCAGTTTTGGAAACGCCCCCCTCTCAAAAAACGAAATGGAAGCTCTTATTACCAACCATGTCAAAGAATATGTTTCGGCTAATACGTAATGATACACATTTTGCCGGGAAACTGCCTACTAATTGATATATTTGGTAAATTATTATATCTATCTGGACCGGATAGATATCGCGCACGTGTCGCGTAGTCCCATATGCATCTTTCTGTGTAACAGTGCTTGTAACTTTACCAAGACTGGGCCAAATTTGTTATCATTTTGATGATTCCAGAACCTTGCAGTACACAGTACACACCAATACTTATATGCTAGATGATCAACCTTTCTCATCGATTCCCCAACGTTTCTTTCACAATGCAATAGCATGACCAGAACTGGTCTTTAGCTTTAAAGGTTGATTTTGTATACCATGGTAATATATTGTTTCCAATTTCTGTCTTGAAAGCAGGGAGACAAAAAATCTTGTACTTCTGGGCCATTTGTTTAAATTTGTCACCAAATGATAGACGGACTCTAATTGAATAAACGCAATTTGGATTACTAACATTGCCATCAAATAAAATGACCAATATCTTATATTTACATGGAAAACTAGAATACAGTCATCTTTATTAATTCCATTCAAATCTTCATTTATTTCAATTCCTTTAGTTGCCCATATTCAAGAGTGATACAACTTTATGATATGTTATAATTCTACAAATCATTTGCTAAAATTGTACGACTCCAATATGATGACTTCTGCTCTGACACATATCATCACCAAGCAGATGGGAACACACTGGTCTTCAGCTTCAAAGACACTGTTCAGACACGATGACAGGATGTGGGTTGGACAGAGAGCCAGGGGGGTGTTTCACAAAGCCTTTTTCGATGACAAATCTGCTGATAACCAATCAAAAGCAAGGATTTCAGTAGCTTATAACAAAGACTGTCATTTGTCACTGATGACAAGTTTTGTGAAACGGGACCCAGGTGACAGAAGTTATCTTCATCGGGGCCTTCAAACCTTCTCTCATCAAACACGAGAGGGGCTACAAACTTCTGAATGTCTATGACCCGATTAGTTGCCTTTAGGTCAGAAAGGTCAAGTCGGGTCACATCGCTGACGAAGGCTGTAGTTTAAACAGCTGAAAATGTTTGCATTGAGATATACAGTTGGACTCTCAAACATGATGACATAATCTTGGCATTTTCAAAGGTTTGAAGTTGTGCTAAAATCGTCCAGTGCGTCTTCTCAACAGTCCATCTGTCTGAAGTGTCTCTATACATGTTGGCTTTAAGTTCGATATTCTGGTTTCAAGGCTCTGCATTTGACCTTGTGTTTGACCTTCACCTCCTGCCTTGCTGTTTGACCTTCATACGTTTCCTGACCCCTGTGAACTCTTCGCTGTCTTCCTTTGAATCGCGACTTCTACTGCGACCTCCTTTCTTCTTGTCATCAGAGTCTCTCATCTCCTACGAAGGAAAGAAACCCAGAAGATAAATCATTAACTATCATGCAGCACAGCATCATCACAAAGATGAAGGGTGAATTTTCGTTCCGGCAACAACGTTAAATTTGCTACAAAAGCGTAATTACACACTTACAACTGAAACCTTCAAATGTAAAATCCCTGCATGATGCATTCACCGACAGAGAGTTAGAAATCTTCACAAATGTATTTAGCACCTATAAAAAACTGACCACATAGATTAACTAAGAAATAACTTGTTCTAGCATTTATTGTTTTTGGTTTCAGGATATTACATGTTTTCTTGAGGTTGGAAGACCACCTTCCATCTTAGCATATCTCTGAGCACATAGATCAACTCAGAAATGACTTGTTTTAGCATATATTGTTTTCAAGATATTCCAATGTTCTCTCGGGATTGGAAGACCACCTACCATCTTAGCGTATCTCTGTGCCTCTGTAACCCTCTCCATCAGCATCATCACCTCCTCCTCCTCCGTCTTGAAGAGAGGGAGCTTCTTGTCAATCAGTTGCTCTATCCTCTGGTACAGCTCAACGTCGTATCTATGACAACAAAGAACAAGTTCAGACTCTGAACCTAGCTATAGGGTACTGTATTCTTTGATAAAAGCTTGACGGAATACATAGTAAATGAAGTAAAAGTGAATATCACCAAATCACCTTAAACAAAACATGGCCCTTATGTTGTATCATCTCCTTTTAAACTTAGGTAAACTGTAAGGATTCTTTTTACAGTAGTGACTATATTCAATCTGCACTCCTTTTTAGAGGTCCACTATCATCACAACTTATTTATAAACCCTAGCTCATTAGTAAACAATCTTCTTAGATAGCATTCAACTTGGCAGTAACAAGGCTATCGGATCCTGGCATCCTTCCAGGGCAAGAATTGAAACCTTAGTAGTTCAGCCATAGGTTTAATCACATCCTCGATAGTCAATACAACCCTCATTCATAATATAACCCAAGTACATTGAAAAAAACTGAATGACAATAAATAAAAGGACCCATTTCTAAATCATTATTGTCTATATAAATAGTTAGTAGAATGATACCTACATGTAATATATATCAAATCATATAGGGTACTCACTGAGTAACAAAGGTGATTGCCTTGCCTGCTCTCCCGGCTCTAGCTGTCCTTCCTACCCTATGGATATAGTCCTGATAGAGACACAGGAAAGATATTGTTTACATGTTTGTGTAGTTTATGAAGGATGCCAAGAGAAAAATTGCATATACAATACGAACTACAGAAGACATGACATTCTAATGTATCATTATCAAAATCTAGTACATCCTTTTTTCTTTAATGGTGAAATTCAATTCAAGAATTTGTAATGATTTTTTTTTTCTTTTTCAAGTGGACATGGAGTCCTCTTAAAAGGGATTAGACGAATTCCTTGTCAAGACACCATATCGCCAAACTTGGGTTTTCAAGCAAGGATCTCCTATTTCACTACAACTCTGCTCCACGCACTGAGACAAGGGACCTCTACAAGTAAACATTGTATTCCATATCCTTGCTACAACAGAGAAATAGATTAGTATGTTTTATTTGAAAAAATGCCCCGGAGAGACATTATCTCCTTTTCCTTATTTTTGGCTTTTCCTTCTGAAGATTTTATTCCAAAGGTTCTTCCAGTTAAACAAAAACAAAAACGTAAAGGTGGATTTACCATTGTATACATTACATGCATCTACAATAATACATGTAGTCAGTTAACTCATTCAATTTCTCAACATTCAGAATGTAGGTTTGATTGTTTTGTTTTCACAATAAGAAGCAAGTATCACATTTTGCCATTTCTTTATAAACTCTTTGAAACAAGCAGAAAACACAACATTGTATTACCAAGAGAAAGGTTATTTTCTGAAAATGGACAAGTACTCCATGCTAGTAATCCTACCTCAATAATAACTTACCTTTGAGTGAGTTGGAATGTCAAAGTTGATGACACAGTCGACATGGGGTATGTCAAGTCCTCTGGAAAGAAGGAAATATTCACACTCATTAATTAACAGAATCATAGATTGGGATAGTTAATGCAGCAAAATAACTAATCAGCTTTAGTTGCTAAATTCAAAGATAACATGTTCTTAAACTTCCAAGCCCACATATACTGCATTTAATAAAAGACCTCTTAACCCTATTTAGCCCGGGCTATTTTTAAACTGCATAGCCCGGGGGGGGGGGGGGGGGGGGGCTTCTAAGGCCCCCCCCCCCTATGATCTCGGCCGTGAAACGACCGATCGCCGCGAAAATTTGCATACATGTCGAGTGAAGTGTATAGAATACTATGGTAATTTCAATTTTTTGAAAAATTCACTCATTTGCATATTTATGGTAATTTATGCAAATAAGGTCATCAAATTCACATTTTTGCCCATATATCAATTATTCATATTTAAGCATTCTTTCTCACTACATATATTTGTTAGACCATTTGGAATAATAATACAACACAAAAAATTGAAAAACCAGGGTTATACCTTATGTTATCTATTGTTTTGATAATTTCTTATGTATTTCTGTTTTTTTAACTTATGTATTTTATGGTTTTTGTTGTTTTATTTCATTTCCAACTATAATTCAACTATTTTGACCCCAAACTAAACACCTTAACTATAAACAAGACCAAATAACCAATGTTTTATCTCTTTATTTGAAAAATGAGATTTCCATATGTTTTGTACACAAATCACAAAAATGAGCGATTTTCGGGCTGACATGCAAAGACAAAAGGACACGTGACTTTGTAACGGTGGGTCCGATTTTCGAAAAATTTCTTTCAAAAGATGTGCAAGACTCGAAAGAAAAAAGTCACAAAATTTCAGTGCAAGATTTTCTTGCGTTAAAAAATTATCGCGAAAAATGTCGAGGGGGGGGGCTTCTAAAGCCCCCCCCCCCCCCGGGCTAAATAGGGTTAAAAACAAATTATGTTTTTTTACATAGCAGCAGAGACCTTTTCCACTTTGTACAGTTCTATCTTTATAAATATCTTTACATGCATTATCAAATAAAAGAAAGTAAAGTATGTCATTCAATTCTCGACGAGTCTAGATTTTTCCAATAAGTTGCTCCTTTTCTGGATTATGGGTAATTTCAGAATGGAGAGACTATCATCTCATATTACCTGCTTGCTACATCAGTAGCTATCAGGATAGATCTGCTCTTTGACTTGAACTTGTTGAGTGTTCCTAGCCTCTTAGACTGCAATGAAACAAAGAGAAATAAAATAACAAATTTGCAGCATACATGACATTCTCTAGATATAAAACTCAAGATAAATAATGAAGCTGAGCGCAAACAATGATTTTAATTTTGTAAAGCTCACATGGGATGTCAATCTTTATGGCATCAAAAGTTCCCAGTTTAAGTGGTTTAAGGAAATCCCTTGCTGAGACTAATTCATTGGTATTATTGTTGAGGATGTTTTTTTATTTTTATTGATAGGGCATGCTTAGTCTTTTTACTTGATATCCAGACATCTTACACTGGGTAGTTTAATTTTACACAATCACAATTAAACATGTTTCTTAAAATAATATAAACGATTCAAAATAAGAAGCTTAGTTTGAGGAAAAAGTTAGAAAATTAAAGACTGGCTTTTCAAGAACTTAATACAGTGAAACCGGTCTATAAAGACCACCCAAGGGAGACAAGAAAAGTGGTCTTTATAGGCAGATGGTCTTTATTTACAGGTGCCTATAGTACATGTTTCAATGAGAAACAATTGTCAAGGGAAACAAAAAAATGTGGTCTTTGTAGACAAGTGGTCACTAAAGCAGGTTGTATTGTACTCCTGATGAACATACCTGACTCAACTGTCCATGTAGAGGTATAGCTGTGAGACCTAGATTCCTGAGAAGCAATGCTACCCTCTGTGTGTTGTTACATGTACTGCAGAAGACCATGAAGGAATTCCCAGCATACTCATTCAAGATGGACACAAGGTAGCAATCCTGCACGGGAGACAAAACAATCAACACGAATGGTGAGTTTATCGCTGATAATTCACTCAAAATAATCAACATATTGATTACTAAGCATGAGATAACTTAGGGTGGAGAAAGTGGGAAATCAGCATGAAACCAAAGTCAAATTCGAATTCAAGTGGTTAAGAAACTGACATTATGAAACACTCTCACTATTCTTCTTGTTTTGAGTAATTAAATCATTCCATATGGTTGCCTAAATGTCAGAACAATTTACCATTAGTGAACAGTCACATGACCGTCCAAAAGTCACATGATCTTACAACAGTCACATGATCTGCTTCAAAATAAAAAAATCAGTGAGAAACTATCAGCAGGCTAGCTGTTAACAAGTCTGTGCTTCTGTCACAGTAATTTGTCACGGATATGACATAGACAGCATTCATTCATTCATAAGGAACATGATCCTTTTTGCACTGTCATTCATTACCCAACATACATATCAACGAGTCAAATCAAACAAACTAATCAACTGTACAACCCCAATCAAACTGAAACCAGCTTTTGATTTTGGAACTAATATTGAAGAACAAGAAAGAAAACAAAGTAACTAAGCCATTGACTATTGATTTCCTTAATTTCCATTGGTTTAACAAAGGAACCACCCAGTTCCGGTACGCAATGGGTTAAAGTGAAGGTTTGGACATATACCTTGTACTTGGCAGGGATGAATATGTAGCTCTGCTGGAGTTTGCTGACTGTCTGGTATTTGGTTGAAACTTCGACTTTGACTGGGTCTTGGAGTGACGCCCTCTGGAGCTTCGCGACCTATAATGTCAAATAAAACGCATGGTCATTGAAACATCACTGTATACTGGCCAAGGGTCATGAAGAAACAATGACAGGACGAGAATAAATATACTTGGTAAAAAGGCCTTTATATTTTTAGGTAACTCAGGATGGATAGTTAACTCTTGTCGTGCCAAGAACACTGTTCTGTGCATGCGCTGGCGTGCCACGCACACATAATCGGGTTTCTGTTGACTTGCCATGGACACATAAACTCTCATCCGCTCGCGTGCCACGGACACATTTTCGTGCATAAGTACACAAGCTAATTGTTTATGCCTATTGTGCGATGCGCATTGCGTGCACGCATGAATGCTTACTGTATTTGTGGAGGGGGTTTATTGTTGTTTGATTTTGCGTGCTTCACGTATACCGTTACATTGGATTTTCCTGAGAAAATTGCGATATTTTATCATCAAATTTGTCAGTTTTGATCATGGCCCCTCAGATTGTGTGCGGGAAATGAGACAACGGATTGGTTTGACAACTCACTGATAGTGCTTATTTACTTTACCAAAATTACAGATTCATGAAATGATATTGGTATCAACAGAAAGAGGGTTAAATTTCCTACAACTTTAACGTACAATTCTTTTTTATACAATATACAGATGAGATGTTATAGTGGATCAAACATAGTAACAATTTAAACTACACGCACTTGAACCAACCCTAAATTAACTTAGCACACAGGAGATTAGTAGCGGGCACAATAGGGATTAGCACTGTGGCACTGGGTGAATTGCATAGGGGCAGCTTAAGAGTTAATGAAAATCATAGTTTTATCACACAGAGGTAGAACCACATCATTACGATTTGGAGCTAGTTAGTAAATACATGTCTTACCTTGATTAAAGCTAATCTTGAGCTCTTGTATGACTAGCATTGTATGTCGAGAGAACATGGCTATAAATCATTCTAGATCGTTCATCCTGCAGTAGATTGATTGTTTGAACCAGTAAAATAAACAAAACCTCACAAAAACTTGCTGAAAATCGTCTTCAATATAAACCACAACTCTTGTTTGCAGCTTGATTTCCTTATCTTTCTATGCTCATTACTCAGCCTCTATACATTTTCTACCAAAACCGTTTAGCACATGTCATTTATTTGTAATCTTGAACTTTCAGTGTGAGTTTTGTTGGATTCTGTGAGAATTTATTTTCTATCATTACCAAAACTCAAGCTTATCTTTAGGCTCAATATTACCTAATCATTTATTCCGATAGTCAAACAAGAACTTTTCATTCAATGACATCACCAACTATTACACCTTTAGCTATCTGGCTGAGTCTTTTCGTGTCTCTGTACTTTGCTAAGCTACCTTAGAAGAGGTGTTTACACTACCTTCTTTGTCATAGTAGCTGAGTAGAGATACGTTCTTCTCTGCTTTGGAATGACCTTGAGGATCTTGTCAATCTCAGCCTCAAAATCCATGTTAAGAATCCGATCAGCTTCATCCATCACCTGTAATGAACAAAGTCATTGCACTTGTCCATCACGACATCCATTTATCTATTTCTCATTTATTCATTCATTCAGTTTGCTCTTTCTTGCTCTTTCTCCATTTCAAGAAAACAAAAACAGTATGTTAATCAGATGGTGTGGAGGGAGGGAGATCGAATTGAACCAGTAGGACACGACTGATTTATGCCTGAACACTGGCATTTCATCAAGATTTGCATGTAGAGAAGTGCTAATGATTGAACTAATGATTGGATGATTATCACACTGTCAGAATGAAAATAATGATAATTTTAATGTTATGTTTTTTTTTAATACTAATTATAATAAACTGTAGTAAACTATAGTGCATATCATAGCAATAGCAATCCTTATATGCTTTTTAAAATAGAGAAAGATAAAGGAGTAATGGATAGATCAAAAGAGAATAGCGTGTATGTAAATTAAATTTACCTATAATATTGTTCTTCCTGCTAATCATATTATCATACCAGTTTCATAAAGCTGTTTGTAAAGTTATGCATGAATTTAAGAGCGACTTGTATATGAAGTGCCAGATTGGATGCCCAAAGTTTTTCCTGATGTTTTCACAAAATGTGACTATATTTCAATCAACCACAATTAAATTATGGCAACAAAATATACTTTGCATTAAAAATGTTTGTTATAATAAGAATGTTAATCTACATCTGCACAGTTCAACTTAAATTGATGCAGTTAATAATGATTGAGCATCCCATTTGGCTTTTCATATTTAAGTCATTCGTAAAGTCATGCGTAACTTTACGAACAGCTTTATGAAACACCCCCCATATTAGCCCCGCTACCTCGATGAGGTGCTCAAGCATTCAAGTAATTCCTTTCTACCAGATATTCAAATTCAAACCCCCTGCACCAATCGATGACAATTACTGAAATTGAAACATGGTTGAATACTACTACCCTGTCAATATCAGAAGTATCTACTGATCAAATAGAGCTGGAATATTATCACTTTTACTAATCTATCTTACCAAGTATTTGAGTCCTCTGAGATTGAAGCCTTTTGTGTTCTCCAGATGATCCACTAACCGACCAGGGGTGGCTGTATGGTAGTAGAAAAACATCAAACATGAAATGAAATATAGATACTAGTTGCTGCATGAAGAGATTGGGTGGTTGAATACCAAACAAATGCATTGAAATGTTACTATGCTGTAGGGATTGTAGTGATCACACAGATTAAAATACTCCTAGAGGCTACTGCATGGATAGAAGGTGACAAAACATTAACAAATAAAAATGAACAATAACAAAAAACGACTTGAACTATAGTTGTCATGAACTCTGTATCTGTCATGGACAAAATCCCCTGAACTGATACACTGTTTGGAGTATGTTATACATTTGTGCTGTATAGATATGAACGAAAATGACTGTGGTATTTTGCTGTGTGTTTCATCGGGCAACCATAAATAGTAAAGGGTTAATAATTATTTCATTAATGACCTTTAATGTTGTCAAAAATCTTAATATTAAAGACTATGTCATCTGCAAAAGTTCTCTCAGTACAAATCTATCATTTCAACAATTCTTCTTCCCTGTTTAACAAGGAAAGTTTATAAAAGAGCAAGATTTGCATGTTACTTACCAATCATAACATGAGGTTTCTTGGCCAGCTGTAGGGCTTGGGTCATCATGTCAATACCTCCTACAATCACAACTAAAATAAGAAAAACACAAATAGAATGAATTTCAAATTATTCTAGCTGAGCATTAGATACTGATATGTTCAGATTTCTAATTGAAATTGCTGATTACGTTTCAAAGTCATTTTAGTACTTTTTACAACTCCAAAACAAGAAGACTTCTTGTCTACACAGTGTGTGCAGAATTAGTATACATGAATGTTTAATGTTATAACATTACTGTCAAAGCAATTCACAATTTGATTTTGGATGTAGCATTTAGCGTCATTTGGATATGACGCTGCAAAACAGTGGCAGTTGTTTTCTGAAGATGTAAAGTGTAATATTCTTCACATTGCCTATCTTACGACACTGAGCTCAGTAAATATGTGCTGGACTTTTGTTATTCAATTACACAGAAACACATTCTGGCATTTTTTTTTTTTTTTACAGCAGTTAACAATGTCATATCTGAACGAACCTTTAATGATTACACTTCTACTACTACCGGTTATGCTACATACCACAAGATACTCCAATGGTAGAGCCCAAGGCTTCAAACTGTTCTGCGATCTGATAGGCCAGTTCTCTGGTTGGAGTAAGGACGAGAGCAAACAACCTCTGAGGAGTCTCCAGTAGGGCTTGCAGGATGGGCAAAGCAAAGGCACCAGTCTTCCCAGACCCTGTCTCTGCTAGGCCAATCACATCTTTACCTGGTGTTCATCAAATCAAATCGAATCAAATTAAATCATATTTATTACAATTAGAAATTATGGGCTAAGCAGAGTCACTAGTCTTCCCAAACCCTGTCTCTGCTAGACCAATCACATCTATCTGTTTACAGTAATCAAATCATAGGCAAAGAAAAGGTGCCAGTCTTTCCCAACCCTGTTTTAGTTAGACCAATCACATTTTTACCTGGTTCATCAAATCACACCAAATCAAATTGATTACAATGACCAGAAATTGTGGGAAAAGCAAAAGTCACCAGTCTTCCCTGACCCTGTTTCTGACAGACCAATCATATCTGTACCCGGTTCATCAAATTGTATTAAAGGTAAAGACCAGTTTTGGAAACGCCCCCCTCTCAAAAAATGAAATAAACGTTCTTATTACCGAGAAACCGCCTACTAATTAATATATTTGGTAAATTATATATCTATTTAGACCTGATAGATATAATGCATGTGTCGCGCACGTGTGGGGGTAGTCCCATATACATCTTTCTGTGTACAGTGCTTGTAAATTTATCAAGACTGGGCCAAATTCTTATCATTTTGATGATTCCAGAACCTTGCAGTACACACCAATACTTATATGCGAGATGATTAACCTTTTCTGATCGATTCCACAAAGTTTCTTTCACAATGCAATCGCATGACAATAACTGGTCTTTATCTTTAAATCAAGTCAATTTAAATCATAAATTGTAAAACAACCTTGATAATTTTCTATAAGTGAGATGATGATAAGCTTGAACTGACCTTGTAATGCCACAGGAAGTGCCTCTGTCTGAATCTTGGATGGTGTCTTCCATTTCAGTTTGTCACAAGCCTCACACAACACATCGACAACACCCTGTAAAGACATGGTACAAAAAGAAAAGGTTTATATATACCAAGTCTCACTCCAGCAACGCATAGTAGTCAATGCTAATGCGTATTAACGGTGACCTCTAGCTTTGCATACATGTGTGAATCAAACGATCCACTTTTTGAACTTTCATACCGATACTCTGCCATTACAAGTTGTAACGTGGGTCATGTTATGTGGAATCATTGGTACATGATTTTGATACTAAAATGGAAAGGAATTTTGAAAACTTAATTCAAAAGCCCAATTTTTTTTCCTTTTCCAGAGACGACTGCTTAGTTCCCTCTCGATATCGATAATGTCAAACTGGGCGAGTTGCGAACACTCTACCAGTGATGTCATCTAAAGCAGTTGCCCAATATCCGACCTATAGATGTCCTATCTCGCATGCGCAGATGGCCTACTGCTGACCTGTTTTAACAACCGATCGCATTCGACAGCAACAATAAGCAACAAGCGATGCAGAGCTACCAAGTGTTACGCATTATGCGTGACGTCACACATTTTGAGGGTCTGAAAACGCTCTCACGCACAACGTGCACACGTGATTTTGAAAAAACCACTAAACGTACGTTATACCCTCACCCGCGCGCGCGTACCAAGTCATGAAAATGTCACGCATAGCTGATCTTTGAACTTGGCATCTCTGGTAATGCCAATGGAGCGTTGAGGTCTCCCTTCATTTTGAAAAAACATCATAAATTTAGAAAATTACACAATTACAAAAAGTATGTTGAAATTTCTGCAAAACAAAGGAAATTTTCATCAACAAAACTTGTATTGTAAATGTAAAGTTACATTTGTTTGTTATTTGTCATCAACATGTATTGATTCATTAATAATAATAATAATACATAATATTTATTAGGCGCTTAATACTGGTGTCTCTAAGCGCACTATAGTCTGACTAAAAAATTATTTACCAAAACTTATACATCTGTTCTTTATTCAATAAATCATACATATATAATAATACAAATAAGAGCGAGATCAAACGTACATGAGGTCAAACATAGGATCAAACACAAGATCGAACAAGCAAGAAATAAGAGGGTGTGCACCTCCTTTGACCGACTCACAACTGCCAAATATAATTCATGAATTAAAAAGGTGCGTTTTCAGCAAGGACTTGAATTGGTCAAGAGAATGAATATTATGAAAGTCTGCTGGTAATTTATTCTGAAGGATAGGGGCATTTACTGAGAAAGCTCGATCGCCATATTTTGTAACGGTACGAGGTCCAAGGGTTAGCTGCAAGGTTGATGATGATCTAAGAGGTCTTAAAGAACTAGAACAACGTAAGGAAATCAAATCTGAAAGATATTTAGGGGCTTGGCCATGGAGAATTTTGTATGTAAGAAGAAGAACTTTAAATGTTGTACGATGGTGTATGGGAAGCCAATGAAGAGAACGCAATATTGGGGTTATGTGCTCAAACTTTCTCGAGAGAGTAACAAGCCTTGCAGCAGTATTCTGAATTCTTTGAAGTGGAAGTAGGTACGAATGCGGAAGGCCAGAAAAAATTGAATTACAATAATCAAGGTGGGAGGATACAAATGCATGGGTTAATTTTGCAGTTGTGGGCCGGTCAAGTAGTTTCCTAATTTTCCCAATTTTAAAGATGCCAAAAGATGCCGATTTACATACGTTTTTAATATGCTGCTGAAATGTGAGATTTTTGTCAATTAAAACACCAAGGTCTCGAACGTATTCACTACCCTTCAGTGAACCATCTCCGGTAACCAAATCGGGGAAGGAATCGGTGTTTCTGAATTTGGAAGTAATGTGGATCATTTCAGATTTCCGTTCATTCAGGCAAAGTCTATTGTTAGAAGACCAGAACCTAATGTCTTCAAGGCAACTGCTGAGTTTCTGAGTCGCAACATCCTTCCCGTTAGGCTTAAGAGTTATATAAATCTGAGTGTCGTCAGCGTACATCGCATGTTGAATCCCCTGGTGAGAATTAATGACCTTAGACAGTGGGCTGGTGTAGAGAACGAAGAGAAGTGGGCCGATTATGGAACCTTGAGGAACGCCGCAGATCAGTGGAAATGTTGCAGAAGGCGTGTCGTTGATAATCACACGTTGACTGCAGTTGTGGAGATATGAGCGTATCCAATCAAGCACAGTTCCGGTGATAAAAAAGTCATTTTCCAGGCGATGAAGTAACAGGGTATGGTCGATGGTATCAAATGCAGCCGTGTAATCCAGGAGGATGAGCACAGCTTCATTACCCTTACATACCTGCCAACCACTCCGATTTAGGCGGAGTTACTCCGCTTTTTTCATACCCACTCCGAATTCCGATTGCATGCCTCAAAACTCTGATTTTTTGTAATTTTAAAATATTTTTAAAACAAACGACTGTTGCATAAGACTAAAGCATAACACAGCACTGATAACCAGATCACGCCTTACGGGGAAACGATAAACAAAAGTACTTTATATAGCGAATGCCGCCTTATCACATAGCCTCCGCACACAGCGCTGCATGTCGCACGCATTCACTCATAGGTTCACTGACTACACTGGATAGACACTTTCGCGCACATGGTCCGTCCGCCGCCATCTTGTTTAATTCCAAAACAACACGGCCGCTACGTATGCTACGTGCGTTCGTGCCTTTTGAGGGGAGCATGGGGGTAGATGATCGTGCGCATCATGCATGGCGCCCGCAATATAGTAGCGAAGACTTCGGTGATTCAGCGGGCGCATTGCAAGTGCAGTGTGGTATACGGTGTGTTGTTGTTCATGAACGCCGGGCCTAGCGGCCTGGGCTGTATGGTGTGTCTGTGGTACTGGTGAGTGTACGTGTGCGTGTGTAGAATACGAGCTCTGCCATTTGACTGTGGATTCGAATTTGCCATTCAACGCTTGAACGAGGTGTTTTCTTCCTGAATATTATCATGGATTCACTCAAAAGAGCGAGTACCCGAGAAGGAGATCCTTTGACTGGAAACAGATTTTTAAAAACGTTTTTATGCACATCTTTATTTTGGACTTGAATATGGTAGGTTCGAAATGCAGTAAGAGTGATTGGGTGTTTGTGTACGTTTTGCGCGAAAATTATGCTGCGGTGTCTTGTGTTACGGAAAGACCCCCATTTGTTACGGACAAATATGGTAAATGTTACTGACAGCCATCCTATAGGGTTGGCATCTCTGCCCCCCCCCCCCCCCCAATCTACGGGCTACTACCCCAATCCTTCGGTGGTTCGCGACCTCGTAGTCCATCCAGAAAAATTTACTCCTAATTTCTCTTGTCTCAGGTTGGCAGGTATGCCCTTATCTATGGCCAGGAGAAGATCGTTCAAGACTTTAACCGAAGCAGTTTCTGTTGAATGGTGGTTCCTGTAAGCAGATTGATGGACAGGAAGCATGCCAAATCTCTCGAGGTGGGCCTTCAGCTGAGCAGCCACAATCCTCTCCAAGACCTTATCTAGGAAAGGCAGATTTGCAATGGGCCTGTAGTTGTTTAGTCCATTTGGATCAAGGTTCGGCTTCTTGAGAAGAGGAAGGAGGAGCGATGTTTTAAATGATTCCGGGACATGGCCAGAAGACAAGGAGAGATTAAACATCTTGGTGATGACGGGGAGGAGTTCGTCAAGAGTGTCCTTCAAGTGCTACGTAGGAATTGGATCCAATTTACAGTGTTTAGATGGTAGTGATTTGATGAGCTTCCTGACTTCCGAATCAGATACAACTACAAGACAGAATTGGGAAAGTTCATGATCAGACGACGGAGCGCAATATGTGACTGCTGGCACCGGAACTGAGTCAGTGAAGGAAGATACCAAATTGGAAACCATCTCGCTGAAGAACCTAGCAAACCTGTTGGCAAGTTCACTGTCAGATGAGTGATCCGGAATAATTGATGATTGATTTGGTGATGAGAGTGACTTTACAATGCTGAACAGTTGTTTGGTGTCAGCATCTGCAATAAGATTCTTGAGATACGTTGACCTAGCATTGAAGATGCATTCGTAGTAAGAATCGCATTCTCGACGATACAGTTCCCTGTCAACACAAAGCCTAACTCCGGGAAGCTCCAACACCGGCGCGCAGCGTCGGAGCTTCGGTAAAACTGTCGTGGTGGCTTCGAAAAAAAAAAATGGGGCGACGTTATCGTTAAAATCTGCAAAGGGAGTACTTACAATTTTTACATCATAGGGTGCACGACTTCTCAGGGCATAACAATGATCACTTGAATTCATAATTTGAAGAAGTCTTCGATGGGAAAAAAAGGGTTTTTCAGAGCACTACCCAAACGACTCTTCCATGTTGCAGCGTCGATTCAAAATGGCGAAGAGACTGTACGCATGCACGGCAGAGCCGCAGAAAGTATGAATATTCATGCTATCGAGTGCCGATCGCTCGAAATTGCTGAATATGCACGACTCGAACAAACAGAGTCCTTCTCAACCTCGTACAACAGGTTTTACAAAATAATTTCGTGAATGTACAGTGTTGCCCTTCGTAATACACAGCCAGGATACTATAGTAATGCTGTTATGTGTGGTGTAAAAGTTAGCTGTAAACAATTAAACAGGGTAAAGACATGGCACACACGTGCACACGAAACTCATGAGAGACACAACACAGGTTTTTTCAACGAGTGGGACTGTACGTAATACATCCCACCGTGGAACAAACAGAAAGCTCACAACAGATTTGCATTCTTGTCATTAAATAATGTGAGTAACATGTTATTGTTGTGTATTAAATACAAAGAAAATGATTTTTACTTACAAGTGATTTGAAGGTAACATTTTCTTTCGACGTTTCTATTTTATCTTCGTCAGGAGATTTACTCGTGGGAGACGACATTTTCGGGAGATTTCGTAATGTACGGTACGGTACTGTCTCAAAAAAACGTCCAATTAAAAAGGAAAAAAAGAAAAATTTGCAAATCTCACTTGACTGCAGATCTAGAGTGCAGTAACTGCCGGAGTAACTGCAACCGAGTGGGAGAAACCATGGAGATAAGAAGAGACTGAGCCTATTTTAATTAATCCTTTTTAAAACTATCGTATATGTCAGCTACCTAGCCTACCTTACTGCTTGAGTTTAAAGTTAGGGTACAGTACATACAAAAGGGTTTAAGGGTTCACAATTCGGGGTGACTTTGAAAGCTTAAAAAACTATCGAATGAAAATTTGCCAGGGGCGGCCGAGCGACTTTCAAAGTGGGGCAGGGGTCACCAAGAAAAAAGGACACTTTCTGGAGAAGAAAAGGCACCTACAAAGGGAAATCTCAAAGCGAAAATATACATTTTTTTTTAGACATTGGTATATACCCCTACATTGTGATTACATTATCAGGGCCAGTGATTTCAATATTTGTTTCACTTTAAACTTGCTTAAGCATCATACTTTGCAGCTAGGCGTGATGGTCTGACAATTTATTTGCGAGTATAATGCAGCATCTCATTCTATATGATTATGTTTATAGTTTACACTGACAATTTGTTTGGCCTATATAGGTTTCTTGTTCAAAATTGCACACACACACTTTCTCTCTCTCTCTCTCTCTCTCTCTCTCTCTCTCTCTCTCTCCCTCTCTTTCTCTCTCTCTCTCTCTCTCTCTCTCTCCCACTCACTCACTCAATCCTTCCATCCGTTGAGTTTATTAACCCTCAACATGGAGTTACCAACACCATGCCCTCATCCAGCTCAATCTTTACAAATACACTGAAGTGGAAGATGGACGAGACTGGCTGGTTTAGTGACCGACTGACCGTGCATGAGTAATCATAACGCCAAACATAACCAACTCGATACTTAGAAGGACTATTGTAATAAGGAAAAGATTATCCGTTAGTCACAGGAACTATCAAAGCTGGATTTACTTCGAAACAGTGCAATGATAAAACCGACCAATGATTGCGGAAATCCGACGACCTTTTTTTAGGTTCGGAAACATTGTACCCAATCTGCATAACGAACTCAATGTGAAACATCTGACCAAAGATATCTGACATGGCTTCCTGTTAACATTTTTTGAGCTAGATAGGTAAATTGATATGTAGATAGATAGCTAGATAGATAGATAGGTAGGTAGATAGGTAGGTGGATAGATAGATAGATAAATTAGGAAAATTTTACTTGTATTTATTGGTGTTATTTCTTCCGCGTCTCATAGTTTAATTATGGCGTGATTAAGTGAACATAAATCAAAACGTTTTTGGGGTTAATTTCATATGTCTTGATTCGTTACATTATATCTAACTCATATTTTTCTGAAGTTAGATCACACTGTACTTTTCATATTTTTCTCTTCTTCACCCTTAGTGATATCCGTAAAATTCGATCCGCACCACCCTTCTCCCATTTCCCCCTCCCCCTCCCCCCCCCTTCCCCCTCCCCTCTCCCCTCCCTCTCTCTCCCCATCACCTTCTCTCTCGCGCTCTCTCTCTCTTTCCCCTTAGTCTCTTTTACCATCAGTCTCTTCTTTTATCTCTCTCTTTCTCTCCCTCAAAGTCAGCTCAAAATTAAAACGCAAGACAAAAAATATTTCCTGCATGTTTTGTATTATTATTCCAATAACTTTAACAATAGACTACCGAGCTTCATCTTCATAATTTGCTGCTGGTCTCTCTTGATAACTCACGCACACTTGCGTTATTTTGATTGGCTGAACGCATCTTTAGACAGATAGCAGGCGACTAGATCAGGCGATTGGATAAACCGGCTCGATTGATGAAGGAAAGAAAGTATAATCTGTTTAACTGCAAACATTAATCAAGACAAATAATGTAACCATTCACATTTATTGTGGTTCAGGCGCGGATCTACGGGGGGGGGGGGGGGTTAGGGGGTTTAACCCCCCCCCCCTTGGGCGGCCCCCCCCCCCCAAAAAAAAAAGAAAAAAAAAGAACGCACGCTGGAGAGAAACCCTTTCAAGTGCAAATATTGTGAAAAGATATTCAACTCATCTGGTAACTTAACCAAACACATGATAACTCTGGATATAACTGTGTATTTAACTGTTACTTGATTTAAAAAGACGTTATCATGCACTGCTTTTTATGGTCTCCATTGTGTTAATAGATGCCAGGAAAACATCACTTACGGGGTTCAAATAAACACCCCCCTAAAAATCGGCTCGCTGCTTCGCGGCTCGTGGATGATGCTCTGCATCGTCATTATTTTGGTCAAACCCCCCCCTTAGCAAAAAGCTAGATCCGCCCCTGTGGTTCACTTTGACACGGTATATCAAATTATTACATTCCTTTAGTACTGGTAGGTTTATAAGACTCTTGAAAGCGGACTTAGGTGGTTTAGAAACTAAACAATCGTAACAAATGTTAATAAATCCTGACAAAATGAATGGTTCATAACATTAGTCAATTTTGTCATCAAATAAAAGAAATTTCCATGAAGCGTTTTAGTCTAAAAAATATTGTCACATGCCCCAAAAATGTGGGTCTTAATGTTTGATATTCATCTCAGGGCTGAAACCGGTATGATGACTGCCTGATTCACACTACTCCCACTGACCTTGGAAAATAATTATTTATATACCTTTCTCAATCGGAATTTGGAGTGATGATAGTAATCACATTATGTTTTTCATGTTACAAATGCAATTCAATTCCATGAAGTGATTTAAAGAGAAAGATATTTCATGTAATTTCATTTTCAAGATCCGGAACAAAACCGTTTTAGATTGTTAAACTTTGGACTATTACCGCCAAGAGGAACAATCATCTATTCACATGTCAAAAATATAATCATATCGTAATTTCTACCTATTCTCATAAGTCGTGCAATTTTCACCTTTCTTAGAAATATGTTAAAGATAGTCCTGGCAGGGCTGAAAAAACTAAATATTGCGTGCTGTCATATTCTTTGTATGCCTATTATAAGTATGTGATAGCAGGCTGGTGGTCTATATGTGAAATGGGTCGTTCTATGTGCTCATAATTAACTCAAGTAGGACTAGAAATCAAAACATTTCCACATTACTTGTACTCAACAATTTCTTTAAAGCAGTGTGTATATTAATACGAGGTCTCTTTAGAATGTTGAATGGGGTTTAATGTGATGCAAGTTAATCTATACGAAGGAATTCGTTGTCAGCAGTAATAATGGTAATAATAATCATAACACAAGCCGACCATATCTAATTGGTTGTGACGTGGTTAAATAGATCGTTTGATACTGTTAACACCTGGACCCCGCACTAACACCCGGTATGGTGACCGCGCCTTTTCAGTTATTGCCCCCGCTCTCTGGAACAAACTGCCCGCCTTTATTCACTGCGCCCCCTCTGTATCTCAATTCAAATCTCTACTCAAAACCTATCTTTTCAAATTGTAAATTGCAGTTGTGCGTCGGTCAATGGAGGTGCGCACCATATTTGTCTTTATTTAGTTGATTGCCACTGTTTTTCTTACCTTATCTATGTTACTTTTGTATTTTTGCTTTTTCTTCTAATTTAATTCTACGGGTTATAGTCTTCTCTTAATCAGAACACTGTGCGCTCAGAAACATCAGTATTAAGCGCCTAATAAATGTTATGTATTATTATTATTATTATATTCTAGACCTCATTATAACCGAGGACTGTTAGTTCAATGAAAATATTTATTTGAAATTAAAAAATGTCTTGAAAATGACGGATGGATGGAACAAGCAGCGATGCAGTGAGTAGATTTGTTACATGTCAAACTTTTCACTAATTAAGGGGGACTCGCATCTGCAGCGGCGTAACATAATGCCAGCATGACCATTGCCTCAGGTGATGTAAATCACCCATTTCCATTGAAGCCGTATATATTCCAAAGTTAAAATAGAAATAAAGAAGATTGTAATTATGTCAACATGTTGATAGCATGAACATGAGTCGGATCGGTAACGATAATTCTGTAAAACAAATTGACATCATTATATTGATGTAGCCTATACCGTGTGAGTCAAAAAAAGTTTACACCTAGAAAATTGCTAATTATTTAAAAAATCATCTATGAACAGTAAATTATTATAAATCTTATGAAAGAGTGTTTTATCCCAAATCATTTGGTACCATTTTTGCGTGGTATATGTTCACGCTTGGATGAACAGGTGGCATTGTTTGCGAGAGTGTAAAAATTGACTTGCGCCAAAGTGATGCCTATATACAGTATGTATTATGTTGGGATTAGCGGAGTGAGAGAATGGATTGAATGTATCGAATGAAATGCATTGCATATGTTTTTTTGCAAAGGGCAAAGTCACACACACACACTCACACACACGCGCACAATGCTCGTTGATATTCCATATTTGATATGTGTGGCATGATTAATTTTGTTAGGGATGTTATTTGGATCTGTAAAGACCGAATTAATACCCAAATCCCAATTGTTTTATTTAAACATTACATAGGCAACTTTGGCGCAAGTCGATTTTTGCACTCTCGCAAACAATGTCTCCTGTTCATCCAAGCGTGAACACATACCACACAAAAATGGTATCAAACGATTTGGGATAAAACACTCTTTCATAAGACATATAGCAATTTAATGTTCATTGATGATTTTTTAAATAATTAGCAATTTTCTAGTTGTAAACTTTTTTTTGACTCACTCTGTATACTACATACTTATGTTATGACCACAGTACAAGGGGCCACAAGGCTCGATTTCCTTTAAAGTGGTCTGATACATCTTTGTAGTCATAAGGAATCATCCGAATGGAATTCAACCTAATCTCTACCCCCAGATGCGTGAGTCAAAATAATATGGTATCTATTATGGCAATGGAAAGTTTGGAATACGTTTGGATTTGTTATGAATTTGAATAGAGAGTGCATCAGGACATTACAATCTTCATGTTGTCTACAAACCTCACTTTTAGGATTTCATTTAAATGGATCATTCAACTGAAAAAAATATTTTGTTTCAAGAAATCTTACTTGTGAATAATGATACATTGTAATAACAACAATAACATATTAATCTCTATCCTGGTCCATCTTTATCGATATAGGTATATCTATCTAAATTACCATGGTTCATTATTCTATTTCATTTTCTTTTCATTTTTGTTTGGTATATCGTTGTTTAATCAATACGAGCTAACTATACGGTAGGCTAGCTAAGTCATTTTTTCAAGATATTCAGAAATGTTTACTTCTTATGTCTTTATTTGATTATTGGAACAAAATGTCTTAAACTTGATAATATCATCTGAATCATGATGTTTGTTCACCCCATATTGGGACTTAAAGGGTCTATTCTTGTCACTTGTGGTCTGGCAAACAGGATGAGATATGACTCAACGTGTTTCGTTTATCCTCACAGTCAGACAGTTTATCATTGCCTTGAACTCAGTCAGTGGTCTACATTCTTCTCAGGCGCTTGGATTTTATTTTTTTAAAGTTCATTATAAAACATCTGTAATAAATGATCCTAGATTTTAAACCATCAACTATAGTTTGTTTTTAAAGCTATTTATATGTTCATGATTGGATTACAGGGATTTTATATTGATGGTCTATGTCACGTCTGAGATTTAAAAAAAACCTGATAACTTTATACGCGCTTGAGTAAAGACTAGTGTTATTGAGCTTCGACTCCTTGCTGTCATGAGTTCGCCTGACCGAGTCACCTTTGTCCAATCACGCAGGGGATACACTGGAATTGGCGCCCTTAGTCGCGAGATACGTATCGACAATCATTCTCTAATTGTGTCAACTTAACCGCGGTGTCACTTTATGGGTTTCCTAGATGGAACGGACGGCAAGGGAGCAGTAGTAGACCGATGAGTTTTGTCTCCTTGAGTATACCACTCAGCTAAACCGCTGGTCATTACAGCTCAGTAAACTGTCCAGAGTCTCGGAGAGAAGGAACGTTATATCACTGAAGAATAAAGCTTGTTTAATATTTCACCAATAAGTTTGTTATGCAGCCGAGCATATAGCTGGTTTAAAGTGATTCTGACACTTCAATGCCGTCGCAATTGTTGTTAACAAATTGGCTGTTGATGATGTATACCCGCATTAATGTACCCTGGCAGTGAAGAGAGGAAGCTACTGGTAAAAATCATTAGACCTGACATTTATCAAACTAAGCTAACCAACTCGTGCCAACAACTATAATGTGTTATTGGATGGAAATACCCTGTTCCGTGTATATCCAGGTATACAGAAATTAGAATTCCTGCCTGTATGGTCGACTGCATTAATAGAAGAGCGTTGGTATTTCTAGCACACTAGAGCGAGCTGCTCAAACATTAACTTCTGGTGATTGTGTATATACGTGATGTATATAAATACACGGATTTGAATGTGCTTGGTGTTTTAATTCGTAATATGTTGTGCCCTATGTGCAGGGTTATTGACACAGTCTGTAAACATGAGTCAGTAACAAGGTGACAAGCTGATACCAAAATAGAGAGAAGGGATTCTCAAACTGGTAACAGGAACAGGAACAACTTGGAGCCGTTTTCTATACGATCACGATTATTCGGCTCGAATAAAGTACACAATTTCAATAGGAATGACTGTTCTTCATCGAAGATTTTTATCTGATCGCATTTTAGGCCTACCCTCGATCCCTATGTTGAGGAACACTGTGATAATTCTGTTAAATGCATACCAGTGAAATTTGTTTAATTTTACATTGATAATCATCGTTATTATATCGAAGCCGTTTTGATCGGGAGATTATAAACCTTTATCACTGACGTCGATACAATTTTGTTCATTCTGCTCAGTTGAATTTATGATAATCTTCAGAACGTCGTTCTTCTGTAGGATACATTTCGTCTAGATAATTGAGCTTCGGAATCCTCCTAATTGGATGTAGCACTTGCTTATACTTCATCAAGAAGAGGGTCTAACTCTTTAGCGGAGTGACAGTAATTTATCGTGAACCTCTCGTATGAAGATAATCTCTGCAGTCATCATCGTATCTAAATGGAATACTTTTGTTACACCTTAGTGCTCTTTCGAAGATGAGAGTCTGGAGTCTGACTGTGATTTAGCCACTGACTGATCAACATTGACAGGTTACAATCAGTCGAGCACCTTCATTCCTGAATACCCATACATGTGGTATATAGGAGACTGCAGCTGGTGATAGCGAAAAGAGTCTTCTTACCTTACCTTACCTTACCTTGATGTTGGGCTTCAAGTATAATTACTTATATGCCCCTCTGCAGCAGGATTAATATCTGTATGTACTGGGGATTGCGCCTACGTCGGAGCTCCGGACAATGCAATAGCAAGGAAACATTTCTTTAGGGTTGTACATGTCATATTTCTGATTAATAATTCATTGATCTTATCGACGAGTGTTGATTTGTAAACCATCAGCATCATGGATGCTGGCAAGGATATCAAATGTGTGATTGTCGGAGACGGGTAAGCAATTTTTTTTAAAACAAAGATTTGCCATTCCTCTTCGAGTAAAAATGAAAGAAAGAAAAAAAGATGGGAAGGGGCAAATTAAAACCCTGCTCCATGGTACGATTTCTAGTTCACTTATTCAATATGATAGGAACGATTGTGATCATTATTTCAACTAAAACACTGTAAATCACAATTACTAGATGTATATATATCTAGGCTTCGAGGGCAAATACATGTACATCTCAGACAGACTGCCATATTGTTCTGATATAACACTTCTTGCTTCGTAAGCCTAAATGGGAACCTTGCCCATAATAATATTAGGTACCTCGTGTATGTTTTGCAAGGGGGTGGGGTGGAAGGGGGTTCTTGGATCTTGGATCTTGGATTCATTTCCTCCTAAATACTCCGAAGAAGAGTTTTGACTGGAGGTAGGTTGCATGTGTTCCCAATACCCCTTCCCCTAACCTATACAGGTAACCATAAACAATTCCTCCATTAAAGGCCTAAACAAAATGTTAGTCGAAATGGAATTTGACAAATTATATCTCTACGTGCACTTCTTCAATATCTGCATATAATATTTATGTATATCATGTACAGTTGCCTATAAACTTGGAATAATTTCTTCTAAGCCTAAATGGGAACCTTGCACATAAATATTATGAACCTCGTGCACCTTTCCTTATATTTGTGGGGAAGAAGTAGATGACATTCAATCGGCCCAAAACTCCCCTCTAATATAATATTACGCCCCCTTATAATATCTCGCCTACACCTCACCTAATAATATAATGTTTTTTGTCGAATACAGTCATGATTTGCAGACGACCCCGTTATTGATTTAAGTATCATAGATCATCGATTAACTACTGGGCCGCAAATGAAAGGCAAAGTGTCATTTCATTCAAATCATGTTAATTAGCTTCCAAGACCTTAAAATAATGTGGAGTCAGTATCATATATATATTTTATTACATCTAGGTCACTTTTATTGATGAAAAATATATCATTTGACAATGGTTTACTAAAATAAGGACATCAACATGATTAAAGGGCTATATTATTGCAATCACCACACGTATCTAAAATCACAAAGCTTGCTAAATACTTTAAAAAATAGAGAGAATTGAAGTGCATTAATCATCATCGTTGTGTTGATTATAAGAAAATACTGCTTCAAATGTAACATCCTGTGTATAAAATGTATTCAGAGTTATGTTTAGATAAACTTTAGGTATAGTAGGCAGTAAGCCACGGATCTATAATGCTGACCCATTATTGAAGTTCACCAAAAATTTCATGGGAGTTACTAAATACCCAAGGGTCACAGTACATAGAGTGTGGCAATAAACCGATTGGGATTGCTAAGACTTTAATGTGATTTGGAAGTACATAATATGAGCCATTTAAATCCTTTTACTCTTGGGGCTGATGAAACTAGCTTTATAGATCGGAAGCATATCTATATTCTCTACCTTATTTCATGTTGCATTAAAAGTGCAATCAAGAATAAGCTTAAGTATTCGGGCATTTTATTTCAATCCTCTCTTTCTCTAATTTTCTCTTATTCAATTACAGTAACGTATATAATTATGACTCCAAAGTGAACAAAATATAGACGATGAGGTTTAGCTTCCATGTGTATTTCACGGTTTCTTTAATCCGAATGAAATTCACTAGAATCTGATGTTGATTGGGAGAAGGATGGGGATTAAAATTTGGGATGTAGAGATCGTGGGGCAAACCGAGTTTTTTTTTCTCCAAACAAGTGTACTTTCATCATGTAGTACTGAATGGGGGGAGGGGGCAATATCCATACCCCCTTCTCCCACTCCTCTCACACTATTAACTAAATTCATTTGATATGGTCATGGGAATAGTCAACCACATTATACATTCTCCAATAACCTTGTAGCATCATTATACAAGCGAAAGAATAAGCTATAGAGTGTGCTTCGCAACACTACCAGTGGTAGATAGTCACACGATCTAGACCTTTGAAAGGTCAAAGAAACATAATAATAGCTATGATATGGTCCTTCCATCATCAATTAACCGTTCTATTTCATTTCAATCGACAAAATTCGAACGACAAGATTCATCAGTCGCACATATCAATGTCCTGTCAGACACCATGTTTTAGAATACTATATTAGGGACTTTTAGATTTGCACGACGAGAACGTGGACTGTGACGTGTGACATCCTTTTAAGGCAATGTGACGTCCTTTTAAGGCACTGGTTGTGACGTTACATTGCCTTAAAAGGGTGTCACACGAGCAGTCCACGTTCTCGTCGTGCAAATCTAAAAGTCCCTATATGAGACAGAACGAATACCTATCTAACTGCATGACAGAGAAGGTCGCGTGGGTCTAGACAGATTACTAACCTTTTTCATCTCTCAATGAGAGATTTATCTATTTACTTATTCTATTCAGTCTTCTATACGCAGGATAATCCTTCAATAACGATTACCTTCCAAGGGATGTGGTCTGTACGACATTAAAGTAATGATACAACAGGGCATATCTGTTAATATTATCATAAAATGAAATCCGTTTATATACTTAAGTACCTTTATTTGCCGGCTCTATGTAACACTGTTCTTTAATTCAGTATAAAGACGAACCGTAAACACAAACAAACATACAAACAAGCAAACAAACAAACATAAAAACACTAATAACCAGTTTTGTCTGCATCATTGTTCCGTTATGATTACTATCATGAAACTCTTATTACAACCAGCACATCAGTAATGTCATAAAACTGTTTTCTTGTTCATTCATAATAATTGTTGGTTTTTAACCAGGGAGCTAAAGTCACAGCTCCCTGATTTAACCATTATTCTTGATTTCTCTTCTTCTTGTTTATATTTCACTCCAGATTCGTTGGTAAAACCTGTCTGCTGATTTCATTCACTACCAGTAACTTTCCTGGAGAATATGCTCCCACAGTGTGAGTATTACTGATTCGATCTTGTTTAGTCTCAAGGGCACCATGACATGTATAGCCGGCGAGACTTTTCTAATAAGCATTACGTACATTATTATAATTACTGCCAAATAAAATGAATGGCACGCTACTTTGAATATGGGCAATTTATATCGAGCAGAGTGATAGTCTGATTTGTGTCTATTTATGTATTCCATCTTCGGCTACAACAAATAATATGTATCCCGGTTCAGTTACAACATTGTATTATGTCTGGTATGATTTGAAAACCTTCGAAAAGTAACCGGCTCAGTCGCAAAAAAACAATGTCAATGTTTGATGAGATAAATAATTATTTGTAGAAAAATATATAGTTTAACAAAAAATTATAATCACGCCTCGAAACCTTCGTTTAACAACTCTCTGATTCCCAACTGACCTCTCTTATTTTCAATGAGTATACATTTGTCTTTTAACATAATTGCTATGTATTCATTTAATTTTTTGCATGTATTTGCTTGTTCATTCTCAAACATAATTATTGCTGAGAGCCGAAAGGAAGTTAAATGGTGTGATTTAAAATGAAGTTAACGCCCCTCTGGCTCTCAAAAGACGTTTACCGTGATGAGATAAAGTGGATTCGTTCCAATAAACAGAGCAATCAAAATAGTTATCCTCGGGGTGTGGGTTTATCATTAGGCCATATGAAAATGAGCGTTTGGGTGTATTATAGATCTACAACCCATTTGCAATTATCCTAATTGCACCCATCACGGTACACAATGTCATAATGTAACAATCCCAGTATCATAATTGCGAAAAGGTATGCTTGGTTTGTGAGCTGGTATCACATAATCTGTATATTATTATCTTCTGTAATAATTATGATTCTTCCATTTTGTTTTCTTCTCCTGTACCGGCTACCCTCCATTATGCTTGGTCAGTGGCGTCGATACATGGGGGGGGGGGGGGGGGGTTCGAATGGTAAAAAAAAAGAGGTGAGAGCGAGAGGAGAGATGAGGGGAAAAGCAACAACAAAAAAGAACGTGAGATAATCAGGAGATAGATTGCTTGAAAACGCTCTTCACATTGTGTACTATTATGTGAATTAGTAACGTGGGAACAACTTTATAAGTCTTAAATGAAATATGTTGTAAGAGGTGCAAAAGGCTCTGGGGTGATCCGATCTGCGTCCCTGAGGTAGTGTACAGCAGAGAAGAAAAGCAAATGGAGATAGGAGTGAAAGATAGAAGACACACGAAAAAAAAAGACATAGAGGGATTGCAATATGGAAGTAAAATCCTGCTGTGGCGATTATTTCCCGTTTACCTCTCTCGATCCAGGTGTAGTAATGACTGAGCGCTGACTGTGGGTGACTCCGATAGCTACGAAGGGAATAATAAAGATAATAGAGGCATTCATTGGACATGACTGTTTTAATACGTTATAAGTAGTATGTTAAAGGTAATACAAAGTTTTGGGAAATTTTGAAATTGGGTGGATAGTGATTCTTTACAATTTTTGTTTTAAAGGTAGGCGTTACTACTGCAGCTAGAAGGGATTAGACCACACAGCGAGCCATCGAGGTCACTGTGACAGGTGGCTATCTCATTAACTCAGCTCTCATTTAACATAAGAAAAAGAGGATCATGGGGGACCAACAGGCACCGATTTGGGAAGTTTTCTATATAGAGGGAGCAAGTAGCTACAAGTAGGACAGTGTGCCTTTAATATTTGGATGCCCCTGTGGATGTATTATAAGCTCTAGAAAATTTAGCCCCTAAAACGATTCTGCTTTCGAGAAAAATTGAATATAACAATTAACCGGTGCTCCCGGTAAATTTTGATAAATTTTTAACTAGCGCCTACGGCCTTATACTGGTATAGCTGCGAACATGAACATCTCAGACTATGTAGTTGTGATATATAATTTCTAAACGGGAATAGCTAATCGGTCGATTTTAGTCAAGAACCATTATTGTTTTATAGCTTAATTAATATCTTGACCTTGAGAGGGAGCTATACAACATAAAGAGTTAATTATTTACTATTCCATAATTTTAGACTCGATTTCAACCGCGACAACGATCCCTGAATATTGTAGGGTCGCTTATGCTTCCAACATGTTCATTTGAACCAAATTCATAACCCCATACCAAAGCTTTGTATTATTAACTTTGACTCTTGACTCTATGCCTATCCGGTAGATGCCCAACCAGAGAGGCTGTTCTATGCTAATATGATGTGTAGATTTTTTTGTGCGACAGATGCTTGGGTGAGGGTGTGACTTGATGACCGACCTAGTCCATCTTACCACCTGCATGGCTGGATGCTGCTAAGAACAATATCGTAACGAATTCATGCAGGAAATTGAACGGAAGATGCTGCCTCTAATTATTGTCAACTCTTAAAGGGGCGACATGTCCACTCCATTTTGTTGCTTTAATAGAATATCTTGTGTTTTTTCCCATTACATTATTAGAGAGCCTTTCTCTTTACCCACATCATTTCCAATTCCCCAATCCCCTATTTATATCTAGATCTGTCTATCTATCTATCTATATCTTGTTATATGCCTCTCCTTTTTTCTTTCCCTCTCTCTCTCTGGCTCTCCCCCCTCTCTCTCTCTCTCTCTTTTGTCTCTCTCTCTCTCTCTCTCTCTCTCTCTCTCTCTCTCTCTCTCTCTCTCTCTCTATCTCTCTCTCTCCCATCTCTCTGATGACTTCTGTAATTTAGTTAGTCAGGGAAGGGGGGAGAGTTTCTCTTTCCTGACCATATTATAGCGCTTGTCATAAAATCAATATCCCCATACATTGTATATCATGTATCCACCGGTACCTCGTAGAATTGCATTGAATCCCCATTGATGTTTTACTCTTTAATATTATTGTGCTAAACATTTTGTGACAATTGTGTGTATCTGGAGAGAGAAAAACAAATCCTGATTACAAAGTCAATTTGAAGTACAAAAGTGTTTTTAAATTTCGTCTTTCTTTTTGTTACATGATTGTAATAGACCTAATATAATATTTATATCTGACATGAAATGATATATTATTTTGTATGCTCTCCATCGTTACTTAGATCATCAATTAATTATTCTTCATCTCTGTACATCGAGACGGGTTCTTTTGAGCTGCTTTTAAGCATCCATGCATAGTTACATGTATATCATATCATATTAATGTAATGATATTGGTTGTGTCATGCGATGCACTGTGGACCAGAACAGAGAATGAATGGATGGATACATTGTTATCACTTATTCTCCTGTAGCTAACTATCTGTACAAGACTGCAGCATGGTTCATTTTCTTGCTCAAAGCGACATTGCCTCTCTTGGGGAATAGAGAGAGAGGGACAAAATCGAAGTTTTCATAGACTTTAAACGTTGGAAAACTTGGTAAGGGTATAAATAATTTAGTTGTTAACTTTACACTATATAAGAATACAGCAGTTGAAAAAAAATACAATAAATAAGTAGGAATTTTTGTAGGCATGAACATCTTCAGATTTGTTTTAATGATTATCAATAACAGGGATGATATGCAAAGGTGCGTTGGAGAATAGTGAACGAGACATGACTTGTGTGACCATAATTTTTAAATCACAGAACGGTAAAATGTCCATGCATGACGTTGTTCACCAAACAAAAAGAAAGAATTTAAAACTCAAAACTTAATTCTTTAAATAAATGTTTCTCTCTCTAGATTCGACCATTATGCCATGAAGACTGTCGTAGATGAGACTAGAGTATCATTGAGTCTATGGGATACTGCTGGCCAGGATACATACGCACAGGTCAGGCCTCTGTCATACGCAAATGCAGTAAGTATCAATCATTTTAACTTTTCTTACATCATAATTACAGATCACCCCCCCCCAGAATAAACTTCCAGATATGATTCTACACTTGTATGTTGCATACTCCCCATCAGTCTCCCTCTTTCTATCTCTCTCTCTCCCCTCTCTCTCTCTCTCTCTTCCTATCTGTCTGTTTATCTGTCTCTTTCTCTTGTTGTTTTTTGTCTCTCTCTGTCTCTCTCTGTCTCTCTCTCTCTCTGTCTCTATCTCTCTCTCAGTCATTCATTTGTGTACATGCAACCACTATTATCCTCCCAACAAAACGTGCATCAGAGATTGATAAAGCATATTTCATGGATAATGGACATGCTACTTGTTACGCCTGTGTTGTCATAGAAACCTAGATTGAAATGATAGGATTCTAAAAATATCATTGTTTTAAGCAGTAAAGTGCTGCGTGGATTTAGGTTGGTTATACGTACTTTGTATCTCCTTTGATCCTGCCAGAGTGCGCTGCTTTAGAGTCCATTAATGAAATACACTATGCTTAGCCTCATCTAAATCACTGCCAATTTACATAATATACCAATCACCGCTATACCATAGACGGAATTACGTCCCTTTTCATGATGATTAAGTTTACTTTCATTAGATTGCGTGTATCTCATTTTAACCCTATAATCAGATAATAAAATGAAAACTGACCGTTCATTAACCCTGCCCTAGTTGGACATTAAGAGCAATGAATGATGATATTCGTGTTCATTAAATTGAATGTAATGCCATAATAAAATTATAGTCAATTTTCGGCTGATTAATTTTTATTTTATGAGATGACTTTATAAGATTCTAAAAACACATGCAAGTGTGTCCCCCTAAATATGTGTTATTTTATTGTAAGCATCATCATAATATTTGTGTTATTACATTATTATAATCTGTTTATTGTAAGCGCCTTGAGCACCATCTCGGTGGATAATAATTTGTTGCGCATTGTAAAATGTGTATAATTATGATGATGATAATTATTGTTATTATTCATAGTAGTAGTAGGAGAAGTAATAGTAGTAATATCAGTAGTAGTAATAGTAGTAGTAGTAGTAGTAGTAGTAGTAGTAGTAGTAGTAGTAGTATAGTAGTGGTAGTGGTAGTGGTAGTGGTGGTGGTGGTGGTGGTGGTGGTGGTATCATTTTCATCATTTCAGTTGGTATTTGAATGCAGTTTACCCATTTCCTCGTTCTTTCTCATTCATGTTTAACCGATATAACCCGGATACACATTGATTTTAACCAAAACCTTACTTAAACAGACTTCTGCTACTGTACCACTTCCAGAAACACACTGCAGGAAATAGTGAATGTTACCCATTTACTGCATGTCTTTGAATCAATAAAAGCTTGAAAATATATCTAACCTTGCTCCATAATCACACACACACACACACGCAAACAGATAACGGCCTATAACTTTGTCCAATATCCTATTATAGACTGGTGTCCAATATCGTATTCTAATATCCTGTAGACTGGTGTCCAATTGCAATCACGTGAAAACAATATTTTTTTCCTGGTAGGACAGAAGACCCATAGTTTATAAATCAACTCTATTATTTTGCTTACAAACCATTTTAATAAAAAACATTGATGTCATCACCATTACAACTTCATCGTTATCATCACTATTTTGAGAGCATCTTTGGGCTAGATTATAAATGTAAGAACGGACCACTATTTTGTACCCCCCCCCCCCTCTTTTATAAAGCATTTGTAAGTCCTTGATACAAGATACTGTGCATTTCAATTCAAGGTTTTTGAAGTAGGTAATATAGTCGCCTAGCTCTCGGTCATATTTTCGGCATAAATTGAATACATGGTATGTGCACATTTTTCACAGTAGAATATTTTACATTTACCCCTCATAATAATTCGTCGGCTTTATTACGAACTTACGAATCCGTCATAATCATGTACGGATTCATCGGGTCATAATAACACCGAAGAGTTATATTGTGACCACTTTCTGACCCCCATTATATCTAGAAATGATGGATATGCAACCTTCAACGGTAATAAACGAGTTTATTACAAATACTCAACCTTGGAGCGATTATCAGTCATTAGTGTTTATATTCTTGACCAGTGGGCAATCAGATGAACAACATAATGAGCCGTAACCGCCATTATGGCCCCGATCAAGGTTTCTGAATACACCTCGGCTCGTTTATCTTTCTCTTTCCAAAATTTCTTTTGAATTCTTATTGAAGTGATGAAGGAAAAGTGAGTGTCTTCTAATTATAGCGTTTATATCCTTCGCATTTGTCGTGGTGTAGTGGTTCGTGGTACGGTGGTTCATTCCACTTGACTCTCAATCCCAGGGTTGAGGGTTCCAATTCCAACTCGACAGTAGCCACATTGATCACCCCCCCCCCCCCATGCTTCATCCATGTGTCATAGTACATGTATGTGGCAATGCTGGGGTGAAAATAATTGCATGGCCTACGAGATGTGCCCTGGGAAAATTGATTGGCTTCTTCATACAATGTTTATACCCAAGATTATTCTCTTCCTGGTTCTGACAACGTTTTCGTCATGGGAATTATATTAAAGAGAACTGCGTTATAAAAACGAAAATCAGACTATTTTTAACTTTATATGAATATTTGTTTATTGTAAACACAATGCATTCTTTTGGTATAGATTAATGACGTACACTTTATTTGAGATGCATGAGGCGGATGATTTTTAAGGCTTCTTCGAAAGGGGTTGAACTGCTATCGTTCTCTTTAGTGGTGTATACAGTTTGTGGTCGAGGTCGCACATTCCTTCTGGAAATAGACATTAATAGAACTTGAACATTAAACTGGTTCCATGTCATTTGGGTTGCCCAGGTTAATTTTTATAATCTAAAGTCCCCCCCCCCCTCCCCCACTGTCCCCAA
This sequence comes from Strongylocentrotus droebachiensis, assembly GCA_035222895.1. Lineage (NCBI taxonomy): Eukaryota > Metazoa > Echinodermata > Echinoidea > Camarodonta > Strongylocentrotidae > Strongylocentrotus > Strongylocentrotus droebachiensis. The sequence goes on along the minus strand of JAVYIG010002484.1, from coordinate 10,162 downwards.
TTTGTGTTTATTAATAATGATCTTGACTGTATAATGTCTTAGCCTACAATAGTTGACGACCTGACTAATTTTGTAGATATCTTGTAAATTTGGAAAGCACGCCAAAGTATGATAACTCCTTCTAATCACTCATTTTTCTTTCTTCTGTTTGCAGGACGTATTTCTGATCTGTTTTTCAACGGTTAACATGGACTCGCGTGATAATGTCTCACTAAAATGGGTTCCTGAGGTCCGTGTACACCAACCAAACACACCCATTATCATAGTCGGTACGAAGACTGATCTTAGAGACGACAAGGAAACAATAGATGCTCTTCAGAAACAAAAACATAGACCTGTCACCACTGAAGAGGTATGCCCACTAAAAATAATGTTTCTCTAAAATGTCAACTGTATGAATGTTACCGTCTTCGAATTATTCTGAAATGTTGTAACATGCAAAATGCTGATAGCCAAGTTTTCGCCAGCACAAAATAGCACTTTGACCATGCGCACCGACAATATTCAAGAATTAAAGACCCAATTTGCGTTATTCTAAAAAGGCTGTAAAAGGGTTAACAATTGGACTATGATTGGGATTGTTATATCCTGTGGGCGCACAAACTTATGATCCTGATTCCAAATATTGTTTTCTTTCATGTTTACTATGGTTACAGGGCGTATTGATCTCCAAGAGTGTGATGGCTTTAGCATACACGGAGTGCTCAGCTAAAAGCCAAGATGGCGTCATCGAGGTATTCAACCAAGCAGTCAGAGCATCACTGAATCCAAACATATTCAAGAAAAAGAAAAAAAGATGCACTTTACTCTAATTGGTAGAATATTTTAGTTAAATAAAATCAATTTTGTACATAATATTTGACTTGAAATGCAACGATGATATGAAATATATTTATTCATTAATGTAAGTCTAATGTCAGCTTTTGATTACTATTCTGTACTGTTAATTAGCTTGAAGGGAGATTTATTTTCCACCCATTTCCAACTTTCTCTCTCTCCGTCTCTATTTCTTCATCGATGTCTCTTCTTCCTCAACCTTTCTTACTTGAATAGCTCCTTCTCTAAATGTATGTTGTTTTTATTAAATTGAAAAGAAACAAATAGTAACTCACAATGAAAAGGACATAATGATGATATTCTGTCAACAATGACACTGGAGCAGCGAATTAAATGTTAATTTTCTATTTCATCTGAATTTCTTTCTCAGATATGAGACATTTAAAGCAAAGGAAATGATTATACATGATACATATCGGGAAAACGTACTATGAAAAGCAAACTGGACTCTTATATTGAATGTAAAATATATAATTTTAGGGATGCTCAAATGGGTAGACTAAGAAGTTGATTGTTAATGCAAGGGTCAATATAATGTGGTGAATGCTGTATTATATGCACTTTTCAATTATATAGCTATAAGAGGTGTCTGTTTGTCTAATTATCTGTTTGTCCAAGTCATACTTCATAATTATAATTATCTATCTAACTTCCTTATCTAATCTTCTTTATCGTTCACCTCTCTTCCCTGTCCCCTTGATCGGTCCTCCCCCGCCTCTCTCTCTCTCTCTCTCTCTCTCTCTCTCTACCCCCCACTCGTTCTTTCTCATGTGAAAGTGAAGTGCAGGCGTATGTAATGGTGCGTTATTATTATTTTTGCATTCTTTAATATTCTAAATTCTGAAAATCACTGCGTTATAGCAGGGAGTTGGAATCCCACTTCCTGCTTATGCGGATATTTCGTATATTTTGTGAGTAAACACTGCATGCAGGTACGATTTTTTTTATTAAATGAGAATAGACCTTTGTGATTCAATTAATTTGCCAAATTTAGACAGCCTTTGTCGGCAATGTTTAACATAACGAGATCTAATTTTAACCTGTCAAACTTGCAAGTATTTTGTTTGTGTAATGACAAGCACTATGTTTTGGAGTTCCACGCTCCATGTTGTGACTGGAGACAGAATAATAGAGCAGATTTATAAACGGAGACGACACTTGATTTACTTTGAAGGTCTATAACCATTGGTTGTTTTTTATCTCTTGTATGCGATATGTGATATGATGATTTTGGTTCGTAGAAAATAAGTATCATGGTTGTGATAATACTCGGAAAACCCTTGTCGTGAGAAACAAATACGATATTCGGCATTTCTTTCTTCTAAATAAGCTCATTAATGACTTATTATGGAGCTGATTGAGAAATATTGATATAAAGAGTTAATTATGTATCATAGAAATCAAGTATTACATGTTTTCAAGCACAAATACAGTGAAAATTGACGCACCTTCTTATTCGTGCCATTCACTGATTATGATGGTTGTGGGTTCGAATCCCGATTCTTTATTTTGGTGCCTATAGCATAAATATTGTATGATTTAATTGCTTCCTTGTTTTCTTTTAGTCGCAACGTAATGGATCTTTCACGATAGACAAGAGCTGCTGGATGTCATGCTTATAAAATTAATTTTCCTTGTATATGAAACAAAATCCCTCAGTATCACCATGGCAATCGGTGATTTAGGTATCTTGTTAGTTTATCAATTCAATCAGTTTACAATTCTTTTCCTCACAGCATTTTCCAATATTTTATTGTTCGAATTTTCATCGTCTTTCATTCTCCATATTGTGAGGAATTCTCTGTGATTTCCAGGATACGTCTTTGTTAGGAAAGTTAGCAATTTTCATCCTGCAAGTGTAGATGATTGCTTAATTGATTATCTATTGTTGTACGTGTTTGTTTTTATTGACTCATTTCAAGTATTTTGTTCGTTTGTACTCGATGTTTATTTCTAAGATTCTTATAAAATAATGATCATGACATTATCTTTGAATCCTACGATATTAAAGATAAAGGTGAGTTCTGGTAATGCGATCGCATTGTGAAAGAAAAGGTGTGGAATGGATCAGAAAAAGTTGATCGTATTGGTGTGTATTGCAAGGTTCAGGAGTCATCAAAATCATCATAAATTTGACCCAGTCTTGGTGAGGTAACAATCACTGTACACAGAAAGATATGGGACAACAACAATTATGTCTGGGCTAGTACTACCTTGATTTCCTTATCTTTCTATGCTCATTACTCAGCCAGTATACATTTTCTTCCAAAATTGTTTGGCACATGACATTTATTTGTAATCTTGAACATTTAGTGTAAGTTTCGTTAGATTCTGTGAGAATTCATTTTCTTTCTTTTTTACCAAAACTCAAGTTTATCTTTAATAACGTCTTTACGTACATGATCAATATCCAACTTGATGCATCACGTGATGCGAATAAAACAAGAGAAATCTGAAATGACTGCACGTTGTCATCTTTCAAAGGCGAGCAAGCAAGGCCTCCGGTTGATATGAATAAATAAATTACAGAGATTGCTTTATGCACTTGCTACTATGTCCTCGCCTCCGCTTGGGATTTATGTGCATTTTACACGTTGTTAATTTAGATCATGATACATAGGTAATGAAGCAAATGCATGATTAATTCAGTCTATCCAGCCCGTTTACGCCCCAGCCCCCCCCCCCCCCCGTGTAGTTAATCACGGGATGTTTTAAAGCCCTACACATGGAGAGTATTCGCAGGGCACACTGTTCTGTTATAGTTAAAGAATGAATTTCGGTCAGAATTATAGCAAGAGATCCAAGGTCCCTTTCCTTTCAAGTCAGGTTATAATATAATGAGGGAGAGGTATTAACCGATATAAGATGACCGTCCATCTTTCTGGAGCGAATCTTGATTGTATCTGTCACGTCTGCTTACTACCCCCCCCCCCCCCCCTCAAGTCTTGACAAGGTGCATTTAGAGGAAGCGGCGCGGCGTTTAAAAACTAAAGTATGTTAAAAACTTGAACAAAAACGTAATTTATTGCTTATAATATGCTTATGTGATTACCATGATTGGCCTTTAATGTTGAGATGCATGCATTCTTGGTTGACTGCATGCATGCAGTTCATTAGAGTATAACGTGATGATCTTAGACGTAATCGTGATCAGAGAAGGACAAATCTAAAAGGGATGAAAGGTATGGAAAATTGATTGAGTGGATAGGTAAAAAGCTAGGGAATAAAGAGAGTATAAAACAGAGGGGGGGGGGGGTATTCAAGAGAGAGAGAGAGAGAGAGAGAGAGAGAAAGGGGGAAGAATGTATTCTCAGGGCAGGGGCATGGAATGTGATTTGACAGTCTAATATTAAAGTGACTCGGTATCATCGCCTCAGATTCTGAAACAAAATTCTGGATTTAGCTCATGCTGCAATCATAATTATAAACCTTTAGGTCAGTCAGGAATCCTATGACTTTTACAAGCCGATCGCCTATCTGATTATCAAGATATTTATGATTGGAAATCGAAATTTCATTATTCGTTTTTCCCAACGGTTTTTATAACACTATTAGGGAAATTTGTTATGGTAAAACTCGTCACCAGGGGCGGCGATTTCTTTTCATGACCGGGGGGACGAAACGCGAGGAAATGGGGGGGGGGGGGGGGGGGGGGGGGTAGTGACGTCATGAGCAAAAACGTTTTTTTTTTTTTTTTTTTTGGGGGGGGGGGGGGGAGAAAAAAAAATCCGAATCATCACCGCTCTTACATGTTATAGCAGGCCCCGAGGAACGTTTTTCATAGTGGGAGGGGGGGGGGGGCTAAAGTATTTACGATCAGATAGGGCAAAGCAAGTGGAGCGTAAATCGGCGTGGGGTCTTGGGGCAAAGCCCCGGCGGGGGTCAGGTTTTTAGGCATTTAATAAGGGTCTAATGAGCATATTTTTATACCATATTTGTGACACTTGCATGCAGGTCACAAATCGGAGTGGGGTCCAGGGGGGCGAAGCCCCCAGAAGCTCAGCGCTTTTAGGCATTAAATTACGATCAGATAATCATCCAGGGGCCGCCTTAGAGCCCTTGGTGGGGTATAGGGGGCGGAGTCCCCGGAAGCTCAGGGTTTTAGGCCTTTGAACATGGTCAGATGAGCTTCCAGTGGCCCGCTTAGGGCCCTGGTGGGGTCCAGGGGGCGAAGTCCACGGAAGCTCAGGTGTTTTTGGCATTTATTTATGATCAGCTGAGCAACCAGGGGGCCTTAGGGCCCTTGGTGGGGCTAAGAGGGCAAAGCCCCCGGAAGCTCAGAGAAAATCATGCCATTTCAGCAACATTTGTAAATTAGTTCACTGGTATCGAATTAGAAATAAACCACGTTTGAATTTTATCGGGGGGGGGGGGGGAGGGTACTGCCCCAAGCCCGAGTGAGTGAGCATAGTGAACAAGAGGGGTGAAGGTGACGAAAGTGACTACTCCCTCACAGGTTTTGTTGTATTACAAAATTATATTCCTTAGAAAAACTTTAGTATGAAAAGAAAGAATATACTTTTTTCATACTTTACTTTCTACAATATGTACTTGAACATTTTAAAGGATATTATGCGAGGGAGCATAGCTCCCGAGCCAGAAGATTTTTACATTTTTATGTCTAAACGCTTAATTTTTAAGTCTAAACGCTGCACTCTTGGACCCTCCAAAGCCTAATGAGTGTGTTGCAGTCTTTAGTCAGTATTTGCTGTACATTATTTATTTGCACTTTTTCAAATTTTCCGGGGGGGACGATCCCCCCCTACAAAAATCGAGGGGGGACGTGTCCCCCCCGTCCCCCCCGGGATCGCCGCCCCTGCTCGTCACTCAAAGATTTGTACTTTTTGAGGCACTTCATGAAGTGCAACTGGCTTAGGGCTTCAATAATACACCATAATTATCACAGACACTGATAACACGTAGAGCCATGCTCTCAGATTTTAACATTGTTCAACGATGCCTTTATTACACGAGTCGGGTAGAAGGGTCTCTATTCCAAATGCCTTGCACTTTCATCAAAACATTAAGCTGAAAATGCAATATGACATTATAATATACGGCCTCGTGTCATCTATCCAAGATAATTTATTATTCATGAACCTATAAGGTAGAACGACAAGTCGCCATAAAGAGTAGCCATCAATAATCTTCATTAACTATCAAGTCCATGAAGGGCCTATCCAAGGTAGTCATGTCTGTTGATGGCATGTATGAAGAAGGGTGTGATTTTCTTAATCATCTGGCTTTATTTAGATACACTTTTGAGCGTCGGTCGTGAGGAGGATAGAAAACATATTCTAATTAATATTATTTGCTTTTGCATTTTTGACAAACCACAATGAGTAGTACGCGATGTTTAACTTAAGTGCCCCTCCCCTTCCGACCTCGACCAAACAACTTTTTTTTAATTGTATCCCTCCACTCCAAATCTCTCCGACAAGCCAATGGAAAGTCGTTATACTATAGGCCTAGCGATAATCGTTCCATGCATTGCCCCCCTAAAAACACATCAAATCTAAGAGTTATGGAAGCCCTTATCATGCTTATCCTGCTGCCTGATTCATAAAATTAATGTGTATAAGTTTAAAACTCTATTGATTCTTAATGTTTCTTGGTCTGCTAATAGGGGGATGCATACACCGGGTCAACACTTTGATGTCTTTCGATTCACTATGAACATGACGGAAAAAGAACAGAGGACAAAATATACAGTTCCTCAGGTAGACAAAGGAACATCCCTTCACTGATATTATGTAAAAATGTGTAGAACAGGTGTCACATGTATATTCACCTGTTCTTCACATTTTTACATAATAGCAGTGAAGGATGTCTACCTGAAGAACTGTATATTTTGTCCTCTTTCTTTGTCCGTCGTATTCATAGTGAATATTATACCCTCACAATCACTCTAGTAGAGTACGCTAAACATGGTAATTTCAGGTAATTTATTCACATTGTGTGAAAGACAGCTGAAAAAGGGAAGGAAGATGGGAATAATGGCTGTCACCATTATCATATCCTCGTCATTATGGATGCTTTATGTCATCCTTGATGGCGCTATTCTTCCCCTTCGAAAGTTCAGTGGACATTATTTTGTAGTCTGGTTTGTTTGGAGGGGGGGGGGGGGGGGGTTTCGACCCCCAAACCTAGAGCACATTTTTTTTTGGTCCCGAAAATTGCAAATTTGGTCGACCGATATTTCGTTCAGTTGGGGTTGGGGGTAAGGTCATCTTTTTTTGGTCACCCTTTAGCACCCCATAAAGAAAAAAAAATGGTAATGTTTTTTTTAATATTTCTTATTTAACAAAATTGAGGGGAGGGGTTCCCTCCAAAACACACACGTAAATAATTGAGGGGGTTTCGACCCCATTGGTATAACCCATTGGTATTACATCAATGTGTATAAGGTAATGTGTATAAGGTAATGTGTAAAGGAAATGTGTATGCATGGACCTATAGGAGAGAATTTCAATTTCCCAACTGGGGCCATAAAGAATACACAGGTGTATCGATCGGGTGAACAATGAACATGTTACTTATAAATATAAATAGAAGAAATGTGTATTCACATTCCAACGGGGGATCATAATGGGAATACGCATGCATTGCGTTTCGGTTGCATTAGCGTTTTATTAGGGAGTCCACGCAAATCTAACAGTCCCCTAATAATAATAGAATACACGCTTGGACTGGGAGCAGGCGCGGATCCAGGGGACTATGTCTTGCCCAACCCCCGCCAAAAGAGAGAGAGAGAGAGAGAGAGAGAGAGAGAGATAGATAGAGAGAGAGAGAAAGAGAAGGAAAAGGAGGGAAAAGTTAAGAGGAAGAAAGAGAAAGAAAGAGGAGGAAGAAGAAAAGAAAAGGGGAAAAAGAAGGAGATCGGAGGGATCGAAGGGGGTTGCCTTCCTCCCCCTAGCAACAATAAAAAAGAAGGAAAGGGAAAGGGAAAGAAAAACGGAATGGGAAGGAAAAGCTCCCCCCCCCCCCCTCTCAGCAAAACGAAAAGAGAGAGATAGAGAGAGAGAGAGAGAGAGAGAAGGAAGGGAAAGGAAATGGAAAGAAGGGAGTAAGTGAAAGAAAATAAAGAGGAAGAAGAAGAGAAAAGGGGGAAAAGAAGGGAAGATCAGTTGCCATTTTCCCGCATCAAAAGGTGCGCTGTAGTCCAGAATCTACGGGTGAAGCTTTTCTTCACACACCTGATCGGAGATGAAGGTAGCCCATCCAATGTGTAAAAATTGCCAATTTGATAAGTGTAAGGATCGCATTGTACATACAACCGCTATACTACCACAATACTACCGCAATATATGCTTTGTGTATTGTATCCGTGAGTGCAACGATGGCTGGCTACCAACTAAAATAGGCATGGTGGTCGGATATAATGAGAGAAGATGATGGAGGGAGGGGGGGGGGGGGGGGGTAAAGCGCAGTACTAGGGGGCAAATCAAAGAATTATACTAAGACCTCACCTCATGTATGTTAGAAATTAAAAAGTTATAATCTTCTTTTGAATTGCAATATATCCCCGCACCATTATAAGTCATGCATGAATTTTATTTGTCATATGTTATATATTTGAAAGGTGTTGTAAACGATTCAAGCTCTATTTGCCTACGTGTCATCACCTTGTGTGTTCTTTCTTCAAACTGTATATTAGTTGCAACATGTCTTTGATAAATCATTGTTATATTCTTTTTCATGTGAAGTCAATTCAAATGGATTGTAGTATTGAATGATTTGTTATATTATATTCATTTTTCATGTGATGTTAACTTCGATGAATTGTGAAATTGTGAACATGCATCAATAAATAAATAAATAAATATGCCTTTTCTCTGGGAAAAGGGGCATTGACTCTTTAAATACCAAATCACAGAAACTATTCACCATTATGTCACCGTCATGTACATATTTTCTATGGATATAATTTTTCACGATCTCAACTTACCACATCAGCGCCATGTATACATTGTCGATGGATAAAGTGGAATATTTATTCTTCACCACCCTACGCTATCTTTTCACCATCCTAGCGCCATGTACATTGTATATGGATAAACTGGAATATTAATTCTTCACCACCCTACGCTATCTTTTCACCACCCTAGCGCCATGTACATTGTATATGGATAAACTGGAATATTTATTCTTCACCACCCTACGCTATCTTTTCACCACCCTAGCGCCATGTACATTGTATATGGATAAACTGGAATATTTATTCTTCACCACCCTACGCTAACTTTTCACCACCCTATAGCGCCATGTACATTGTCTATGGATAAACTGGAATATTAATTCTTCACCACCCTACGCTAACTTTTCACCACCCTAGCATCATGAACATTGTCTATGGATAAACTAGAATATTAATTTTTCACCACCCTAGCATCATGTACATTGTCTATGGATATCTTTTTCTATCTTTTCATCACCCTCGCGCCATGCACATTGTCTATGGATGAAATGGAATATTAATTCTTCACCACCCTACGCTAACTTTTCACCACCCTAGCGCCATGTACATTGTCTATGGAAAAACTAGAATATTAATTTTTCACCACCCTACGCTAACTTTTCACCACCCTAGCGTCATGTACATTGTCTATGGATAAACTGGAATATTAATTTTTCACCACCCTACGCTAACTTTTCACCACCCTAGCATCATGAACATTGTCTATGGATAAACTAGAATATTAATTTTTCACCACCCTAGCATCATGTACATTGTCTATGGATAAACTGGAATATTAATTTTTCACCGCCCTATACGCTAACTTTTCACCACCCTAGCGCCATGTACATTGTTTATGGTTAATTGGAATATTAACTCTTCACCACCCTACGCTAACTTTCACACCCTATAGCGCCATGTACATTGTCTATAAACTGGAATATTAACTCTTCACCACCCTACGCTAACTTTTCACCACCCTATAGCGCCATGTACATTGTCTATAAACTGGAATATTAACTCTTCACCACCCTACGCTAACTTTTCACCACCCTAGCGTCATGAACATTGTCAATGGATAAACTGGAATATTAATTCTTCACCACCCTACGCTATCTTTTCACCACCCTAGAGCCATGTACATTATATATGGATAAACTGGAATATTATATCTTCACCACCCTACGCTATCTTTTCACCACCCTAGCGCCATGTACAATGTATATGGATAAACTGGAATATTAACTCTTCACCACCCTACGCTAACTTTTCACCACCCTAGCGTCATGAACATTGTCAATGGATAAACTGGAATTTTAAATTTTCACCACCCTACGCTAACTTTTCACCACCCTAGCATCATGTACA
>JAVYIG010002483.1:0-245458 GCA_035222895.1 Strongylocentrotus droebachiensis | reverse complement strand
GCTTAACAAAAAGAAATGTCAGCCTCTCCAGCCATCAAATCCATCTACAGCTGTCCTTATCAATGCAGTTCCCCTCTAGTATTCCAAATATTACAAAATGTTACACAACGTCTGCTTCCCGAAGTTCTCTATTCACTCGGTCGTAACAATATGCAGGCATCGAGCTTTGAAGACATGCGTGGCACCGAAAAAGTAGGTCATGTTTAGCTTTAACATATAAAATACAGAATTCCCGACATATGACCAATGAAACTTTATTTTGGTAATTAATTGATTTTTCGCGCTTGGATAACTCTACTAAAGACGAAACCATTTTAACCAGCGAAATCGACCAAGGAATTCGTGAGTTGGATCGAATGTAAGGTTTTCATCATCATGATTTTCTCATCTAATTATTGACATTTTCCGAAAAATTCCGAAATTTGTTTATAGCTAGGAAGGTAGTCCAAAGCTTTATCTCCCTAAAGAACTAAATAAAATTGTGTTATATGTTTGCAAAATTGTTGGACGATGGTTAGAAGTTGTCAATTCATCACCACTTTTCACCCCAATATACGGCCGGCAACGCATAAGCCGCCGTGCTCGCTGGCCTGGGCTGTGGGTGGAACGGGTGGACTCAGAGCCACTAGGGAGCTGTATGGTCTCGGAGAGGGATTAAAGGGATTACAGTAGGGGAAACAAAAGACGCGCGGTGCCATGGATGGCTCCAAATGGGCCTCTTGGACGGAATCTCCATTCATTACAGTTTCCTGATTGTGAGGAGCATACGTCACATCCATACAGCAATTTAAATGTTTTGCTCGAAATAATCGAACAAAATTCGCTCTTAAAAATCACCTGATTAGAGTACGCCCATCGCGGTCCGTGATATTTGGCAGTTTTAACGTTTGATTTATTTACAACAGGTTATATTTTTTGAAAATTGGAATGGACTTGGGCTTTAAGAACACATTGACCCATATTATATTTAAATTTTAAATCCGCTTTTGTTCAAAATATGGTGCATTAACTATAATGAAGTTAATCCGAGACTACCTTTTTCCTCAGCTAAACATGATCTTAGACACTGGGTTGGGTTTAATGAATTAGTAAAGCGTTGGTCACATCCCACCGTGCGTGTTTTTAGTCCGTACGGTTTTGGGGGAGGCCACGGCCACCACGTTTTTTCTGAAAACGTAGGGAGGGGAGTGGCAAAGGCAGGGAGGGAGTACCGGCAACGCGCGTCACACTGTGTAAGTACGTGGCCCGCACGCCACGCCTGGCCGTGAACAGTTGCGTGCACGTACGTTGCGCACGTGGTAAGTGCGTTGTACGTGCTTACAACGTGCTTATAACGTACGGTTGTAAGTGCGTGCACGTGCGATGAACTCGGTGTATATATAGGACGACAATACGATGTTCTCCAGAAGTCCAGCTGTTGCTGCCTCAAAATGCCGCCCATTCCACCGCAGAGACTATATACTGCATAAATCAGTGCGCACAACGTGCGTTGTAAGTGCTTACTCGGTACGGTCCGCGTCTTATTTTTTCGTACCACGGCGAGGCCAGATTCCAGTATGAACTCATTTTCATACATAACAAGCTATGAGAGCTTGCAAAGAGGTCACAAACAAGTCGACTTTGATTATTTGTTGCTTTGCCTCACTATTTATAAAGGCAAAAAAACTAAATAAACTGAGATTTGAACCCTCACGTCAATTCCAAAGTTCTATTAGTAACACGCTGTCCTTACCGATTGAGCTGACGATGAGTTGATGCCAGGTTGATTTGTATAATTACTATCACCCTATAAGTCGCCCTACCGGATTCCACGTGCGCATGCGCTGGTTTCCTTTGCGATTGCGCATGCGCAGGTTTACCTCGGGAGCTCAATCTGGCCTCGCCGTGGTACGAAAAAATAAGACGCGTACGGTCCACGTGAATTCTGCGTGCTCATTGGATAGCTGAACGGGGAAGTGGCGAGTAAGCACGGACCACGCACTTATCACGTGCGCCTTTAAAAGACGCACGGAGTCAGTGCGTTGTGCGCTCCTTGGCAGTACCGGGCACGCACGTCACACGCACTGGGGTGAATCGGTAGCCCGAACGCAGCCCGAACGCAGCGAAGGTTCCTCATGCACTAAAAGTGCTACGGTGTGTCTGCGTGCTCCCAAATCCGTACGGAGGCGGTAATCATCACGTACGGATACCCAAATTTTGCCCACGTTTTTGCACGTAGACAGCACGCACTTGCAAGTACGGCGGGATGTGACCACCACATAAGGGTGGACCATTGATTGCAAATAGAAAACTAGAATCAACTTTTTTAACACTCTCCACCTAGATGAAGTAAATGGGTATACGGTAGAAAGAACTTCTTGAATGACTACGCGTCATATCATGGTAGCTCGGTTAAAGATGGGGTAATAATATGACGTAGGACCCAGGGGCGGCGATCCCGGGGGGACGGGGGGACACGTCCCACCCCCCCCCCCCCCCCTCAAAATTTGAAAAAGGGCACACAAAGAATGTATAGCAAATACTGACTAAATACTGCAACACACTTTTATGCTCCGGAGGGTCCAAGAGTGCAGCGTTTAGACAAATAAAAATGCAAAAATTTTCTCACTCGAGAGCTACGCTCCCTCGCATAATATCCTTCAAAATGATCAAGTAAATACCGAGGAAATTGAAGTGTGAAAAAAAGTATATTGCTTGTTTTTATACTATAGTTTTGCTAAGGAATGTAAATGTTTAATACAACAAAACTTTTAAAACCTGTTAGGGGGTAATCACTTCCGTCACCTTCACCCCTCTCATTTACTATGCTCCCTCGCACTTGCGTACTAATGGAGGAGGGGGGCTTTGGGGCAGTTCCCCCCAAATGCAATATAAGCGTGGCTTATTTCTAATTCGATACCAGTGATTTACTAAGGCGGGCCCCTGGTTGCTCATCTGACCGTAATCAAATGCCTAAGCGCCTGAGCTTTCAGTGGCTCTTCCCCCTGAACCCCACCAAGGGCCCTAAGGAGGCCCCTGGATGCTCATCTGATCGTAATTTAATGCCTAGAACCCCTGTGCTTCTGGGGGCTCCGCCCCCTGGAACCCACTCCAATAAGTGACCTGCATGCCAGTGTAACAAATAAGGTATCAAAATATGCTCATCTGACCGCAATTAAATGCCTAAAACCCCTTAGCTTCCGGGGGCTCCGCCCTCAGGATGCTCATCTGACCTTAATATATGCCTAAAACCCCTGAGCCTCACGAGGCTCCGCCCCTTGGCACTCGCCGGGGCTTTTCCCCTGGACCCCAGGCCAATTTACGCTCCACTTTGCTTTGCTTTGCTCTACCTGATCGTTAATACTTTAGCCCCCCCCCCCCCCCCCCCCCCCCCACTTTGAAACACGTCCCCATGGCGTGTGTAACATGTAAGAGTGGTGGTGATGCGGATTTCGTCCCCCCGGTCATGAACAGAAATTGCCGCCCCTGGTATGACCCTTCGTAATTAACCGTAAGACATTTCATTCTGAAGTTGATTTATGGTATGCGTAAGTAATAAGTCTATCTTAAATTTGAATACGAATTAAACCATAAAAGCTATCATAGTTATTTTGTTTTAATATTAAAATGCATCTTTTCTCAAAATTATAGATTAAATTAGTATTTGGCTACTGCGTCGTCTAAATCATTAACCCGTCATGAACGTGGTTTAAAATAAGAGGCCTACTTTAGTAGGTATAGATCGAAAGTTTAAATAGAAAAATGCCTTTTGCTCCGTCCTGTTTTATTTTTTGTCCTGTCATCATACTTTGCAGAAGAAATGCCAACAACTACGGAAGTTTACTACCCTACTACTGACCAAGCTTATCCGGGTGAGTCATAACATCGTAATGGAGGCACTGTGATACATTGGTGAAGGCTCTTGACTCTCATACGAGAGTTCCCGGGTTCGATCCTTGTTCAGTTATTACATCCTAAGACAAAGGGTGTTGCCTTCATATTTCCCTCTCGATCCATGTGTATTTGAAGGATACCTACCACTGCTGGGATACATCGGGTAATACTAATCACATGGTCCGCAGGAACAGCGGTTTTGTAACTGATGTGGTAGCCTTGGTAAATAATACCAAATCATTATTGCTATCGTTATCATTACCATTATCATTATTATAATTATTATTATTATTGTCATCGTTATCATTATAGCTGTTGTTGCTGTTATCATTTCATTAAGTGCTATTTTGATATCTTTCTCACCATAAGGTTTAGGTTGAAGAGATTCAGCTTCGTGTTATACTTCTTTTTAGCTCAACTAGTAGTTACCTGTAGTTACCTGTCTCCACGGGCTCTAATTTAAGACGTAGTCTTATAATGCCCACCTTTTATCATTCAAAATCCACTGCATGTGATATCGTGTCATAATTTGCAGATATCAATCCTAACATGGAATGCAGATAGCTTTGCTGTCTGCTTAATACTTAAGTCTTACATTTTATTAATAGTGTCATACATGTTCTTAATAGTCATACTTGTTGTACTTCGCTGAGAAAAATGCATCAAATTGACCTTTGAAGGCGTTGATCGATGCTGCTTCTACTGCCGTCTTGGGGAGCATGTTCCAGTGGTCAACTACTCTGTGTGTAAAGCTGTTCTTTATGTTGTTCAAGCGGGCATGTTGCTTCTGAATTTTCATACTATGGCCTCTTTAGGTTTATGTTTACTTCCTTCATAGAAAAAAGGCTCTCTCTATCCACGTCGTTGTGACCATTCATTATCGTGAATACCTGGATCATGTCACCTCGAAGACGTCTGTAGGCTAACGTGGGCAGGTCAAGTCTCTCCAGCCGGGTCATGTATGGGAGATCTTTAATGCTTGGGACCATTTTTGTTGCCCTTCTCTGCACTTTCTCCAGCTTTGTGATGTCTTGTCTGAGGAACGGATTCCACTTAGAACTGCGTGACTTTTCATAGACTCAACGTTATCGTGAGGTCATCCAGGCGCCATTTTGTGAAAATCAACTTATGATCATATCTTCATAACGGAAAAATTATTTCTCATTCTCAATTATCATGATTAAGATCAATATCCGTCCGGTCAATTTTGGGTCAATAAACGTGCGCAAATGCGCGCGTACGCGTTCGTCCGCGCGTTTACGTGCGCGCAAAAAATTAAATTGCTCTAAATCATCCCAAATATTTTTTTGCATACTTTTCAGGCCATTTGGAGCATTTGACAAAAAATCATGCAAACGCGTATGCGCGCGCGTTTTTTGCGCGTACTAGCATTTTGCAAAGCATTTGTCAAAGCATTTTGATAACTTGTTCACCTTTTAACTCATAGCCTGCCATAAGGCTGCATGCACGCTATTGTTACTCTGCTTCTTGCATGCTAGCACGCATTCGTAATAGCAGTTATTGGTCATGCCCATTGGACTGTGCCTAGTGTTTTGCACGCGCTATTGGTAGTACCATCGCGTTAATCCGATTATCTCGTTATAAATCTGGCACTGGGGGGATTAGCCCTGTGGCAGAATAAGAGTTAATAACGCAATAAGCGTCCGTCAAAGTTGACAGCGCGCGCGGGCCTGCGTTATCTTTACCCACAATACATCGGCAAAAACATGCCTATACAAAATTCATTGTAACTCTTCAGAACAGATAGCAACTCCCAATATTTTGTATATGTGGATAGATTATGAAATGGAGATATGATTTCATGTCTCATTTGACCCTCTATTAACTTATAATGTCATCATAATGGCCTCCAAACTCAAAATTTAAATTTGCATATTATGACGTCAGCATATTTTTGGAAAATTGATTGTATCTCTGTAGATATTAATCATTTTTCTTCCACATTTTAATATGTTCTAGCTGAGACAATTTTCTAAAAATATAGTCTCCACAATTTTTCATTTTGACAAAAGCATCATGGCGTATTTTTGCGATTAAAGTAGGCATATACATTTTTCACATTTTGCGTGTATTCTCTATGGGACATGACTTTTTCTCAAAACTGGATTCTACATTCCTGTCTTTCGTGAGCAATATCTCCGTTGTTTTAAATTCGTTTTCGCTGAGTATCGAGTATGTTGTAGCTGAGACAATCAGTTATCACAAATGCTTTTTTTGTTTTTTTTCTCAATCAGATGCCGGGATCATGCTCATATTTCACTTGTAAAGTAGGATATTGAGAATTCCATTTCCCGTTTACGTGTAATCGCTATGGGAAATATTTTGGTATATCGGTAACGCACTTGACTTCCTTTCTCGAGATCCTCGAGATCCTCGAGATCCATGGATCGAGTCCGGGTGTCTCCAACAATATTTGTCTTCACTTTTTTTTTTGGACCTTTCACTCTACCCTCTCCTTTTATTAAAACATTAAATATTAAATTATTAAAACACGCAAATAATGTAATAAACAACCGTATTTACCTTATTATTACCCTATTTTCACTTAATCCATCACTTTTTGCGTGTAATCCCTATGGGAGATGACTTTTTCTCAAATCTGGATTCTACATTCCTGTCTTTTGCGAGCAATATCGCCGTTATTTCTGCTTGGATTTAGTTGATTTTTGAGTATGTTGTAGCTGAGACTATATGCAATCTAAATCGTCCCTCATTTTTTCAATAAGATATCAGGATCACGCTAATGATCATGATCATCATTATCATAATGATGATAATCATTTATCAATTACATTTTCATTTCTTTGAATAAGATAAAATCGTAAAAATGTGTTCTTCATGATGTAAATTAGAGTCAAAGGTGTAACTGGTTACTGTACAGGGTCAACGGTCATATATAATTTCAATCTATCTTCCCTAGATCTATGATGATCAATGGGACACAATTTAAACTTGACATATAGATAGATCAAAATGGGAGAAGCATTTTATAAAATAATATATCGTGTAATTCATTATTCGTTATGTAAACCATTATCATACGTATCACCTAATTCGTCAAAGTGGCGAATTAAAGTCTAGTATTTATTGTATTTTAAATTTCGTACATCATGTTCGTACACCTGTTCCATATTGTATTGCAACTGCCAACTTTTTTTCCGAATTTAATTATTTATGTTTGAGGATATAAGTTGCCAATCGTGCTGTCCTACATACACAATAAGAAGCAAAAGCAGGGTTAGCTGACGAATTTCTTAACACAGCATCTTATCATTATTTCACTATCTTCTATACTTAAACTAGTGTTATATCAATTTTTCACAAAGTCAAATTACCCAGGTCATCTCGAAAATGTATTTGTCGGAATTTTTCTTTCATTCTAAAAATGTTGAAAGTGAGGAGCTAATATTGCTTTGCCACCTTTACTAAATGAAAATCATACTCTTATTCACCAGGTCCAATCTGCAGTTGTGACTTTGACTTAGACCTGTGCACCTTTACCCAAGCTACTACCGATGACATTGATTGGACGAGGCTGGCAGGTAACACGCCATCTACGAATACCGGCCCGGAAAATGATCATACAATTGGCACAGGTACGTGTATTTTGTTTAACCATTTGACTACTGAAATGTATATTCCCTGTATTTCGCGGACAGGAACCATCCGGTTCCAGCAGGCAATGGCTTAAATTGGCAATAACATTTCCCCAAACAAAAGTTATAATGTTATGTTATTTCTTTCTATTGCTGCACTCTTGTAATGAGATGAAATGATTCTGAAAAAATATACATGAGTAGGAACAGTTTGAAAGTTTTACAAATTCAATTTTGATTGAAATGAAATGATATTGAAGTTATCAACTCCTATTTACATTTTTTTTTCTTCTTCAAATTCCAAGTTTAATTGGTACCTGATAATAATTAATGGGGTAATAATAATTGAAGGGTCCTAGGGAAGAACGACAACATTGATGCTAACGAGGCTCCGATTGGTTAACAAAAGTATATTCATCTTTATTTCCTACATAATTCTTAGATGATAAGAATTTATTAAATAATAATCGCCCTTTTACCTCAATAAAAGCTTGATTTCGATAACTGTTCGTAAGATTGATTTCTTTTGGCATCGTTTTGACTCCACTGGTATTAATTTTTCGATCTCCTTTCGATAATAGCGGCTGGATTCTACATCTACACAGAAGCATCGAACTTGTTCAACAAAGTTGCCGTACTGGAGTCGGAACTCATTCTTGCGTCGTCCGGGCGATTGTGCGCCGATTTTTGGTACCACATGTGGGGAGCTGACATTGGAACACTCAATATCTATGCCAAGACCGGGACCACGCTGGGCCAGGTCCTATGGACCCAAAGTGGGGCTCTGTCCAGGAACTGGTTTGAGGCCCAGATTGATCTCATCCCTACTGCCGATTTTAAGGTTAGACAATCAAAGTTGTTGATGTTGTTATTGTTGAGATTAATGGCGTTTCCATCGTCATTGGATGATTTTCGCTATGGTTTGTTATGTTCCTAATATTAGAAACGTCAGTGTTTAGTTTTTCGTAGTACAAAAATAGAATTGAAAAGAAACATGGTTTGTAATCTCAAAATAAAATGCACCTCTGGGCTCCTTTGGTATTGTGTAAATGGTTTCATGGCAATTGTCGTGTCGATAACATTTATAGGGACAGCAGGAATAGCAGTATAAATACTTATGTGGCTACGCTAAGTAAACAAGACCAAATTATTTATTATTAATTATAATAATGAGTATTCTAGTAACTTTGAATTACTTTTTTGTTCTTCCTTTAGTTCGTATTTGAGGGCGTTACTGGTGCGAATTACAACAGTGACATCGCTCTCGATGACATCTATATTACAACAGGAGCATGCGGAGGTATATATCTAATATTATTATTGTTGTTGGTGTTCTGTTTTCATCATTATTAGTATCATTTTCATTATTATTAGTTATTATAAACCTCACTTAAGAAATCCAGCCATCTGATTGGTCGAAATTGCAGTCATGGTTTTAACTATTCCTGTAAAATTCCCGGTAAAATTACAGTTACCGGGAAAATAGTTCAGTCTTGGTGAAATACCCTTAGGTTCACATGTTAAATTGCTCTGAATCGATTTGAAGTACAGCACATCTATTTCTGGAATTTGTTTAAATATCAGAAGTCTTCTTCTGAAATTGTAGGATTATAGTTGTGTTGGTGGTCGGTAAGGTTTTGAAAAACATCTATCTTAAGCCCCCATCACACCAAACTAGTTCTCACTACGTTCTCAAAAATGTTGCCAAACGGGCTCAAACTGTGTGCGGACGGAGTTGAATGTAATAGCAACTGTTTGCGAACTGTTTAAGAACTTCATGGGGGGGGGCTCGGACTGGACTAATGTCTCTAATACGATCCTAGTTCGTTCATTAATAGTCCGGAATACGTCCAACTCGTCTGTACCCGTACACGGTCAGTTCATATCAAGTTCAGATCGGATAAATTTGAAATTTTCAAGCAGTCCAAACCATTTGTACTAGTTCGGAACTTGTTCTAACTAGTTTATAACTCAACCACCCCGTTCAGAGACTGTTTAACTCGTCCTCATCTCGTTCTTAGTGCGTTCGAACGCGCTTCTATCGTGCTTTGCAATCCCGGCCTGGTTCGAGTGCTATACAAACCCAGCGCGTTCTTCCTCATTGATGCTCGACCACATCACGTGGTAACACGTTCCTAGTAGGATCGAAGTACGGCAATTTCGTTCGTAGTACACCATCTTGTTTTAAATACGTTGTCACTCCGTCCAATTGCAGGACGGGGAGAATTTTGAACAGGCTCAAAGTCCCTGACCACCCTTCCCGTCCAGGCCAGTCCGAGCCTGTCCATGAAGTCCTTAAAAAGATCGTAAATAGTTGCTAATACGTTCACTCCGTTCACACACATTTCGGCAACATTTTCCAGATCATAGTGAGAACTAGTTTGGAGTGATAGGTGCCTGACTTGAACGTCTTGATCTGCAAAGCCTAACGCGTTGAAGTTGAACGGGAATGAGGAAAAGCGAGAACGCGCTGGGTTTTTATAACTCCTGAGTCAGGAAGGGATTGCACTCGCTCTAGGAGCGCGTTCGAACGCACTCAGAACGAGATGAGGAAGAATTGAACTGCCTCTGAACGGGGTGGTCGGGTTAAAAAAACTAGTTAGAACAAGTGGCGAACTAGTTAGAATGGGTTTGGACGTATTGGGAACGTGGTAGAACTAGTTAATAATGGGTTTAAACCGACTACGGACTGGCTTGGACTGCCTAATCTACCCGATCTGAACTTTATATGAACTGGCTCTGGACGGGGTACAAACGAGATGGACGTATTGAGCACTGTTAAGAACGAAATAGGATCGTATTATAGACATTTTTTACACATTCTGCCCCGACCACAACCCGTTTTATTGATTGGAACCGACTCCTATTAGGCGCAAGGCATGAGACTGCAAATACCCTCAATTGTATATAACCAATTTTGCATACATTTCGTTGTTCAAAATAACATATATTCGAATCGTGCCATTATTATTTCAACCTCAGCCTGCAGCCTCGGTGAAGTATAACATTACTCTGAAAATTCTAAATTTATCGGTTCATTTTTTGTGTGAAATGAACGCTGGAGCATGCAATATTAGTATAATAATATTTAATCTCAGTAATCAGGGTGTGAAATATATGCCACTCTCCACCAAGGTGTGGTAAATGGATACCTGGTAGGAATCTATTCATTGGGTGCTTTGACCGCCGTAGGGCAGCTGGTAGTACTTTACAGGCGACTTACGTATGCCATGTAATGGATAAGTGCCCAATATACATGTAGCTAGTAGTAGATGTAGTAGTAATAATCTAAATATACTAGAGTTTGATGCCATGTTAAATATATATTCGAATTGGATGGATTTTGCAGTTAGAATATTATTGATGAATAGGTAATGAAGTAAAATTAACCGACCTTAGTTTCAATTCTCCCTCCGCCTCATTTTACCTACTTATCCGTAACCACCTGTATGTATCCTCTATTTCACTTATATTAAAGATTCCACAACTAGCTCGATCCCAACTGAAGCACCTAGTACTGGTAAGTCTCTGTAAAGTTACTTGTACCATGACTTCCTTTTCTTATGATTGTCTAGATTATTGCGTCATGTTTTTTATCTTGTTGATATAAAATTCAAGTGTTTCGCACGACATAACTTTCTTTATCCTCCAATTGTCATCCATAAATGAATAATCTCTAAATGTCTTATTCAATCCGTAGAACAAGAGATTTTTATATGAAATAAATGGATAAAAGACTTATGTTGTAAGGAACCATTTCAATGAATCGCTCATTGATGCAGACACTTTAAAATGTCGAAAGTGGCATTTGATTCATGTATTGTCTAAAGCCTCAACCCGTCATGAACGTGGTTTAGAATGAAAGGCCACTTTAGTAAGTATAGATCAAAAGTTTGAAGAGAACATTGCCCTTTGCTCCATCGTGTTTCATTTTTTACTGTCATCATACTTTGCTGAAGAAATGCCAACAACAACAGAAGTTTACAACCCTACTACTGACCAAGCTAATACTGGTGAGTCATAACAATCTAGTAGAGGCACTGTGGTGTATTGGTGAAGGCTCTTGACTCTCATACGAGAGTTCCCGGGTTCGATCCTTCTTCAGTTATTACATCCTAAGACAGAGGGTTTTGCCTTGATATTTCCCTGTCGATCCGTGTGTATTTAATTAATAGATACCTGCCACTGCTGGGGTAAATCGGGTAATACTAATTACATGATCCGCAGGAAGAGCGGAATTGCAATTGCTATGGTTACCTTGGTAAATAAGACCGATTCATTATTGCAATCGTAATCATTAACATTATCCTTATCATAATTATTATTATGATGTTCCATGTGTTACGCTTGCACATCATTTGTTAAAATATTTGTCCGTTACAATTGAACTATGCATAATAATATTTATTCAAGTTGCATTAAATATTGATTCAGAATGTGAAAAATCAGTATGACTGACTTGCTTTTATTATAGTTGTGTAATGATTACTACTGATTATTTTTTCCCTACGCATCCATCATATCTTATAGGTGAAATAAACTAGATTTAAATTCAAATTTCAAAAACCTAAGAGAATTTTATTAGCATTGTCCACTACATTTTGAAATATTCGCCCTTTAAAATGAAGAATTGGGTAAATCGAACATGATTTCATTGGAGCATACAATGTACCGTATACCCTGTTAAGCAGGGCTCCCACTAAGCCGAGTTGTATTAGCGAGTTGTGGTGAGTTGCATCAAAGAGGCACTCGCAATAACTCGCTAACAATTCGGTATGGCTTAGCGTAACTCTTTAAAACATTCCACGACATTCCTCGAAGTCGCGAGCAGTTCCAAAATGTTGAACATCTTCAAAAAAAATTCCCGAGTTGTTGTAATTCGAGGTGAACTCGCCTACACTCGTAATATACTCGCATTACTCATAACAAGCTCACGCTGCACTCTTCATAAGGTGGCGAGTTGTTACGAGTGTATTACGAGTGTTAAGCAAGTTCACCTCGAGCTACAACGAATCAGCGAAAAATTTGAACATGTTCACAATTTTCACTGTTCGTTGTTACTCGAGGTGAATTCGTTGTTACTCGAGGTGAACTCGCTTACACTCGTAATATACTCGCATTACTCGTAACAAGCTCGTGCTGCACTCTTCATAAGGTGGGTAGTTGCTACGAGTTATGAAGAATGAAGCGCGAGCTTGTTATGAGTAATGCGAGAATATAACGAGTGTAGGCGAGTTCACCTCGAATTACAACGATTCGGGGACATTTTTTGAACATGTTCAACATTTTGGAACTGCTCGCGACTTCGAGGAGAGTCTTGGAATGTTGTAAAGAGTTACGCTAAGCCATACCGAATTGTTCGCGAGCAACTCACCACAACTCGCCACAACTCGCTAATACAACTCGGCTAAGTGGGAGCCCTGCTTAACTCAAATCGACTGCCTTGACCTCATATTCACGATGGATTCCTTTACTTGATTGTAGAAAAAAGGATCGATCGTATTCAATACTTCAGTCGCATCATCAATATCAGTCAATCCATAATGACAAGTAACTGGGTTCCAATGACTTTGTATTTACATGCTGTATTGTTTTAATTCATGTTGAATTATTATTTCAGTTCATTTTTATCTGAAGTTTAACAGAACCAGTTTAACCACCCCTGTAATTAGATTTGTAAACTGACTACATGAAACATTTCCGTGTATTGTGACAGGAAGTATGACATGACTCTGAATTGCAGATTTGAACTTGAAGTTACCAAGCTGATAATTATAATCTAAAAGAAGTTTGCAATATGGATTGCAAAGGAAACATTATGCAATATTTTTTTATACTAGCCTGGTGCAACTGAAATGAAATGTATCCATTTTAGAAGAAGAGAAAAGAGATCACTGTATATCGACTCTCAAAGCAGTTTTGATTTTGTCATGATGATTATTGGTTCTCAAATGAATACTTTGAATCATACTATTTTTGTCTAATTGTTAGTTATTTAAGGACTGCACGAATTGTTCTTTGTGCTAAAAAAATGGTGAGAGAGAGAATATTCTTAAAAGTTAACAGGTTGCGTGATAGGATAATGTGTGTATAAATTATTTTGTCTTTCTTCAAAGAAGTCACTGAAATTAATTCCAATTTAGTAGCAAACATTTCCTTTTAAATAATAGTAATGAAATCCCCACTACAATTGTTTTTTTTTAATGAAAGTAAACAACATAAGACAGTCATATTCCAAAAGTAGCTAAATCCGTTTCATTCCAAAATGAGCTAAATTCATTTTTCATTCCAAAATGAGCTAAATCCACGAAAACTATAAAAAATGAAAATTTTGTAAAAATCAGAAAAAAATTGTAGATTTTTTAATTCATATATTAGTGGTCCAGGGTGACACCTTTAACATATGAAAACACATGAAGGTACATGGCTAAAGGGAAAGTGAAGAAATAAAAAAGGCGATTTACTGAGTACCCAAAGTGGATTTAGCTCCTTTTGGAATAAAACTTCTCATATATTAACTGCTATGAGAGGAATAACTGTTTCTATATGCTCATGGGGACGTTTCAGTTTCAGTTTTATTCTTCAGTTTTATTTTTCATTTCCAACAAAACGGTAATTTTGAAAAGAAATCAGATATACTTTACAAGTGTTGACTGCTTTGAGGGGCACGGTGAAAACACAATCGCAATAAAATATTCAAGCTATATGTAGCAGCTCTGAAGGTGGATACGTTCTGGACAAAAAGTACAAGGATATTGAAGTACGACAGGCAAAATAATGAATAATCGAATTGGCTAGTCAGATAAACAAATCTGATAATCCATTACTTTTGCAACAGAGAAGTTAACCCGTTGACTTGACTACTGAATTGTCATATTCCCATAGACTTAACACAGGGAGCACCAGGTTCCCGTAAGCAAAGAGTTAAGAGATAATGTGGGTCCAAACTACCTAAAGAAGGACGTTGTTCTGCAGCTTTCTATGTTCCTTACTTTGCGTGTAAACAATCAAAGAGATTGTCTGACGGAACATCCTCATATAGAGCTGAGCAGGCGGGGATAATGCTGGCTCTCAATTGGTTACAGCAGTTAGATACTTTATAATGTAAGGCGGTCTAAGGCGGTCCCCTGGATGCTCATCTGACCGTAATTAAATAACCCCCGAGCATCCGGGGGCTCTGCCCGCTGGACTCCCCGCCAATTAGTGACCTGCCAGTGTCACAAATAAGGTATCTTAATATGCTTATCTGGCGGTAATTCAATGCCTAAAACCCGTAAGGTTACGGGGCTCCGCCCCCGGAACCCACCAACAGCCCTAAGGCGGTCCCCTGGATGCTCATCTGACCGCAATTAAATAACCCCCGAGCCTCCGGGGGATCTGCCCCCTGGACCCCACCAAGGGCCCTAGGGTGGGCCCCTGGATGCTCATCTAACCGTTATTAAATACCTAAAACCCCTGAGCTTCTGGGAGCTCTACCCACTGGACTCCCCGTCAATTAGTGACCTGCCAGTGTCACAAATATGCTTATCTGCCCCCGGACCCCACCAAGGACCCTAAGGCAGTCCCTTGGATGCTCATCTGACCGTAATTAAATAACCCCCAGCTTCCGGAGGCTCTGCCCTCTGGACCCCACCAAGGGCCCTAGGGCGGGCCTCTGTATGCTCATCTAACCGTAATTAAATACCTAAAACCCTGAGCTTCCGGGGACTCTGCCCACTGGACTCCCCGCCAATTAGTGACCTGCCAGTGTGTCACAAATAAGGTATCTAAATATGCTTATCTGACCGTCATTTAATTCCTAAAAAGCCTGAGCTTCCCAGGGCTCAGCCCCTTGACCCCCTACCGGGGCTCAGGCCCTGGATCCCACGCTAATTTACTCTCTACCTGATCGTTAATACTCCACTTTGAAAAAAACTTTCCGCGGGGCCTGCATGTTACGTGTAAGAGTGGTGGTGACGCAGATTTTTCTTCTGCCCCCTCCCCTTACAAACGTTTTTGCTCATTACGCTACTGCCCCTGGAAGGTGAGCCCCCTTTGAATGTTTGCCCCCACCCCCCAATCCCAAACTGCTTCCGGCGCGCCTGTTCGTAGTCGAAATTCAAATCCGAAACCGACTCTGCCAAAAATCTCTAAAATACTTGAAAAAATGGACCCCGAAAATTTAAATTTGCCATAACTTGCTCATACCAATTTCGTTTCGTCTCAATTTATTGCAGTATCTTTATCTCATAATTGTACAAAGCCATTCTAAATGTTACGCTCCAATAAATATGCAAAAAAAAATAGCTCCCTCTAAAGTTCTGGGAATTGGCTTTCTTTCTGTGGCCGTATTTCCATTGTTTCTGGCCAAACCCGTACCCTTTTTTTTTCTTCATATACTTGAAGATATGCCCTTTCCAGCCAAATCCAAAATTATATACCCTAACGCTGACCAGGTTTGAGAAAGTTGCCCTCGAAATTCGCCATTTTCAAGAAAATAGCGAAATGACTTCACCTTGCTCTAAAATGACGATCCTTATACCTACGTCAATGAAACTTGGCAGACACATTACGTGGCAAATGTCTGCCACGTTTGGTAAAATTCAATGACGTCAGCGCAAAGTTATCTCCAAAAATGATGATTTTACTACGCAACACGTAACAGCCCGTTTGATGCGCAGTACATTGCACATAGATGGCATTGGTGTCTAACTGAACGCAGTGAAGTTCTCTTTCGAATAATACCAAAGACGTCATATGTTATTAAAGAAATATTTGAGTAAATCGCGTTTGAACAAGGGTCACTATACGAATTCCGCTGAGTTTTCGCCAAGTTATAACACGTATTGGCTTTGACGTCATTTTCAGACTGTTTTTCGCCCCCCCCCCCCCCCCCCCCGTACAGTCCTTTTATTCCTTGACCATTTGCAAGCGTTTTGGGGTGACCAGCGTAGGGCCTCTCGAAGCCGGATTTTCAAAATTGGTCAAGGGGGACATTTTAGACGCCATTTTATACTCAGCATGATTGTGTTAGTATGGGCGGCTGTTTGTGCCACAGTACGCGTCATCACATGTTCATCAAGAACCAAATCCCGTGGGTTTTGCACGCAGAACTTGCGAGCCCTTTCTAGGTCCCTTCCTTTATTCCAATTCCCTTCGAACTTCGTCGGCATAGTCTTTAGCATTCCATTAAGGTCACTGTATTCTTCGTTTTCCTTTCTGGTGGCCTTTCTTTCTCCACTATCACAGAAGCTACAGACTTCTTACACATTGCTCTGGATAGTCCGAGAGAAGCTCTTTCGTTTGAAACGTACAATCACGTGCGTCATTGCACGCAAATCGTTGTGACACGATTGCATGTCTAGTTTTGTATTGTTCCCAAGATATATGGTAGCATTCGATAAACATGTTGAAAGCTGATATGCTTATTCATGAGTGAGACTTATTATATTAGATTTGTCTTAAGCTACATATTTATATGCATTGTGTGTTTAGGTTTTTTTTAAATGAAACGGCTACAACTTATCATATGTCTCCAGGAATGTAACAATATATAATAAGTAATTTAGATTTCTGGCACTTGACATATATGATCTGTGTAGAGAGTGATTCACGGAAGGCTCGATTGTTTCTGGCAGCATTGTTTAAATAGGAGAGGGGCGGAAAGCAGAAGTAAATAAATTTGTTATAGATTTGATTTCATATGGATGGCTATAAATTTGGCTTAACAAAGTTCTTTGTGATTTTCAAGTATATTTTTTCATGATTTTTTAAACTAACAAACAATGAAATAAACATATACACCAACTTATAAACGGATGTAAAGGCACATTGTTATACAACTTTGCTGATGCATCAACAGTTTAAACAAACACAGTATCATACATAGAACATAATATCATAATTTACCGAAAGTAATGGTGATCCTGAGTTAATGTCTACACTACTATAGCACTAATCCACAATCTCAACTCGTGCCCAACTCGTCTATGGTCGGAGAGCTGGAACGAGCATTGGTGATGGTTGCGGGAGCTCGTGACCGACCCTGTGAACGAGTGGCAGGCTTGAAGGATAGTCGACATCACATGGTCCGGCATAGAGGTGCTTGCCACGATGAAGCCGCCATCCCAGGAAGCATCACTAACACCACCACTATCACCAGGACCTTTCTCCAGCATAAGGCGTGCTAGTCGAAGGCTGAGGTGGTGCCTCTACTTCATCAAGGCGATGCTCTCTCAGGGGTTCGCCTTGCGGGTGGACGGCCTCCATTCCGCGTTGCTCTCCTCCGAGACACGGTCAATGTACCTCGATTTATCCCGGCGGTTGGCGGTTGGCCTCCGTCTGAGATCTCGAGTGCAGCTAGAAAACATAATACAGCAAATATCAAGGCAAATGTCAGGTTAAAATGGTTATAAGCAGTATTATTATATTGGAATATGCACTTCATATTAGACACATTTTTGTTCACGTCTATATACATATAGGCCAGTAATTAATTAATCACAAAACAAATAATTATATACTTATACACTCATGCCGTTAAAAAGGAAAAGGTGGTGAGGATTCATTTCTCCCGAGAAGTGAACTCCCTCGGCCCAGATCCGGACGACGTCATTATCAGCCTGCCATATCAACTCGTCATTGAGTGGTACCACATGTCGTATTTCCCCTGGTCGATCCCCATCTCTGTACACTTATCATTAATGGCAGATTTATTCTTTCTTGTATCGCGGTACGCCTGGCAACCCTTGTCATAGAACATGGGGTTAGCCTAGAGTCATTCCCCAAGCTCCTTCTCTTGGTCGTCTTTGAAGTTGGCGGGGCATTTCCGCGGCTTCTTCGCCACGTTCATTATTATCATTATGAGACTGCAACACATACTTTCTCTGTCAAGCACATTCTAAACATATTTGTTGGGATGTGCAGTTATTGTGGCAAGCTCATTCCACATCCTATGTGATTGGGATTTGCAACCACCCAATAAACTGGTATAGCATGCATTTTACACTTGCTTGCCACATCTATATTCATCACTTCTCCTGGAGCTGTTCTTAAAGAAGCACATGTCTTTTACGCCAAAGCTAATTCAGCTTCATCATAGTTCATGTCTTACTTCTTCGCTTGTTGCTCTACTTGGTTCTAAGGTCTTATTACTTTATAATAATTAAGAGTTTCTTCTCCCTTACTTCACCCGCAAAGAAGCGACATTACTTTGTAAATAATCTTACATATTTTGTCTACGGGTACTGTGCAATATTTGAACCACTACCTATTATTCACGTTGTGAGATGATTTGTCCCAACTGTCGGTTGCAACAGGTGTGTCTACAAGACAAGGTAGGAAAGGAACCATTTTCAATTTCTTGTATTTTAGGTGAACAACTCCCTAAAGATTCTTTTAACTGCTATTTGTATGGGATTCGCGTGTCCTAGGTTTGTTGTTCATTCGATTGGGATGAGTAGTACTTTTGTTCGGTTGTGGAAGATTGGTGTGGGTCGGCTCGGGCTTCTTGAAATGTAGGGCTATCGCTATCCGATCCCGACTGTGCCTTTTAACGTTCTATAATGTGGCTATCTTCTCGTGGCTGTTTGGGAGCTCTCCTAGGATGTTTCTTTGCATTTTTTTTTCTACGGGGATAAAGCTATAATTGTATGCCTCCTCTTCTGGTGCACCTACTATCTCTGATGAAAAAATATTTGGGGGATTAGGGTCATTGTAGGCCGCCATATTGGCGGGCTTCGGAAATGGGTGTTGCTTCCAGGAATTCAAGTTAGTTCTGTTGGTTAGCATACAGTTCAGTGCAGAAAAATGCCCGAAAATATTGCCTACCTTCTGGTAATCACCATACACCAACACAATTTCAATACTAAATGGAAGTGGGTCAGAAAGAGATAAGATGGTTTTCTTTCACTGACACCAATCATTCGGTCACATTATATATTTGGTGCCAAATAAAAAAATGAGCGTGGTGTCCCACAATCAGAGAAACAATTTTTGATATTTTCCACAAATGAAACTCCAAAGAAGAGTATTGTGAATTCATAAAATGTTTATTCCAGATAGACTGGGGTTGGAAATCTAACAGAAAACCGAGTTAATTTGGTGTTTCAAAGTAGATTCAATTTGATCAAGCAACAGAGCTCGGAGAGGCACGCCCGTTCGGTAGATCAGAGTGTATTGTCAATGCCGAGTGCCCCGATTTATATACCGATGTCCTCAAATCGAAGCAGAAGCCCAGCGTGAACCTTTTACTTTCGCTCGCCCGCAGCATCAATATAGAGAGGTTTTAATAAGCGCATGAGCCTCGTATTACGATCGCTTTGATCGCAGGATCAGTGCATCTCCTAGGCCTCAAAATAAGGCGAGAAATTGGCAGCGTCGTACTCTCATCGTATCGCCATCGCCTTCAGCGCAGGTAGATCTCAACCGAGCTGTAGTATATTCGCCTCACAAGCAAAAGTTGGGTTTAAAGGAAAGTCTGCCCACGCTCAACGAA
The DNA here is from genome assembly GCA_035222895.1 of Strongylocentrotus droebachiensis. Classification (NCBI taxonomy): domain Eukaryota; kingdom Metazoa; phylum Echinodermata; class Echinoidea; order Camarodonta; family Strongylocentrotidae; genus Strongylocentrotus; species Strongylocentrotus droebachiensis. The sequence continues at coordinate 225,493 of JAVYIG010002483.1, read as the reverse complement.
GTTTTCACATATTGCCATGGTCATTGTGATCGCCTTTCTAGTGAGATGGGGGAATAAAGAGCCATGTTACAAAGATTCCGATGGTTGCAACAACGTTACCAATTTCATTCGTTTTTTTTTTTTGTTAAATACTTGCTTCACTCTCTGAATTCTCGTATACTTGTTCTTCTCGAACTCATCTGTGACAAATGAAGGGAACCCCGTCTAATAAACGTCTGTCATCGATTCGAATTGATCGTATCCTCATACCAATCGTAACTCTACACCAAAAAGATGGAATTTTGATTTAAGGACTTGTGATTAACCCTGATCAAGCGCAAAAGGTTATGCTGAACATTAGTTTTACCGAGGTTTAAATAAATCAATCAATCAAAAATGCAAAGCCCGGTTTATACGTAGAAATCTTTTGTGGCATTTTAAACTGTACATGCCGTCCAATAAACTTTTTCCATGTGTTGTTTTGATTTTGTTTTTTCTCATGTACAGCGGAGGCGATGGTACTTGTAGCTGACCATTTAGGAAATGCAATATTCATGGCCGATTTTTCCAGCGGCAGTCTCGACTCTTTAACCTTTGATGCTTTGCCCTTCAGTTCCGTCCAATACCCGTTGGGCGTCGATTACGATCCCGATACTCGCATGGTGTACTGGACCCAATATGATACAGGATCCGGCATACGACGCGCGAATATCAATGGCAGTATGCAAAGCGTGATCGTCGATAGTACTAATGCCAGATGTGAGTATTCCTGAATTAAGATTTGTCTTTCTTGTTTAAAGATTTCAGATAAATTGCATTTCAGTTTTTAAATTATTTGTAAGAATTTGTTTTTAAAGGTTGTAAAATAATATGACTTTAATACAATTCGCCGTTTTGTTTGTTTCTTTGTTTTTATTTTTAGTTTCTTTTATTTTATTTTATCTTTGTTTAGTTTTATGTTTGTTTGTTCAGTTCATTTTGTTACTTCTTCTTCTCTCCGCGTTGACTTCTACTTCTCCTTTTTTTTTGCCTTTCACTTTTCTTCACCTTCTACTTCTTTTTTGTTTCCTTCTTGTTTTTATTTTGTTTCTCATTTTTAATGCTGCTGATGTGCTTGCTTTTAATGATCTTTTATAAGCTTTATTTTTCTCTGTATTTTTTTACCTTCTTCTTCGTCTTCTTTTCCCTCTTTATCTCTTCGATTTGGTCCTTCCTCTCTATATCTATATCTATATCATAACCATCGTCCTCTTCTTCATCTTTCTTGTTTCTTCTCCTCCTTTTTTCCATTGTATCTTTGGAGGTCACCTTTTCAGTGTTTTCTTTCACAGACCCAATGGACCTAGCGTTGGATACGAGTCGTGGTAAAGTCTTTTGGACCGATAATTACCGAGACCGAATCATGTCGGCTAATCTCAACGGATCCTCTCAGCAAATTCTCATCAGTACCGGCCTGAGCTATCCATGCGGGATCATTGTACACAAGGAAAAAGGGTAACTACATGTAGCCCAAGTCCACTCCAAAAATTACTTACTTTCAAAGAAGCAGAAAAATCAGTCTAACCAATCAAAAAAAGTCTGAGCAAAATCGGATAACTAATAATAAAGTTTTTAATGACATTGAAAACTTTGAAAATCACTAGACAAATTGGCAACTCCCTCATGAGTCTGTGACGTCATATCCTCACTATCCACTAATTATTTTCTTTATATTGATTATATAAATTTCCTATTTTCTCCTTAAGAATCTTATTTCTTCACACCAGCATCCAAGTTAGATTAATAGTAATTTGTTTTTGTGTGGATGCACTATTATAGAGTAATTTTTTTCTCCAGTTAAATCATAAAAAAAGTAAATTTTGATAAACTATTTATATAAAAATCAATAATTATGAATATATAATATTCAGAAAATAGTATTAATTCTTCAAATTTCATAAAAGATTTTGTGAAATGTCATGCACGCAATATGATACAAATCATATAACCTGGGCAAAGGCATGGGAAAATCAAGTTTTGGGGAATAAAAAGGGAAATTAATGGGATTAAACCATATAGAGCAATTGATAAATAGTGAGGACATGACGTCACAAAGTGATAACCATCCTGGCAATTTGTGTTGTAATTCCCATTGTTCCATAGTTTAACATACTTTTTCAAAAATTCATAACTTTCTTATCCGATTTTGCTCAAACTTGTTTTGATTGGTTTGTCTGATTTTTCTGCTTTTATCGAAAGTAAGTTATTTTTAGAGTGGACTTGTCCTTTAACCCCTTCCTCCCTCTCTCTCACACACACACGCACACACATATAAACTCACATTTTCTCTTTCTCTCCCTCACTCCTTCTCTTTCACTCTCCCCCCCCCCCCCCCCACTCTCCACCACTCTTTCTCTCTCTCTCTCTCTCTCTCTCTCTCTTTGGCACACACACATCCCTCTATCTTTCTCTTTCCAAAATAATCTCTCTATCTCTCTCCCTCTCTCTTTATTAATTTGGTTCTCTTTCTCTCTCAAAATCAACTTTTTCTCTCCTTGTCCCTTTGTTTTCCATTCTTTACCTCCGTCTGTCAATCTTTAACTCATTCTCTCTCTCCCGCTCCTCTGCGTCCATCAATGTTTCTGGTGTGATGTTCAGATCGTCTGTGTCGGAGATAGAAGGAAGTTTGTGCTAATTGCATGTTCCGACTTTTTTCAAAGCCTTGTTCTTATTTGCCTTTTATCTCATGCCAAAAATCACATACGTTTTGCACGCAGTGCTTGTGATTCCTATCTAGGTTCTTTCCTCCAGCCTAATTAATTTCGTAGGCGTATTCTCCGTTATCATATGTGGCCGACTGACTCGTCGTTTTCCAAAATTACTAATGCGTGACCCGTCAAGGCGCCATTTTGTCCGTTTCTGGTCCGTTTTAAGGCTTTTCTTTCTTCCTTCGTATCTCCAATATTCTTGATGATACAGACTTGTAACAAATTTCTCCGGATAATCAAAAAGATGTTCTGTTATCTGCGATGGTAACTTGCCCATCACAAATGCAATCTTCATACACGAAATTAAAATCCGAAATCTCGAAACAAAATTAAAAATTGACCCTTAAAAACCGTAAATTGCCATAACTTTCTCTTACCAATGCTGTTTTGTTTCAAATCAAAGCACACATCCCTGCCGAATTTCACGCTCCAATGTCATGCACGATAAAGATAGCAAATTGCAACATAACTTTTACTTGCTCTAAAATTAAAAAAATCTTTATACCTACGTCAGTGAAACTTGCAGACACATGTTTCCATATCCGTTTGCCAAGTTTAGTAAAATGTGATAACGTCACCGCAAAGTTATCGCCCAAATTACTATGTATTACGTCAAAGCCTGTGTAATCCTTGAAATACATTGCACACAGATGGCAATAGTGTCACACTGACTGCAATAAAATGCCCTTTCGAATGATACCAAATACGGTATAAGTTCACGTAGAAAGTTTTGAATAAAACGGATTTGAAAAAGGGTCACTATCGAATTCCGCTAAGGTTCCGCCCAATTATAACGCGTATCGGATATGACGTCTTTTTTTTTTAGACTGCTGGTGACGCTATTTTATACTCTGCATGACTATGTTAGTATTGGCGGCTGTTAGTGCCACAGCGCGTGTCATGACGCTTTCGTCATTCACCACAATCCCATTCGTGTTGAACGCAGTGCCTACTAGCCCTTTCTAGGTCCCTTCCTCTATCCCAATTCTTTTTCCAGAATCCCCCATGCGTTACCGTCCAGGCGCCACTTTGTCCGTTTCGGGCCGTTTTTGAGGCCTTTCTTTCGCCCTACCTATCTCCATTATCCTAGACGCTACAGACTTCTTACACATTGCTCTGAATAGTCCTAGAGACGGCTATAATGTTAGTGATAAAACGTCTATTTTTTACATTTGACCTCATTTTCGTTGGTCAGGATTTGGTCCCAAAGGGCCAATGATTATTTATGTCATCTTCTTTTGTAATTCTGTGCATTTTGAGACCTAGATCATCTGTATACCATTATGTTGTTGCTGAAAAATATATTTAGGCAGGGGTCTATGACCTTTGACCTCTAATTAAAAAAATCTCCAAAAATCCCACACCTCCCCCCTTTTTTGTTTTGGTAGTTTTCCATACCCATTTCTACCCAACTCAGTTGAAGTTGGCTTCTTTTAAATTTGTTCACAGATGAACCTTAAGTTAGGGATACTACTTATGAAAAGGCGCAGTGGACAAGTGGGTAGAGAGAACTTAGATATCATAAAACAAGAAGTTAGGAGGCTGTTTGAAATAAATAAAGATTATCATGTGGATTAAAACAAGATTCTGTGAAAACCTAGATACGTTGCATCATTTTATTATCATTGTAATTACTATTCTCCACCCTCATACAGATTGATGTTTTGGACAGACACGGGTTACGATCGAATCGAGAGGGCCAATCTTGATGGCGGAGACAGAAACGTCATTGTCAGTTCTGGCCTCACGGTTCCCACTGGGTTGGAATTTAATGCTAACGGTAAGGATTAAATTGAACGCCAAACAATTAAAAAACAAATTCACAGGATTGTTTGTTGTTTTATAGTGTATTCATCTTTTTTGAAGAAAATACATAACGCATAATAATGAAGATGTTACGTAAAATCCAGGTCCAAGATTTGAAATACATTGGATGCATCTCATCCAGGATCAAACAATTACAATACACAATACAAATTTAAAGAAACGGAAAAGAGAACATCATAAAGTCAGTTTCTTAAAATGCAAACAATAATAATTCCTTTAAACAAAAATATTATTCTCCTAATTAGGAATACCTCGCTATGCATATATATCAATCTCTTCTTAATATCGTGAGTAATCAACCACGGAAACCTATCCCCATAGAGAGAGAGAGAGGGAGAGAGGGAGAGAGAGAGAGAGAGAGAAAGCGAGAAAGAGAGAGAGAGAGAAAGCGAGAGAGAGAGAGAGATAGGGAGGTCCCGTTATAACAGGTTATATACGTCTCCTATGAAATCTAAAGTAATAACACCTCCAAGTATTGTAGTGATTGCCAAGTGAGTTCCGATAGGCTATTACAAATAACATGAACCCACACAATATTATTTTGGAATATTACTTTCCCCAATTACATATACCTCACCTTATATTTACGTACCTACATCACTATCTACCAATCTATTCTTAGTAGCATGCGTAATTACACCACGAGAACCTATCACCATAGAAAGAGGGGGAGAGAGAGAGAATGAAAGAAAGGGAGATAGAAAAAGAAAGAGAAAGAGAAAGAGAAGAGAGAGACAGAGACAGAGAGAGGTCTCGCTACAGCAAGTCATGCCAAATAGTTAAAACAATTACTGAGGCAGTGTTGTGATTGCCAGGTGCGTTCCGACCGGCTTTAAAAAAATAACATACGACCCAAACAGTACAGTTTGCAGATTTAATTTCTCAGTTGTAAATACCTTACTTTGCATTTACATGTTTTCAACATATCTATAAGTCTGTTTTTGTTAACTGGAATTATCAGACCACGGGTACCTATCTCTATACACAATAATTTGGGAGTTCAGCTGGCTTCTGATATATCATGTATCAGTCCGGCGTACCTGTCCATTTTTCTTTGGTGGGCCTGTTGTATGTTGGTTTCAAATGGGATTGTCAACTCAAATGCCAGTATTTCCTTTTTTCTAAAATTAATGAAACACATATTAGGTCTTTGTTGTGTTGGAACAATGGTTGGGGAACTGTCCCTCCATTGGTAGTCTCCCCTTCCACATCAGCATATACTTGGTGATCATTATCAAGGCCGTTTTGTTTAATGCTCTTTAGCAGATTATGTACAATGTTATTTTAACGCCACGTGTATTTATTCAACATTTTCTGAAAATTATTCAATACGTGATGCATGGTACCTTTAGCTTGACACAAACTACACAAGTCATTTATTCGCTTACCCCATCGATACAAGTTGGTATTACTCGGCAGACTATCAAACATTCACTGCATTTATTGCATATTTTAAAACTCCTTGTAGTAGATTGAAAATGATGGACTTCTAAGACATGTCACAGTTTTCCGTCTCTAGTGCCTTTATGAAGTCACCTTAGACTAGGAGAAGTTCTATTCTTTTTTTTACTTCATATTTACTGCTTTCCTCTTTCGGTTTATTTTGACTGATTTTTTAGTATCTTTCCAATTCGTTTGTAAACTGGTTTGATGAATGTGGTCTCTCTGGCAAGTTATTGATCTAGGGCATGAACTACCATTTCATGGCCTTTAACTTTCGAACTACTGTAGGCAAGGCAATGACATGTTCGATAGAGTTCAAAGATAGTGGGTATATTAACCCCCCCCCCCCCCCTCACCGTGGGGCATGAACTACAGCAATATTGGCACCACAACGGGGGATGCCCAGCCGTCTGTGTATGTATTTGTCTAGAGGTGTATCTATTTGTCCAAGGTGAGTTGCATGAAGGTCATGTACAGTTAACATATATCTCATAGAGGAGAAAGCATAAATCATGAAGGATTCTTAGCTTATAATCGTTTTTTTATGTTTACACTATCTATATTCGTGAGGGTACTATCAACCATGTCACTGATAAAATCATACGATTCTGCAGTCTTCATCTTGAAAGTAATGTGAGATCCAAGAAATGTAATAGGACTATTTTGTACAGGTGCAATTTTTTCCCTCCCTATAAACAGAACACTTAAAATTAACCTCTTTTGAGAGTGTATTCTAAGTGATTTTAAAGTATGGTGCCTTTTGAACTAAATTTAAATGTTATCGACACGTGTCTTCGTTATAAAAACAATGTGTAATCCTGTTCACGTCTTCATCTTACCTAAAAATCACTAATTTATCACTCGACTGGAGTAACGTGATTTCACTTATCTCTGTTAATCAAGTGTTTATGACCAAATAACCACTTGACCAAGCAACGAGTTTGTTTATCCGTTAACTGATGGTGGTGATAAATAAGTAATTTTTTGGTCTTTTAAAGGTAATACAAAGTTTTGGGAAATTTTGAAAATTGGCTCGAATGTGATTCTTTACAATTTTGAAATATTTGGACGCCGCTGTGGATGTATCATAAGCACTAGAAAAAATTAGCCCCTAATACACTTCTGCTTTCGAGAAAACTTGAATATAAAAATTTACCGGTGCTCCCGTTAAATTTTTATAATTTCAAATATCGGCTACGGCCAAACAATGGTAGATGCGACCATGAAAATGTCAGAATATGTAGTTGTGATATATAATTTCCAAACGGTATTAGCCAATCGGTCGATTTTAGTCAAGAACCATTATTTTAAAGCTTAATTAATATTTCGACCTGGAGAGCGAGCTATACAACATAACAAGTTTCTTATTTACAATTTCATATTATTTTAGACTCGATTTCAACCGCGACAACGATCACTGAATATTGTAAGATCGCATATGCTTCCAATATTTTCATTTGAAACTAATTCATGGCCCGATACCAAAACTTTGTAATACCTTTAAGCACCTTTATTGATTGGTTTCACAGGTTATCCAAGGTTGATGGTAATAATCACGTTACTTACACCATCTAATCGTCTTAATGTTCTGTCCGTGAATCTCTTGTTGTAAAAAGTAGTAATTTTGAGGTGTCTTGCACACCTTTTTTTTAAAGGTTTCAAAGCTACCATAACTTTCTTGGCGATGATCACGTGGCTCAAACTGACTACTAATCTAAGCTGTGAATCCGTGAAATTTAGGTGTGAAAAATTAGAAATTCATAGGTGTCTTAGAATACATTTGTAAATAATAATAATAATAATAATCTGTTAAAGTCCACTCCAAATTGTATTAAGTTAAACCGAAAATGAAAATTCTTTTGGCCCAATTGATCGACAGCCCGGCAGCCACTGAGCAGTGTCAAAGATACCATAAATCTCTTGGTGATGATCACGTGGCTCAAACTGATAATTAATATTAGGTGTGAATCTGCGATTTTTTTAGGTGTGAAAAATGAGTAATTCCTGGGTGTCTTAAACCACCTTTTTCAAATGGTTTCAAAATTACCATTTAAGTTTCGTGGTGAAAACCAGTTGATAACTGGTATGTGGGCATATTTCCAGTTGCACCAGTTGATGACTCTGTTGGCATATTTCCAGCTGCACCAGTTGAAAACTGATCCATGGGCATATTTCCAATTGAACCAGTTGACGCCAGATAATTTGCATATTAAATATAGGGTGCGTGCAGATCTATTTTTGTTTACAGTTTATCTGAATTTACAGCATATGTCTTAATTACTGATGATTTAGTTATATGCAATTCATTTTGAAAATACTACAAATGTAAATTGCCAATTATTAGGACAATTCACTACTTCGTATAAATTACATTTAATTTATCATGAATAAGGGAAACATTGATTAAAACGTGATTATGACGTATCCAAAACACGATGGTCAGGAACGGGATGAAAACGTCATTATTCTGGTTTATTCATCGTGTATCGTTTGCGTAATTATCGGGTTGAAAGCGGGTTACAGTAACATATTTCCTCTTCGACGTAAATTTCACGTGAATGAAGAACATGATTCATCCCAAGTCAGCCTCTTAATATTCACTTGAATTTCATAAACACTTCACGTGTTTCTGTGACGCGATTCTAAAACTTCTAAAGAATGTGATAATTCCGTTTATGAAGATGTAATTTCATAACCAAACAAAAACGGGAGTATTAGGTTTAAAAACCATGGTCTCCAAGGTAGGGATAGTCACGTTATTATAATGGTGATGTTCCAGTGACAGTTGCGTGATTTAGTGTACGTGTTTTCTAATTGACCTAGTGCACGAAACGTGTTAACACAATCACCTACATGTCAAGTGTTTGAAGAACGTAAATTTGTTAAAGTCGACACCTTGATATTCACGTGAATTTTTTTTTATTGGAAGCTAGCCAAGGAAAAATCAATAACTGTTGATTTACCGCCTGAAATTGATAAGGAACGACACTCCTTAGATTGTTAAGCCCATACCACTGAGTAGTTTGTCTACTTCTTGAACAAGTTTTTAATGATACCTTTTATTTCCAGTTATCAGGTTGAAGTCATCGGCATACGGGGTAATTTTTACTTTTGGGCCGGCGAAATCGTAACCATATTGCTTTTTCTGGGTTTCAAGATATTCAATAATTGGGTTGATGGGGGCTAGAGGGTCTCCATTAAAAACGCCTTTCCTGAAAGCAAAGCGTTCCGATTGCAACCCGGATCGCATACTCTGCCACTCAGTCTTTAGTAGAGAACATTGATGTTACGGGCTACCGGTTAAAAACAATATGTATCAAAACAAGACGAATGCGACTGCGTCTCCTATATGACTGCGCCTTAAACTCAAAATAGGAAATGGATGGAATTGTCCGTGACATGTCACGATGAAAACAAAAAAGCCTATCTCTGGTGGTTATTGAGATGTCAAAATAGCAATTCAAAAACAAATAATTTCAGAAATTAACCTCTGTGACCTTTAATCTTTGAACCCAAAATCTCATCTGATCATTTTCTTATGGTTTGAGCTTCGTATCTCTTGTGGTTCTTGAGATATCGCGATAACAAGGCTATATCCAGAATTTCAGAAATTGACCTCTGTGTCTTTTTACCTTTCATCCCAATATCTGATTAGATCGTTGTCCTCCTATGGTAATACATATTGCCACCAGGTTTTAGCCTCAAATCTCTGGTGGTTCTGAAGATTTTGCAATAACGAGGCTAATAGCTGGTAGTTCATAAGTTAACCTCTGTGACCTTTGACCTAGCTTCACCAAAATCAAATCAAATTGTCTTCATATAGTGATACATAATATCACCAAGTTTAAGTCTCATATCTTTTTGACTAGTGGTTCTTGAGATATCGCGATAACGAGGCCAATACATGGAATTTCATACGTTGATCTCTGTTACCTTAGACCTTTTACCTAGTTATTCCAAATCTAATCAGATGTTCTTACTATGGGGATACATAACACCTTTAAGTTTTAAGTTCATATCTCAAGTGGTTTTTGAGATATCGCGTTAACGAGAAAACGGAACGGACGGAAGGACAACCTGAAAACATATAATGCTTACGGCACCACCTTCAATGGGCGATGCAAAGTGGGCCAGGGAGGAACCAAACTGCGCCAAAACTCATTTTTGGTGATTTTTTTTTTTTTTTTTTTTTTCTTACCCAGCTAAAAGATTATTTATATATATAATTTTTTTTAAAGCTTCTTTTATATGATTGTATGTTTAATGTAAACTTCCAATTTACATATGGAAACGTTGTATCATCCGCTCAAGCTGACTTGCGTGCATAGAACAAATAAGCATTTTTCCATGAAAAAGTGAAATTTTCTAAAAATGTGCGTTTCTTTCCTGCATTGGGGCGCCCGCCCGCGTGTCACTCGGGTAACATTTCATAAAGTATAATATAAAAAGCTCATTTGCAAATTTTCTGTACTTTTGTCGGAAAAAATAGATTTATCCAGCACAATGTCGTCTCTTTTTGCGTTGGAGTAGAGCAAAGAGCGAGTTTCAATCATACTTTGGCCGCTCTCGCGAGCTGTCACTCGTGTCACTGTGGTCAAGTGACTTTGTGCAAGCGATTAATGAAAATACTAATTGTTAGCTTTCTTATGGTAGTAAACTTGTTTTGATTGATTGTATAATTTTGTCGGAAACAAAAAGGCTTGACCAATAACTTATCAGCGTCTGAATTGACGTTTTGACCTTGGATTCCCTGATGCAAGCGCACATAAACAGGTTATAATGACGTCATCTTCGCTCAATCGGTGTCTTTTATCGTAAAATGCTACACTTTCACAATGTTTATACATCTTTTTTAATTATTAGTAAGATATAACATATTTTGTCTGATATCACTGAAGTTTTGGGTTTTATTTAATGAGTAATTTTTAAATAAGAGCCATTTTACTGTTTTAATTTACTGGATCGTACCATTAAAGTCGCAGGGTAGAAAGATGCATTTTCCAACCGCCCCAAATTTAATTTACTTTCCGAAATCCACTGGTTTCTGCTCCACCAAACGTCCACATGCGGAATCGTTTATCAACTAAATTATTCAAATGTATGGATGCTTCCTTCCCCGGTGTTTGTGTTGTTGAAGCATTTCATTCACCTGCTATCATTCTTTGTACTCCAATTGCCAGAACACAAATTACATTTTGGTTTTATAGTTTCATGCGGAGTCGTTTATCAACTATATATATTCAAATTTATGAATGCTTCCTTCCCAGGGGTGATGTTTATGCATTTCATTCACCTGTTATTATTCTTTTTACTCCAATTGTTAGAATACAAAATGCATTTTGTTTTTATAGTTTCATTCAATAAGTAAGTCAATAAAAGAGTATGTTCTGCACAATAAAAACAATTTGTGTCCCTATTGTACAATGTAATGTGTCCCCTCATGTTGTAATAGTTAATTTACCCATTCACATAATGGAACTACCTGCCCGGTGAAGCCAGTGGCCCGTGACCCCTGAGCACTCAACACCGTGTGGGAGTCAGTTTGTGGTCAACTTCTTTTATGAGACGAATCAAAGCAAACGTTTCCATATGAGTCTTTGGACTTTTTGACAAGTCGTGAATAAAACCTAATTTGAAAAAAAAGAAGAAAAAAGCTGGATATCACACTCAGAGTAAACCATAACGTATCAGTAATTATGAGTTTAATTTATATATATATTAACCATCCGGGTGTCGTTTCATGAAACCGTCGTGCAAGATCGCCGACATCCCATTGAAACGCGTGTATTAACCCTACACTGTAAAACAAGTATTAAAAAACTGCGGGTTAAATAAATAGTTGATCAAAAAACCATGGTTAAAAATGTAGTGTTGATTAAAATGTACTTTTAAACTTGCGCTTAGAGACATTTGTATTAAGCGCTATATAAAAATTAAATATTATTATTATTCCTTTTAACCTACGTTGGTTAAGTACAAGTCGTTGGCAAACATTGTAACCCAGCATGGATTAAAAACTAAATTCCGACAGTAATGATAGCCCCCTTCCGGTTAATGTTTAATCAATGTTGATTAAAGTACTGGTCACGTGACCCAACGGAACGATATCGAAGCGCGTAGATAATGATCGCTCGACATAATACAAGTACAGTACATATGCGCATGCAAAGTACATGCAGTACGCGTGCGACAAAATTAACAATGGAGGTTGCCGCGAGGAACTGAGGAAATGGGGGTTTGGACGGTCTTATCTCCGTGTTTACAGGTAAGAAATGATTTTAATATTTTCATCATCAATTCTAAGATCGTAAGGAAGAAGTGAAATAAGGTTCTTGCTCAAATCAAAAACGATATGTGTCCCGTAGGCTGTACGTAGCTCAACCAGTAAGTAAATTTTACTTGCACCATTATGTGAACATTGCACCATGCACCTGGCTCTCGTATCGCACACTCATCAGCAGTCTACAAGAATCTTCAACTGTGAAGGAGGCAGACCCGAAGAAGGAGAAGTGTATTACGGATCACCTACCCTAATTGCATGCATACATGATGACTATCTTATTTTTAAAATCTAATTGTATCTAATTGTTTAAAACAATTAAATACTAAATAAGATGTCATCATAAAGTGAAACGTCTTTAATATGCATGCAATTTGCGTAGGTCATCATTTACACTTACCGGTTGAGCTACAAACTACGGGCCCGGGACACAAAACGTTTTTAATTTAAACAAGAACCTTATTTCACTTCTTCCTTACAATCTTAGCATTGATGATAATCATATTAAAACAATTTCTTACGTGCAAACACGAGGATAAAACCTCCAAACCCCCGTAAGTTTAACCAACAGTGGTTAAAACTGTAACCAATAACCCACTAAAGTTTAACCAACATCGAGTGAATCAAAACAGAATATTAACCAACAATGGTTACAATTTTAACCAACGGCCCATGTAATTTTAACCAACATCATGTGAATCAGGCCCGATCAAAGCATAAATAACCAACCAGAGGGTAAAGTTTTAATCAACAAAAGGTTAAAGTTTAATCAACACCATTTTAACCAACATTGAGCATTTTTTTTAAACCAATAAACGATTAAAATTTTTAATCAACCACTGGTTAAATTTTGGTTAAAGTTTAACCAACGATTGTGTGATTCATATGGTAATCCATGGTTGATTAAATGTTTTAATACTTGTTCTAACAGTGTAATAAGGCCGGGGAGGCATTATGCCCCCCCCCCCCCTTGCGATTTTTCTGATTGTTCGGGAACGCAAATGGATGGCGCCCCGCCGCTCGCGGACTTTCTTTTTTCGAGTCTTGCGCATCTTTTGAATATTTTTTTTTGAAAATCGGACCTACCTTTACAAAGTCACGTGACCCTTTGTTTTTACATGTCAGCCCGAAAATCGCTCATTTTCGTGATTTGTGTACAAAACATATAGAAATCTCATTTTTCCAAAAAAGAGATAAATCATTGGTTATTTAGTCTTGTTTATAGTTTGGGTGTTTATTTGGGGGTTCAAAATAGTTGAATTAAAGTTAGAATTAAAATAAAAACACAAAAACAATAAAATACATAAATTAAAAAACAGAGAAATACATAACAAATTGTCAAATCAATAGATAACATGAGGAATAACGCTGCCCTTCCAATTTTCTTTTTGATATTATTATTCCAAATGATCTAAATAATATATGTAGTGAAAACTAATATTTTTGAATATATGATTTATGGGTAAAAGTGCGAATTGTATGACCTTATTTGCATAAATTATCACAAATATGCAAATGGGTGAATTTTTCAAAAAAATAAATTTACCATCGTATTCTATTCACTTCACTTCTCATACGTGCAAAGTTTCGCGGAGATCGGCCTTTTCACGGCCGAGATCTTAAGGGAGCCATAATGACCCCCCCCCCCCCCCCCCCCCCGGCCGTATTAAGACCTTAAATAGCCAGGCCTTTTTAGGGTTAAGATTGAGATACGTTTCAATAAGATGTAGGTGAACATGTACTTATGACGGTTTCGTGAATCGATGCCTAGGTTCGCGGGTCTACTGGTGCGACTATGTAACCGATAAAATCGAGTCCGTCGACCTCTGGGGCAACGACAGAATGGTTCATCTCGCGACATCGTCGATTATTCCTTGGGACCTAGCAGTCGTCGACGACAGTATACTATGGACGGATCTGAGTTATTATGCAATTGGTGTAACTTCAACCAACAGCAGCAACGTTTACAGTTTCTACCACCACAACACTTTCTCTTATCCACGCGGCATACATGTGTATCGAGGTTTGTATCTGATTCGCATTTCGAATTCACCGTCATTATAGTGGCAGATCCAGGAGGGGGGGCATGGGGAATCTTAAGAATACATTGACCCATATTCTATTTAAGATCTAAATCCAATTTTGTTTATAATATGATGCATCAACTATAATGAAGTTAATCCGAGGTCTACCTTTTCCTTCGTTTAACGTGATCCTAGACCCGGGGTCGGGTTTAACTGAGATAGTTAAGGATGGACCGTTGATTGCAAATAGAAAACGAGTCACCCTAATAGACTATTTCGTAGTTAGCACATAGGTAAAATGACCCCAAATATCCACAGATCTTTTACTCATGGAGAAGTCCCACTTCGTGAATTTTAGATTAATCAATGCCAAAGTCATGTATGTGCTTCATGAAAAGCTTGTATCATAGAATGTACCGCAGGTGCAACACATGAATAATGAATACATAACATGAGCACCTTTTCATCTCGGTGGGTTTTTATCAGAAATGATCTGTATCTGCCCATGCGCAGATAGTATTTACGAAATGGCTTATTGTGTTCCAATCATTGTAAATATTCTGTACGGAAGTCACCTAAAAAAATTGTGCTAATGGGTGACGCAAAACAGGTGACCCCCCCCCCCCCCCCCCCCGAACAAGAAAAAACCCAGAGTTAGTCAGAGAGTCTTCAGATGAGGGTAATGTGCGATGATTAATTTTCCTTATGGGCCATTGGAAAAGGGAGCAATGCGTGTATTACATTTAATATGTGGGATGTAAAAGTGAAGGCCACGTTCGGGGATTGATAGCAACATCTCTCATTGGGTAAATACCCGAATTTGTCAGGTACCACACGAGAATATGTTCTTACGTGTCCTAAACCGGGAGTTTCCTAACTAGAGTCGACATTAAACACTCTCCAACCAGGTGAAGTAAATGGGTATACGATAGGAAAAATGTCTAGAATGACTAAGCGTCTTATCATGATAGCTCGGTTAAGCCGGGGTAATAATTTGACACAGGACCCTTCGTAATTAATCGTAAGACATTTCATTCGGAAATTAATTGATGGTAGGCATAAGGTCTAAATAATAAGACTCTCTTATATTTGAATAGGAATTCCACCTTGAAAGCTATCATAATTATTTTGTTTTAATATTATAATAAATCTTTTCTCGAAATTATAGATAGAATTAGTATTTGGCCGCTGCATTATCTAAATCCTCAAGCCGTCATGAACGTGGTTTAGAATGAAAGGCCTACTGTATAAAGTATAGATCAACAGTTTGAACAGAACATTGCCTTTTGCTCCGTCGTGTTTCATTTTTTCCTGTCATCATACTTTGCAGAAGAAATGCCAACAACCACAGAAGTTTACACCCCTACTACTGACCAAGGTAATCCAGGTGAGTCATAACAATATAGTGGGGGCATTGTGGTATATTGATGAAGGCTCTTGACTCTCATTCGAGAGTTCCTGGGTTCGATCATTGTTCGTTGGTTACATCCTTAGATCTAGCGTTTTGCCATTTGATTTCCCTCTCGATCCATGTGTATTTGAAGGATACCTACCACTGCTGGGATACATCGGGTAATACTAATCACATGGTCCGCAGGAACAGCGGTTTTATAAATGGAAGAATCAAGATCAGGGTCGAACCGAGTAGCAAAGACATTGACCTTCTTAGTCTTGACAGCTTGTATTTTCCCTACAGTGGCTGTCCCCACTATACCCGGCTTCTTTTTGGGCTGTGGCCTTTCCTGGGGTTGTTTTGGGGCCTGGCTAGAGTTGGGCTCAATATAAGGGGCCTTACGTTTCCCACCCCGACGTACCACCTGGCTCCAAAGATTCTCACTCCGGACTTCTTGTGGTACTGGTACAGTAGACATGATGGGCGTGGAACTAGAAGCTTCTTGCACCGTAGAGATAGCCGACACACGTGAATCCATCTCGGACGTAACTAGTTGAATATCCTCAGTAACTTTTGCCTGGCACATAACAGATTTCTTCAGTGCTGTCATTTCACCCTCTAGTTTCTGAAGTCTTCCCAGCAAGGCTGACACATCGAGGCTGTCAAAACTAACAGGCGGGAGCCTGTTCAGGTCCTATGCAACGAAAGTCGGAGCCTTGTCACCACATTCGAGAAGCAATTTAATCATTGCTTTAACATTATTAATGTCCTTTGTAGGGCCTTTGTGCAAAATATTCCTCTGGGTACCAAAATCATCACATGCATCAAACAGGGCCTTTTTGGATTCCTCAATTTCTTCTGACTTAAAGGAAAACGTAATCAGGCTAACTATCTCATCAGTAGAGATCGTGTCCATCTTATTTGACAGAAAACAGAACAGCTCATCTACAATAAACACAGCGCCATTAGCTGCTTTTATCACAGCAGATATGACATTCTTGCTTCCACCTGCCATGGCTGAGCAATAAAATCTAGGTTATCCAGTCTACAGCACAGACTGAGTCATAAGTGGTATATACTGCCTTGAGCTGTGTATCCACACATTGTGTATCCACACAGAAAACAGCATGAGTGGGTCTACACTCTACAATTCACTGCTCATCCACAACAAGATGCAAAGTTATATGTTGAATTGCTCAGAAATTGACAGAAATTAATAAAAACCTAGACTCACCAAGGCTATATCCAAAGGCAAAAAGATTTCGATGAACTTTGGACAGTTACTGGCAGGAGTATATCATACTTGTTGAGGTAAAGATAAATACAGTTGGAAAGCATAATGATGTGGCAGCATAATGATGTGGTAGCCTTGGTAAATAATACCAAATCATTATTGCTATCGTTATCATTAACATTATCATTATTAGGTGATACGTACGAAGTCTACGTATCACCTATTGATTTCGTCAAGATTTTCTTTTCAGGTGGGCTGTATATCGTACAGACCACCTTGTAATTTCGTTAGAATTGCCTTTATTTATTATATTTTTTTCTTATTTCTAACCACTTTTTTTGTTGGCAAGATAACTTGGAAATGGCTCAATCAAATGCCTTGAAATTTGGCACACATATGTATAGGCATATGTACAAAGTACAATAACGTTTTCAACATTGACCTTCACTGATGACGTCATCTAGGTGCCATTTTGTAAAATTTTACGAAAATCAACTCATGATCATATCTTCATAACCAAAAGCTATTTCTCATTCATATTTATCATGATCAAGGTCAATATCCGTCCGGTCAATTTCAGGTCAAATAACGCGTGCGTGCGCGTACGTCCGCGCGTCAATGCGCGCGCAAAAATTTGAAATGCTCAAAATCTCCTCAAAATTATTTTGCATACGTTTTAGGCCATTCTAAGCATTTTATAAAAAAATCGCGCGCACGCGCATGCGTGTGCGTTTTCGCGCGTTAAACTATTGCACAACATAGAATTTTTTTTCTTTCATAATATTCCACATATATTTACAAACAAATTGATACCATGTTTGTCTCTTTATGACTATTAATAACGGATTGATCGACCGTTAAACAAAAATTTCTGTGCGCGCGAGCTCTTGTAATACATGGCATATAGTGGCAAAAACATGCCTATACAAAATCCATTGTAGCTCTTTAGGATGCAAGGTGACCCCAATTTTTTTTCATATTTAAATAGAGTACGATTCGGAGATATTTTTTGATGTCTCATTAGACCCTTAATTAACTCATGACGTTATCATAATGGCTTCCGAACTCAAAATTCTAATATCATATTATGACGTCAGCATATTTATGGAAAATTGATTGTATCTCTGTAAATATTGATCGATTTTCTTCCAATTTTGACAAAGGCATCATGGCGTATTTTTTGCGATTAAAGGAGGCATGTCAATTTTTAACATTTTGCGTTTGGGCGATTAAAGGAGGCATGTCAACTTTTCACATTCTGCGTGTATTCTCTATGGGACATGATTTTTTCTCAAAACTCGATTCTACATTCCCGTCTTTCGCGAGCAATATCTCCGTCGTTTTAGCTTCGTTTACGCTGAACTTTGAGTATGTTGTAGCTGAGACAATTAACTATCTCAAATGTGCACTTTATCTTGTCTTAAATCTTAGTTGGACCAGCCCACCTATACTTGTTCCAAACAAGTATTGCAAATCTAGTTTATTTTTATTATTCCTCCTCGAATTTGTTCGCAGGATATCTCAAGACTGAATAAAGCCATTATCATGAAACTTGCATTGATGATAGATCTTAGTTTAATGCCTCAGTCACACCTTTGCGTATGATGCTGCGTATTGCTGCGCTGTACGGGGTATATCAATACGCAGCCGTTCCCAGCAATACGAGGCAAATTTGAAGGTAGCAGTCACACTATTGCGTATCTAGCTCGTAGGTGGCTCGTATGCCGCTCGTACTAAGACTGCCTACGGTTGCCTATGACCACGCTATAGCTCGCTGTTGCTCATAGCAGTACGATTCAATACGCAGTTTGCTCGCCACGTTGCGTATGTAACTGGTTCTTTGCTCGTTTGCTGCTCGCTAGCCGCTCGCACCAGTACGTCTCGTTGCGTCACACTGCGTGTTCGCTCGATTTAGCTCGTCTGTTGTTCGTATTGCAGCGTGCTAGCTCGCTCTACAGCGTACCAGCTCGCTTGGGCTGCGACGGCGTATAAATAAAAGTCATTTGCGGGCTTCTGACGAGTACATCTACAAGAAAAATCAATCTAATGAAAAAAATGGCCAAGCAGCCAAGCTCTGCCTTGCAAAAGCTTAAGCTTTTGGTTCAGCTGGAAGAAGCAGAGGCGAAAGATGTTTATTTATTAACGTTATGAAGCGCAGCGACGGTGGTTGGTGCTAGGCAACTAATCGCAGTGAGAGAGAGAGCTAAAGCGAACGGCGTACGAGCTAGACTCGCAGCCTAGCGAGCGGCAATTGCAACGGTTCTTGCTGCTGCGAGTGGTAGGCGAGCAATAGCGCAACAATACGCGCAATCATGCGAACGACAACGAGCTCTGGCGAGGTAAATCGTGCAGGGAACGCAGCTATAGGCAGTGACACGCGCTCCAAAAAAAAAAGGTGCGTATGGTTGCGTATACTTGCGCTAAGCCACTCGCTGTTGCTCGCATTCACTGGTTGCCACTCGTATCCGCTCGTAGGTGATTTGACCTTGCGTTTGCTTGCGATAGTTTAGAAAATTTTAAAACTAGCGAGTGGCAAACGCAGGCCTTTGCGCTAGTCTGCGTATTGAGTACGCAGTGAGCACGTTTTGTTGCGCTTTATTGGGTATGACTGCCTATGTCTGCGTTCGGGCAATACGCAGCAATACGCAAGTCCAATACGCAAAGGTGTGACTGAGGCATAACTTAGAACTGCGTGACTTTTTAGAGAGTCAAAATCATCATGACGTCATCCAGGCGCCATTTTGTGAAAATCAACTCATGATCATATCTTCATAACGGAAAGTAATTTCTCATTCATATTTATCAGGATTAAACTCAAGATCTGTCCGGTCAATTTCAGGTCAATAAATGCGCGCAAAAATGCGCGTACGCTTTTGTTCACGCGTTTACGCGCGCGAAAAAAATCAAAATGCTCCAAATCATCCCAAATTTGTGTTACATACGTTTCAGGCCATATGGAGCATTTGACAAAAAATCACGCTCACGCGCATGCGCGCGCGTTTTTTGCGCGTACTGGCATTTTGCAACATAGAATCGCCGAATTTTTTCCAGCATCATATTTGGCACATTTTTCCAAGCATTTTGATGACTTGTTCATCTTTTAATAACGCAATGAGCGTCCGTCAAAGTTGACAGCGCGCGCGGACCTGCCCACAATACATGGGCAAAAACATGCCTATACAAAATTCATTGTAACTCTTCAGAATAGATAGCAACTCCCAATATTTTGTATATGTGGATAGATTATAAAATGGAGATATGTTTTCATGTCTCATTTGACCCTCTATTAACTCATAATTTCATCATAATGGCCTCCAAACTCAAAATTTAAATTTGCGTATTATGACGTCAGCATATTTTTCGAAAATTGATTGTATCTCTGTAGATATTAATCATTTTTCTTCCACATTTTAATATGTTCTAGCTGAGACAATTTTCTACAAACGTAATTTTCATAAATTTTCATTTAGACTAAGGCATCATGGCGTATTTTTTCGATTAAAGGAGGCATGTAAATTTTTCGCATTTTGCGTGTATTCTCTATGGGACATGACTTTTTCTCAAAACTGGATTCTACATTCCTGTCTTTCGTGAGCAATATCTCCGTTGTTTTAAATTCGTTTTCGCTGAGTATCGAGTATGTTGTAATTGAGACAGTCAGTTATCACAAATGTGTTGTTTTTTTTTTTCTCAATCAGATGCCGGGATCATGTTCATATTTCACTTGCAAAGTAGGATTTGAGAATTCCATTTCCCATTTACGTGTAATAACTATGGAAATGTTTTGGTATATCGGTAACGCACTTGACTTCCAAGCTCGAGATCCCTGGTTCGAGTCCGGGTGTCTCCAACAATTTGTTTCTTCATTTTTTTCTTCTTGTTGACCTTTTCACTGTACCATTTCCTTTCATTAAAACATTAAATATTAAATTATTAAAACACGCAAATAATGTAATAAACAACCGTATTTACCTTATTATTACCCTATTTTCACTTCATCCATCACTTTTTGCGTGTAATCCCTATGGGAGATGACTTTTTCTCAAATGTGGATTCTACATTCCTGTCTTTTGCGAGCAATATCGCCGTTATTTCTGCTTGAATTTAGTTGATTTTTGAGTATGTTGTAGCTGAGACTATATGCTATCTAAATCATCCCTCATTTTTTCAATAAGATATCAGGATCACGCTAATGATCATGATCACCATTATCATAATGATGATAATCATTTATCAATTACATTTTCATTTCTTTGAATAAGATAAAATCGTAAAAATGTGTTCTTCGAAAAATTAGAGTCAAAGGTGTAACTGGTTACTGTACAGGGTCAACGGTCATATATAGTTTCAATCTATCTTCCCTAGATCCATGATGATCAAAGGGACACAATTTAGACTTGACATATAGAAAGATCAAAATGGGAGAAGCATTTTATAAAATAATATATCGTGTAATTCATTATTCGTTATGTAAACCATTATCATACGTATCACCTAATCCGTCAAAGTGACGAATTAAAGTCTAGTATTTATGTATTTTAAATTTCGTACATCATGTCCGTACACCTGGTCCGTATTGTATTGCATCTGCCAACTTTTTTTCCGAATTTAATTATTTATGTTTGAGGATATAAGTTGCCAATCGTGCTGTCCTACATACACAATAAGAAGCAAAACCAGGATTAGCTGACGAATTTCTTAACACACCTTAAATGATTATTTCACTATCTTCTATACTTAAACTAGTGTTATTAAATTTTTTCACAAAGTCAAATTACCCAGGTCATCTCGAAAATGTATTTGTCGGAATTTTTCTTTCATTCTAAAAATGTTGAAAGTGAGGAGCTAATATTGCTTTGCCACCTTTACTAAATGAAAATCATACTCTTATTCACCAGGTCCAATCTGCAGTTGTGACTTTGACTTAGACCTGTGCACCTTTACCCAAGCTACTACCGATGATATTGATTGGACGAGGCTGGCAGGTAACACGCCATCTACGAATACCGGCCCGGAAAATGATCATACAATTGGCACAGGTACGTGTATTTTGTTTAACCATTTGACTACTGAAATGTATATTCCCTGTATTTCGCGGACAGGAACCATCCGGTTCCAGCAGGCAATCGCTTAAATTGGCAATAACATTTCCCCAAACAAAAGTTATAATGTTATGCTATTTCTTTCTATTGCTGCATTCTTGTAATGAGATGAAATGATTCTGAAAAAATATACATGAGTAGGAACAGTTTGAAAGTTTTAAAAATTCAATTTTGATTGAAATGAAATGATATTGAAGTTATCAACTCATATTTACATTTTTGTTTCTTCTTCAAATTCCAAGTTTAATTTGTACCTGATAATAATTACTGGGGTAATAATAATTGAAGGGTCCTAGGGAAGAACGACAACATTGATGCTAACGAGGCTCCGATTGGTTAACAAAAGTATATTCATCTTTATTTCCTACATAATTCTTAGATGATAAGAATTTATTAAATAATAATCGCCCTTTTACCTCAATAAAAGCTTGATTTCGATAACTGTTCGTAAGATTGATTTCTTTTGGCATCGTTTTGACTCCACTGGTATTAATTTTTCGATCTCCTTTCGATAATAGCGGCTGGATTCTACATCTACACAGAAGCATCAGGTTTTTTCAACAAAGTTGCCGTACTGGAGTCGGAACTCATTCTTGCGTCGTCCGGGCGATTGTGCGCCGTTTTTTGGTACCACATGTGGGGAGCTTACATTGGTACACTCAATATCTATGCAAAGACCGGGACCACGCAGGGCCAGGTCCTATGGACCCAAAGTGGGGCTCTGTCCAGGAACTGGTTTGAGGCCCAGATTGATTTCATCCCTACTGCCGATTTTAAGGTTAGACAATCAAAGTTGTTGATGTTGTTATTGTTGAGATTAATGGCGTTTCCATCGTCATTGGATGATTTTCGCTATGGTTTGTTATGTTCCTAATATTAGAAACGTCAGTGTTTAGTTTTTCGTAGTACAAAAATAGAATTGAAAAGAAACATGTTTTGTAATCTCAAAATAAAATGCACCTCTGGGCTCCTTTGGTATTGTGTAAATGGTTTCATGGCAATTGTCGTTTCGATAACATGTATAGGGACAGCAGGAATAGCAGTATAAATATTTATGTGGCTACGCTGAGTAAACAAGACCAAATTATTTATAATTAATTATAATAATGAGTATTCTAGTAACTTTGAATTACTTTTTTGTTCTTCCCTTAGTTCGTATTTGAGGGCGTTACTGGTGCGACTTACGAAAGTGACATCGCTCTCGATGACATCTATATTACAACAGGAGCATGCAGAGGTATATATCTAATATAATTATTGTTATTGGTGTTCTTGTTTTCATCATTATTAGTATCATTTTCATTATTATTAGTTATTATAAACCTCACTTAAGAAATCCAGCCATCTCATTGGTCGAAATTGCATTCATGGTTTTAACTATTCCTGTAAAATTCCCGGTAAAATTACAGTTACCGGGAAAATAGTTCAGTCTTGGTGAAATACCCATAGGTTCACATGTTAAAAACTGGTTTGAGCGATCGAGGATACCGTACGTGTGCGAAGAATTGGTCGGTATTTTTAATACGGCAATCTCGATCGTACTGAATTCCAAACAAGGCAAAAATGGCTGAAGAAACTCTCCCAAGATGTTAACTTCTTGATGATGATCAAATGCAAGACTTGCTGACAGCAAGAACACCAAAAAGAGTAAGTGAAATTCTCCATAATTTTTTTTCAAAATAGATCTAGTAGGGGTCTAGTAGGCCTAGTGCCAAAATCCTTCCCGTAGAGATTGCACACATCACTATGCATTGGTCATTGCGCACTCATGCTAAATTGGTCGATGTTTTAATTACCAGCGATTCAAACTAATATTGCTTGTGATCCTGAAGGTGATACTAAATAAGTGAGGTGTCATGAAAGCGCAGGTTCTTCTCCATATTCCCCACAAGGACGGCTCACCCCCGAAATTGTAAAAATATCTTGCTTAGACTAGAATCTAGATCTAGTTAGGTGGTCTGTCTTCGACAGACTACTTATTGTTTTTGTTCAAAATTTTGGGTGGTCTGTCGTAGACAGATCACCTATTGTTTTCGTCAGAATTTTCTTTATTATTAATTTATTCTTTATTTTTATTTATTGTTCCCACTTTTTTGTTCACAGGATAACTCGAGATTGGTTGAGTCAATTTTGTTCAATTTTGGCACAGTCATAAGTCATTGCCATAAGACGTGACAGTAACATTTTTAAGGTCATCAAGTCTTAAAAAACTAGTTAGAACAAGTGACGAACTAGTTAGAATTGGTTTGGACGTATTGGGAACGAGGTAGAACTAGTTAATAATGGGTTTAAACCGACTACGGACTGGCTTGGACTGCCTAATCTACCCGATCTGAACTTAATATGAACTGGCTGTGGACGGGGTACAAACGAGATGGACGTATTGAGGACTTTTAAGAACGAACTAGGATCGTATTATAGACATTTTTTTACACATTCTGCCCCGACCACAACCCGTTTTATCGATTGGAACCGACTCCTATTAGGCGCAAGGCATGAGACTGCAAATACCCTCAATTGTATATAACCAATATTGCATACATTTCGTTGTTCAAAATAACATATATTCGAATCGTGCCATTATTATTTCAACCTCAGCCTGCGGCCTCGGTGAAGTATAACATTACTCTGAAAATTCTAAATTTATCGGTCCATTTATTTTGTGACATGAACGCCGGAGCATGCAATATTCGTATAATAATATAGGATTTCTCGGTCACTTTCGTAAGATTCTCATTCGTTTTGATACAAAGTTCATTCAAATTCGCAACATAAAGCTGCCGGCGTGTAAATTCCATTCAAGATAACACTTTTTTAATTTGATTTACTTATTCGGTCAATGGATTTAGCACTTGTTTCATTCAATTTAACAACCGCTTACAAATGCACAGTTTGCATTCATTTTCGTCAACAATGGCAAATCGGACGTCCGTACCATTCAATTTCACTTTGGGTCATTCTAAATAACAAAGTTTTCATTCATATTCGCCTATTTTACAAATCTATGGTATACATGGTATATGCACATGTTTCTCATCTAAATTAAACAAATGAGTTAAATAACATGCCTAGATGTCTTTCCCGTCAACATGTAGAGGGTTAAACAACTCTAGATATAATCACGGACTTTATCGTACTCGGTCATCTTTTGGAAGTGATATTACGTAGACGAACATGATAATGTCATGCATGATGTAATTATGATCATTAAAATATATATAACCAAAACAAGATTTCAGATTGTATACGTGTATTCCAGTTAGTTTATGTCCACGTGACATGAGTTATTGAGATGTGCGCGCAGTGAGAAAACAATGTATCAAACTCAGTAATGATTGTGTAGCGTGATCTTGATTGTAATTGAGATGGTGATTACGATTGTGACTGAGAAGGTAATTGTGACTGTGATCACGATCGTGATTGTGATTCAGTGTGGTGGTGATTCAGAGTTTGATGTGATTATGATTGTGATTGAACTGATACTCATAGATTGCTTTTAACATGTTCAATACAGACTAAATGTACACACATATCAATGGCTACAAAGACATTACGAACATCGAATAAATTATCAAAAACAAACCAAACAAAACATTAAAAATAAATCAATGTATAGAGTATTGATACCCCCCCCCCCCTACCATTATGGTACCCCACTCCAATAAATACAACCGTAGTCTGTAAACACACACTTTGCATGCACTTATATGATTGCATATTCATAACACGACACTCTTGCTTAGTTCTATGCTAATTCTATATTGATGTGGCTAGGTTTTATCTACTTAACACATTATTGTTCAGTTGTTAAATAGTGATGATTTAGTGGGTATACATATACACCCATAGTGAGGACAAATAACATGTTTGTTGCTTACCAACCCATACAATTTGAAATGGATTTAGCATGGAACTAAGCTTGCAGGGTTCTATATATGATCATACTTGGGTAAGATTTACATGTTTAATTTGTCTGCAAAACGTGTGAAACTGTATGCAAAGAAACGAATTTGAATTCACGGAAGACGCTTTTACGTAATCGCGAATCGTCTCGTTTTAAATTGAATGAAAATTTTACGAAAAAGAAACACGTTTTAATTCGAATGAAAATGAAATGTTTTTGAATGATCATTTTAGGAATTTAAATGCTAACAAAACGAATTTGAACGAAAAATAACAGCTGCAGTGACGGAATCGGCGAAATTGAATGAACATAAAATGAATTTGTGTGGCCAACTTACGAAAGTGACCGAGAAATCCTATATTTAATCTCAGTAATCAGGGTGTGAAATATATGCCACTCTCCACCCGGGTGTGGTAAATGGATACCTGGTAGGAATCTATTAATTGGGTGCTTTGACCGCCGTAAGGCAGCTGGTAGTACTTTACAGGCGACTTGAGTATGCCATGTAATGGATAACTGCCCAATATACATGTAGCTAGTAGTAGATACAGTAGTAATAATCTAAATATACTAGAGTTTGATGCCATGTTAAATATATATTCGAATTGGATGGATTTTGCAGTTAGAATATTATTGATGAATAGGTAATGAAGTAAAATTAACCGACCTTAGTTTCAATTCTCCCTCCGCCTCATTTTACCTACTTATCCGTTACTATATGTATGTATCCTCTTTCTCTTATATTAAAGATTCCACAACGAGCTTGATCCCAACTGAAGCACCTAGTACTGGTAAGTCTCTGTAAATCTACTTGTACCATGACTTCCTTTTATTATGATTGTCTAGATTATTGGGTCATGTTTTTTATCTTGTTGATATAAAATCCAAGTGTTTCGCACGACATAACTTTCTTTATTCTCCAATTGTCATCCATAAATGATTAATCTCTAAATGTCTTATTCAATCCGTACAACAAGAGATTTTTTGATGAAATAAATGGATAAAAGACTGATGCTGTAAGGAACCATTTCAATGAATCGCTCATTGATGCAGACACTTTAAATTGTCGAAAGTGGCATTTGATTGCTGTATTGTCTAAAGCCTCAACCCGTCATGAACGTGGTTCAGAATAAAAAGGCTACTGTAGTAAGTATAGATCAAAAGTTTTATTTAAAAATCCCTTTTGCTCGGCCGTGTTTCATTTTCCTGTCGCCATACGTTGCAGAAGAAATGCCAACAACCACAGAAGTTTACAACCCTACAACTGACCAAGCTAATCCAGGTGAGTCATAACAATATAGTGGGGGTATTGTGGTATATTGGTGAAGGCTCTTGACTCTCATACGAGAGTTCCCGCGTTCGATCCTCGTTCGTTGGTTACATCCTTAGATCTAGCGTTTTGCCATTTGACTTCCCTCTCGATCCATGTGTATTTGAAGGATACCTACCACTGCTGGGATACATCGGGTAATACTAATCACATGGTCCGCAGGAACAGCGGTTTTGTAAATGATGTGGTAGCCTTGGTAAATAATACCAAATCATTATTATTATCGTTATCATTAACATTATCATTATTATAATTATTATTATTATTAATGTCATCGTTATCATTATAGCTGTTGTTGCTGTTATCATTTCATTAAGTGCTATTTTGATATCTTTCTCACCATAAGGTTAAGGTTGAAGAGATTCAGCTTCGTGTTATACTTCGTTCTAGCTCAACTAGTAGTTACCTGTAGTTACCTGTCTTCACGGGCTCTAATTTAAGACGTAGTCTTATAATGCCCACCTTTTATCATTCAAAATCCACTGCATGTGATTTCGTGTCATAATTTGCAGATATCAATCCTAACATGGAATGCAGATAGCTTTGCTGTCTGCTTAATACTTAAGTCTTACATGTAATTAGTAGTGTCATACATGTTCTTAATAGTCATACTTGTTGTACTTCGCTGAGAAAAATGCATCAAATTGACCTTTGAAGGCGTTGATCGATGCTGATTCTACTGCCGTCTTGGGGAGCATGTTCAAGTGGTCAACTACTCTGTGTGTGAAGCTGTTCTTTCTGTTGTTCAAGCGGGCATGTTGCTTCTGAATTTTCATACTATGGCCTCTTTAGGTTTATGTTTACTTCCTTCATAGAAAAAAGGCTATCTCTATCCACGTCGTTGTGACCATTCATTATCGTGAATACCTGGATCATGTCACCTCGAAGACGTCTGTAGGCTAACGTGGGCAGGTCAAGTCTCTCCAGCCGGGTCATGTATGGGAGATCTTTAATGCTTGGGACCATTTTTGTTGCCCTTCTCTGCACTTTCTCCAGCTTTGTGATGTCTTGTCTTAGGAACGGATTCCACTTAGAACTGCGTGACTTTTCATAGACTCAACGTTATCGTGAGGTCATCGAGGCGTCATTTTGTGAAAATCAACTTATGATCATATCTTCATCACGGAAAATTATTTCTCATTCTCAATTATCATGATTAAGATCAATATCCGTCCGTTCAATTTTGGGTCAATAAACTTGCGCAAATGCGCGCGTACGCGTTCGTCCGCGCGTTTAGGTGCGCGCAAAAATTTAAAATGCTCTAAATTATCCCAAATATTTTTGTGCATATTTTTCAGGCCATTTGGAGCATTTGACAACAAATCATGCAAACGCGCATGCGCGCGCGTTTTTTGCGCGTACTAGCATTTTGCAACGTAGAATCGCCGAATTTTCTGTTTTCATATTTGGCACATTTTTCAAAGCATTTTGATAACTTGTTCACCTTTTAACTCATATATGCTATCTAAATCATTCCTCATTTTTTCAATAAGATATCAGGATCACGCTAATGATCATGATCATCATTATCATAATGATGATAATCATTTATCAATTACATTTTCATTTCTTTGAATAAGATAAAATCGTAAAAATGTGTTCTTCATGATGTAAATTAGAGTCAAAGGTGTCAAAGGTTAAGGTACAGGGTCAACGGTCATATATAGTTTCAATCTATATTCCCTAGATCCATGATGATCAAGGGGACACAATTTAAACTTGACATATAGATAGATCAAAATGGGAGAAGCATTTTATAAAATAATATATCGTGTAATTCATTATTCGTTATGTAAACCATTATCATACGTATCACCTAATTCGTCAAAGTGACGAATTAAAGTCTAGTATTTATTGTATTTTAAATTTCGTACATCATGTTCGTACACCTGTTCCATATTGTATTGCATCTGCCAACTTTTTTCCGAATTTAATTATTTATGTTTGAGGATATAAGTTGCCAATCGTGCTGTCCTATATACACAATAAGAAGCAAAACCAGGGTCAGCTGACGAATTTCTTAACACAGCATCTTATGATTATTTCACTATCTTCTATACTTAAACTAGTGTTATATCAATTTTTTACAAAGTCAAATTACCCAGGTCATCTCGAAAATGTATTTGTCGGAATTTTTCTTTCATTCTAAAAATGTTGAAAGTGAGGAGCTAATATTGCTTTGCCACCTTTACTAAATGAAAATCATACTCTTATTCACCAGGTCCAATCTGCAGTTGTGACTTTGACTTAGACCTGTGCACCTTTACCCAAGCTACTACCGATGATATTGATTGGACGAGGCTGGCAGGTAACACGCCATCTACGAATACCGGCCCGGAAAATGATCATACAATTGGCACAGGTACGTGTATTTTGTTTAACCATTTGACTACTGAAATGTATATTCCCTGTATTTCGCGGACAGGAACCATCCGGTTCCAGCAGGCAATGGCTTAAATTGGCAATAACATTTCCCCAAACAAAAGTTATAATGTTATGTTATTTCTTTCTATTGCTGCATTCTTGTAATGAGATGAAATGATTCTGAAAAAATATACATGAGTAGGAACAGTTTGAAAGTTTTAAAAATTCAATTTTGATTGAAATGAAATGATATTGAAGTTATCAACTCATATTTACATTTTTTTTTCTTCTTCAAATTCCAAGTTTAATTGGTACCTGATAATAATTAATGGGGTAATAATAATTGAAGGGTCCTAGGGAAGAACGACAACATTGATGCTAACGAGGCTCCGATTGGTTAACAAAAGTATATTCATCTTTATTTCCTACATAATTCTTAGATGATAAGAATTTATTAAATAATAATCGCCCTTTTACCTCAATAAAAGCTTGATTTCGATAACTGTTCGTAAGATTGATTTCTTTTGGCATCGTTTTGACTCCACTGGTATTAATTTTTCGATCTCCTTTCGATAATAGCGGCTGGATTCTACATCTACACAGAAGCATCGAACTTGTTCAACAAAGTTGCCGTACTGGAGTCGGAACTCATTCTTGCGTCGTCCGGGCGATTGTGCGCCGATTTTTGGTACCACATGTGGGGAGCTGACATTGGAACACTCAATATCTATGCCAAGACCGGGACCACGCTGGGCCAGGTCCTATGGACCCAAAGTGGGGCTCTGTCCAGGAACTGGTTTGAGGCCCAGATTGATCTCATCCCTACTGCCGATTTTAAGGTTAGACAATCAAAGTTGTTGATGTTGTTATTGTTGAGATTAATGGCGTTTCCATCGTCATTGGATGATTTTCGCTATGGTTTGTTATGTTCCTAATATTAGAAACGTCAGTGTTTAGTTTTTCGTAGTACAAAAATAGAATTGAAAAGAAACATGGTTTGTAATCTCAAAATAAAATGCACCTCTGGGCTCCTTTGGTATTGTGTAAATGGTTTCATGGCAATTGTCGTGTCGATAACATGTATAGGGACAGCAGGAATAGCAGTATAAATACTTATGTGGCTACGCTAAGTAAACAAGACCAAATTATTTATTATTAATTATAATAATGAGTATTCTAGTAACTTTGAATTACTTTTTTGTTCTTCCTTTAGTTCGTATTTGAGGGCGTTACTGGTGCGAATTACAACAGTGACATCGCTCTCGATGACATCTATATTACAACAGGAGCATGCGGAGGTATATATCTAATATTATTATTGTTGTTGGTGTTCTGTTTTCATCATTATTAGTATCATTTTTATTATTATTATAGTATTAATGACTGCTTTGAGAGAAATAGTTGTTTTTATACGCTCAAGGGAAGGTTACAATTGTGCTATTGCCCGAGGCGTGCCGAGGGCAATAGCACAATTGTAACCTTCCCGAGAGCGTATAAAAACAACTATTTCTCGAATATCAAAGCAGTCATTAATACGTTTATATACTGAAGAGTCAACTTACCAATCAACTGGTAGAACAGGTACTCAGAACAGGAACTCAGAACTCCGTAGAATATAACTCAACTGTAGAACCGTAGAAAATAACTCAACCGTAGAACCGTAGAAAATAAACCGTAGAACCGTAGAAAATAACTCAACCGTAGAACCGTAGAAAATAACTCAACCGTAGAACCGTAGAAAATAACTCAACCGTAGAAAATAACTCTATTTGTTCAAAATGTTTACCGTACAATTGTGAAAATTATACGTGGGGGCTTGCACCTGCTGACTTGTGGCTACATGGCTACTTGTGGTGATGTTGCATGTGCGTGGGAAGTTCTCTGGGTTATTTGTGATCTCATTGAAAATGTCATTTAGTTCCCGCAGTTCCTGGCTTTCACTACGCTGACCACCAGTAGATGTTGATGACGATGGTACTGATTTCGGATCAACAGCTGCCGCGATACCATGACCTATGTTTGATGAGGATGGTACTGATTTCGGATCAACGGCTGCTGCGAGAGCATGACTCATGTTTTCTTTTGTTGTACTGCTGGTCATAGCATAGTGTTTCAGACTGGTCTCCGCCTTGTGTCCGGAGACACTCATTATTTCTCTGTCTCTGAACCCAGCATTTTGTAGGGTACTGATGCTGGTTGCCCTTAGGCAATGGTTGGTGTAAGCCTTGGTACCTGCACGAGATGAAATTGTTTTCATCTTGTCTCCGATGCTGTTTTTCCCTAGGGGTGCATTACAGTACCATTGATCAAAAGAAGATGGATTGGATTTGAACTCACGCTTGGCCTGTGCACGTGCATTTGCCGGTCTCTGCCAAAAACTCTTACATTGTGGATTCAATTTATCTTTGTAGCGTAAGAAGGAGGCAACAGGACATCGTGGACCATTAGTTGGAATCATGACACCACCTTGGCTTTTCTCTAGTTTATCTGCCCTGTTGTTTTTTGTGAGTGTATCTTTCAGAGTTATGGAGCATTTTCCCCCTTCATCACAAATGTCAAAGCTGTCAAGTGTCATTTCACGCAAATTCTCTCTACCCCGATTGCAAAAGTACAACATTACATCCATAAATACCTTGTCCTGAAGACCCACAGGATCATCCAAATCAAGCGAACCTTGGATTTTGTCCATGTCTTCTGCTGAGATAGCTGGTTTGTGAGTTACAACTCCCTTTCCTTCCTGTTTAAGCATTGCTGAAAAACACTTAAAAACTCTCGTCGAGTTGGAAAAATCTTCATGCTTGATGATATCTATCTTATTACAGTTGAGGAAATGACGCTGAAGTCCGAATCTAATAGCTAACATTGACTTCTTCATGTAATAACTTCCGTTCTTCCGTCTGGCACCAGCGTAAAACTTTTGCAGTACATTGTCCAGCTCCGAATTTGAAAGCTTGTTTACGCTATCGAGGTCTGTCTTGATAACTTGCAGGAAGTCTTCGAATATTTTCATGGAGCATTTAACGGAATTTTTCGTGTTCTTGCTGTCAGCAGAATCAATCAAGTCTCTCATTTGATCATCATCAAGAAGCTGAAATCTTGGGAGCGTTTCTATTAATTCCGCCATTTTGGCCTAGTAGTACAGTCGGTCGTCTGCGCTGCACTCGATCACTGGCACAACAATGCTACAAATTCACAAGGGAGTCGGGCTAACTCGCCCCACGGGACATCTCGCCCCAGCGAGATATCCCGACATGATTTATCGATCGAGAGATACCAGTAGTCTGCTAATTAACGGCCAGGACGAAAGAATGTGAACAAATATCAGCCATATCGTCTAAAATGTACAATGAGCACAAACATATACACATTGGTATCTCTCGATCGATGAATCGTGTCGGAACATTTCGACCCAGTCTTTGATGCTGGGGCGAGATGTCCCGTGAGGCGAGTTAGCTGCTAGTTGTATTACAAAATTGGTAAAATGTAGCGACCATTTCTTCGCACACATATGGTATCCTCCATCGCTCAAACCATTTTTTAACATGTAAACCTATGGGGTAACCATGGAGACTGACCTATTTTTTTAATAACCATGGTTATTAAAAAATATTAAATGTTTTAAGCATGGTTACCGGGAATTTTACAGGAACAGTTGAAGTTTATGAATGCAATTTCGACCAATCAGATGGCTGGATTACTTAAGTGAGGTATATACGAAATCCAGCCATCTGATTGGTCGAAATTGCAGTCATGGTTTTAACTATTCCTGTAAAATTACCGGTAAAATTACAGTTACCGGGAAAATAGTTCAGTCTTGGTGAAATACCCTTAGGTTCACATGTTAAATTGCTCTGAATCGATTTGAAGTACAGCACATCTATTTCTGGAATTTGTTTGAATATCAGAAGTCTTCTTCTGAAATTGTAGGATTATAGTTGTGTTAGTGGTCGGTAAGGTTTTGAAAAACATCTATCTTAAGCCCCCATCACACCAAACTAGTTCTCACTACGTTCTCAAAAATGTTGCCAAACGGGCTCAAACTGTGTGCGGACGGAGTTGAATGTAATAGCAACTGTTTGCGAACTGTTTAAGAACTTTATGGGGGGGCTCGGACTGGACTAATGTCTCTAATACGATCCTAGTTCGTTCATTAATAGTCCGGAATACGTCCAACTCGTCTGTACCCGTACACGGTCAGTTCATATCAAGTTCAGATCGGATAAATTTGAAATTTTCAAGCAGTCCAAACCATTTGTACTAGTTCGGAACTTGTTCTAACTAGTTTATAACTCAACCACCCCGTTCAGAGACTGTTTAACTCGTCCTCATCTCGTTCTTAGTGCGTTCGAACGCGCTTCTATCGTGCTTTGCAATCCCGGCCTGGTTCGAGTGCTATACAAACCCAGCGCGTTCTTCCTCATTGATGCTCGACCACATCACGTGGTAACACGTTCCTAGTAGGATCGAAGTACGGCAATTCCGTTCGTAGTACACCATCTTGTTTTAAATACGTTGTCACTCCGTCCAATTGCAGGACGGGGAGAATTTTGAACAGGCTCAAAGTCCCTGACCACCCTTCCCGTCCAGGCCAGTCCGAGCCTGTCCATGAAGTCCTTAAAAAGATCGTAAATAGTTGCTAATACGTTCACTCCGTTCACACACATTTCGGCAACATTTTCCAGATCATAGTGAGAACTAGTTTGGTGTGATAGGTGCCTGACTTGAACGTCTTGATCTGCAAAGCCTAAAGCGTTGAAGTTGAACGGGAATGAGGAAAAGCGAGAACGCGCTGGGTTTTTATAACTCCTGAGTCAGGAAGGGATTGCACTCGCTCTAGGAGCGCGTTCGAACGCACTCAGAACGAGATGAGGAAGAATTGAACTGCCTCTGAACGGGGTGGTCGGGTTAAAAAAAACTAGTTAGAACAAGTGGCGAACTAGTTAGAATGGGTTTGGACGTATTGGGAACGTGGTAGAACTAGTTAATAATGGGTTTAAACCGACTACGGACTGGCTTGGACTGCCTAATCTACCCGATCTGAACTTTATATGAACTGGCTCTGGACGGGGTACAAACGAGATGGACGTATTGAGGACTGTTAAGAACGAAATAGGATCGTATTATAGACATTTTTTACACATTCTGCCCCGACCACAACCCGTTTTATTGATTGGAACCGACTCCTATTAGGCGCAAGGCATGAGACTGCAAATACCCTCAATTGTATATAAACAATTTTGCATACATTTCGTTGTTCAAAATAACATGTATTCGAATCGTGCCATTATTATTTCAACCTCAGCCTGCAGCCTCGGTGAAGTATAACATTACTCTGAAAATTCTAAATTTATCGGTTCATTTTTTTTGTGAAATGAACGCCGGAGCATGCAATATTAGTATAATAATATTTAATCTCAGTAATCAGGGTGTGAAATATATGCCACTCTCCACCAAGGTGTGGTAAATAGATACCTGGTAGGAATCTATTCATTGGGTGCTTTGACCGCCGTAGGGCAGCTGGTAGTACTTTACAGGCGACTTACGTATGCCATGTAATGGATAAGTGCCCAATATACATGTAGCTAGTAGTAGATGTAGTAGTAATAATCTAAATATACTAGAGTTTGATGCCATGTTTAATATATATTCGAATTGGATGGATTTTGCAGTTAGAATATTATTGATGAATAGGTAATGAAGTAAAATTAACCGACCTTAGTTTCAATTCTCCCTCCGCCTCATTTTACCTACTTATCCGTAACCACCTGTATGTATCCTCTATTTCACTTATATTAAAGATTCCACAACTAGCTCGATCCCAACTGAAGCACCTAGTACTGGTAAGTCTCTGTAAAGTTACTTGTACCATGACTTCCTTTTCTTATGATTGTCTAGATTATTGCGTCATGTTTTTTATCTTGTTGATATAAAATTCAAGTGTTTCGCACGACATAACTTTCTTTATCCTCCAATTGTCATCCATAAATGAATAATCTCTAAATGTCTTATTCAATCCGTAGAACAAGAGATTTTTATATGAAATAAATGGATAAAAGACTTATGTTGTAAGGAACCATTTCAATGAATCGCTCATTGATGCAGACACTTTAAAATGTCGAAAGTGGCATTTGATTCATGTATTGTCTAAAGCCTCAACCCGTCATGAACGTGGTTTAGAATGAAAGGCCACTTTAGTAAGTATAGATCAACAGTTTGAAGAGAACATTGCCCTTTGCTCCATCGTGTTTCAATTTTTACGGTCATCATACTTTGCTGAAGAAATGCCAACAACAACAGAAGTTTACAACCCTACTACTGACCAAGCTAATACTGGTGAGTCATAACAATCTAGTAGAGGCACTGTGGTGTATTGGTGAAGGCTCTTGACTCTCATACGAGAGTTCCCGGGTTCGATCCTTCTTCAGTTATTACATCCTAAGACAGAGGGTTTTGCCTTGATATTTCCCTGTCGATCCGTGTGTATTTAATTAATAGATACCTGCCACTGCTGGGGTAAATCGGGTAATACCAATTACATGATCCGCAGGAAGAGCGGAATTGCAATTGCTATGGTTACCTTGGTAAATAAGACCGATTCATTATTGCAATCGTAATCATTAACATTATCCTTATCATAATTATTACTATTATCATCAGTATTAAAATGATTATAGTTGTTATCATTTCATAAAGATACCTTTCTCACGATTAATGCACTCTTTTTCATGAAGCCACCCTTAGGTGGAAAAGATCCAGCTTCATGTTAAACTTCGTATTAGCTCAACTAAATACAGATTGAAATGAAGTAAAAACTTAATTGAAGTGGATGATACTAAGTTAATTTATGATTTACAGGACATCTATTTCTCGTGTTTGGTTGAAAACTATGAGTGTTCTTCTAAAGTTATAATTAAATTAAAATGTATTATGAACTTTCAGAATTCTGAACATTATACAAAAATTGTTTTGGATTATCAATTTTCGGATAAAATAAAATAGAATTAAGAAGAATCCTTGGAAATTTCTAACGTATTTTGATTTCGTTTTCATCCCATACAGTCGCAATACCATGAAAACAATACATATAATATTTTCTCTGTCTTCTTTTGCACCAAAATAAATCCTTTTGTCTCAGTTGACTCTTTTTTTTCCCCAAAGAAGAGATTCAGCTTCATGTTATACTTCGTCCTGGCTCAACCAAATATTGAAATGAAGTCGAACTTAATTAAACTAAATGATAACAATTTGCATTGCTCTGAATCGATTTCAAGTACAGCACATATATTTATGGAATTTGTTTGAATAACAGAAGTTTTCTTCTGAAATGATAGGATTGTAGTTGTTTTGGTTGTCGGTAAGGTTTTGACAAACATCTGTCTAAGCTGAGGGTTTTTTTAATTTCTCCATGAGAACATTGTGAATGAGATTTAGTTCTGGTAACGGTGAATTGTAATGTTCGAGATCATATTTCCACTTCCATTTAGAAATATACCACAAAAGAAATGTCCATGAAAATAGAATTAAGTATGCAAGCTCGACAATAATCTTTCTTATTATGATATACAGTTTTTGTAAGCCATCAAACACTTAATAACACTTCAATAATTCATTGCATTTTCCCCCAGTCCCCAACAGGAAAAATTCCTCTGTAGGGCCATGCATTATGGTTCAAGGTATGTCCACATAGAAGATTTTTGTTATGTTGGGGGTCTGGGAAAATTCAATGAATTATTGAATATTTATTGCATTTTCTTTGTTTTGTTTTTGTTTTTGTGGGGGCGTCGACGTACCCTAGCGCCCGTTGCGTACAGTCATGATTCATTGGCTAAGCAATGGCCTCGTTACTGTCGGCCCCCAGGTCCAGGATCAAAACCGTGTCGATGTGCTATATTGGTGCCCAATGTATTAATGTCAGTTATCACTTAGACGTAGGTCTCCTAGTTGATTAGCATTGTAGCACACACATGCTTTCGCAGTCACGCAAAACAGACACCCCCAATTGTCATTCAGTCAAATCTGAGAATGTATACGATTATCTAGATCTATTAGGAATAAATCGTTGTCAAAATCATTCAATAAATTGGGGTAAAAATAATTATTCCACCATTATGACCAACAGTGTATATTCAAATCGTGCCATTATTATTTCAACCTCAGCCTGCGGCCTTGGTGAAGTATAACATTACTAGGGAAATTCTAAATTTGTTGGTTCATTTATTTTGTTATATTGAACGCCGGAGCATGCAATATTCGTATTATATTATTGCATCTCAGTAATCAGAATGCGAGATATGTGCCACTCTCCACAAAGGTGTAGTAAATGGGTATCTAACCTTTTGGCAAGGGCTCGTGACGCTGGCTATTTTCCACCCCAAACAGCGGCCGAGATGAGTCTAGATACCCGGGGTGATCTCGCGACCGAGTGGCGCTAGCCACGAGGCCTTTTGCAATCTATATTTTACTGCTCTGCATGAATTATTCATTACTTTGGATTGATTGACCAATCAGAACGGCCATCTCCAAGTAGGCTTCGTTCGTGATTCTTTCATTATCAAAACATGTAAGAAAAGGTAAAATACGTAAATAAGTCTTGCTTATGAGATGAACATATAAATGATAGATACAAAATATCACATTCAAATCTATTTTACATGCAAAATTACAATAAAATAGGAAGCATTTGATGACTATTGCTAACAATCATAAGTGAGATAATTGGACTTTCCCTGTACATAAAATGAACCAGTCCAATTCGTATTCGTTCCATGTAGAGGTCAGAGCACTGGGTCAGAGGTCTTAGCCCGTACGTCATTTGCGTTTGCCTTGATTACTTTTTCTACAAAAAAAACTTCGAAAGACTGAAACACTCTTAACTATATTCAGCCCCAGGCATTGACAATGGGAAAGATCGATTGTGAATTTCCTAATACCCCCATCTAACTAGAAGACAATTCTGCTGTATATAGCTCTGCGTTGCAGTAACTCCTAAAGGCCCGGTTACACAGGGAGGACGCATGGGGAACACACGGCCAGCGCATGGGAAATTTGCAATTTTGGCCAGTGCGTTGTCGTGCGCCCAACTTTTGACACCAAATGCATAGCGTGTCGCTAGCGCGTGAGCGCATACAGGGCGCATACAGTACGCATACAGACCGTACCCAGAGCGCACATGATAACAACTTCCACGAATGCACAGCGTGTTGCTAGCGCGCTGGACGAATGGTCCACGCATGCACCGCGTTCTACGACGCACGGCCAGCGCATTGGACATCGGAAAAGGCCGTGTGCCTAACTTTTGTCATGATTTTGGAAAAGCTAGCGAGCTGACACAAAATGCACAGCGTGTAGCTAGCGCGCTGTGCGTATACAGGGCGTGTGCCCCGCGTATGTCTGGCGCTGGTCTAGCGCGCTCAACGCACGTCTGGCGTGCCTTTGGCGTGTACATTCATGCGTCGAGCTCCGCGCACACTTTTGAGCATGCTCAAAAAATCCCGACCCACACAGCGAATGACGACGAATGCATAGCGCTGGTCCAGCGTTGGTCCAGCGCGCTCGACGAACGAGTAACGAGTGATGACGCACGCCTAGCGTCCCCTCTGTGTAACCGGGCCTTAAAGCGCATATTACAGGGCATTGAAAGCGACTCCGATTCATGCCTGTTCCCGAGACAATACTAAGCTACTTCGTTCAAAACGCAATCACCTCCTGCTCGACAACCTTCGAACCGCATCCACCACGCCGCTACCATTTCTCCGGATGGCATGTGGCGCGCTGTCGCCTCGATGTAGGCCTACTGATGGGGGGGGGGGCTTTGGGGCAGTTGACGCCCCAAATAAAATTCAAACGTGGTTTATTTCTAATTCGATACAAGTGATTTATAAATGTTGCTGAAATGACATGATTTTCCGGGTTTTTTCTATCACTTTTGTTCTCTACGCCAGAGGCGGCACTCCCAGTGGTGAGGGGGTATTCTGCCCCCACTCTGCCCCCACTTTTTTAGGTTCCCCCCAAAAGCCAATTTTTACAGAGGTCAAGTGCCCATTTTCTTTTCTAATAACTGTCCTTTTCCTCTCTTTTCATCTCTCAGGTAAGTACGTCTTTTCAAGTGCGAGAAATTCCCCCTTTCACCTCTTATTTGTTTGCCCTTTTTATTTTGACTCGCGCCCCTTTTC
Source organism: Strongylocentrotus droebachiensis (assembly GCA_035222895.1). Lineage (NCBI taxonomy): Eukaryota > Metazoa > Echinodermata > Echinoidea > Camarodonta > Strongylocentrotidae > Strongylocentrotus > Strongylocentrotus droebachiensis. The sequence goes on along the minus strand of JAVYIG010002483.1, from coordinate 185,694 downwards.
CTCTTTAATTAATGTACCTTTTCCTCCTTAATATAAACCCCCTCTCCTTTCTCTTAAATGCCACTTTTCACCTCTGATAAGTGCCTCTATTATTTTGACACATGCCCCTTTTTCTGCCTAATGAGTACCATATTTCCTTCGGATAAGTGCCCTTTTTCCTTTTTTTATATGAGCACCTCCCCATTTAAAAATGCCCCTTTAACATCTATTAAAGGCCCCTATTAAAATCTGATAAGTGCCCTTTTCCTTCAACAGATTCCCCATTTCCATTCTCACACGTGCTTTTTTTCATCTCTGTTTAGTTTCCCTTTTCAGTTGCCTGTAAGAAGTGCCATTTTCACCTCTGAAAATTGCCCTTTTTACTTTGACACGATCAACTTTTTTTCTCGATTAACTGTCCTTTTACCATTTGATAATTGCCTACTTTTCCTTTCTCCATAACATGCACCCCAAAATCAAGGCGATTTAGAACCCCTTTTCTATAATGTTTCCTAGAGCTCGCTCGCGATTCGCTCGCTCGCATTTCTGGATGTTATAATTATGTTACTTTACAGGAAATTTTCAGTCTCTCTTCATTAGATTGTGCTTAATACGCATCAGGTTTTTTTTTTAGTCTTCTTTATGAAATGAAATTTTTCGCACTGGGACCTCACAAATCTTTAAATTCTTGCTCGCTCGCTCTTAAAATTAATATTCTTGTACCACGTAAAGAAATAAAAGGATATTGATATCATCCCTGGTAGTGTAATCACAATCATGACGATGTAGGGGAATATACAAATGTATGTTTTTGTTTATGTTTCCCTTTGTAGATGCCCCTTTTTCCAGAAAGTGCCCCTTTTTGTCGTTGCCCCCCCCCCCCCCTTATTTTGGAAGACGCTCCGCCGCCCCTGCATTATATTACTTGGTGGTGATGCGGATTTTGTTTTGAACCCCCCCCCCCCCCACAAGTTTTGCTGATTACGCCACTGGATGGCATAAAATCGACGCAGAGGCCCAGCATGTACCTATTACATTCGCCCGCTCGCAACATCACTGCAGAGTGGTTTTAATAAGCGCATGAGACTCGTATTACAAACGCTTTGATTGCAGAATCAGTGCATCTCATCGGCCTCGAAATAGGGCGAGAAAGTGGCAGTGTCGTAATTTCATCGTATCGCAATCGCATTCAGCGCAGGTAGTTCTCAACTGAGTTGTTGTATAGTCACTAACAGGCTTAAAATGGGGTTGGATGGAAATTCTGCCACGCTCAACGAATTTTTTCACAGATCGCCATGGTCGCCATGATCGCCCTTCTAGTAAAACGGGAGTATAACAAACATTTTACAGAGGTTCCGATGGAGAACTCTTGACGTTTAGGATATGTAAAGATTGTCTAGAACTATTTTTTCAATAATCAATCATGAAAACCTTTTTGTATGAGTTCTTCTTTATAAAAGAATTATGTTTCAATTCTGTGTGTACAATAATGTTACCAATTTCGTTCGTCAGCTCGTTGGTTTTCTTTAGATGATTACTTTACTCTTCAATTTTTTTGTTTACTTGTCCTTTTCGAACTCATCTTCGTAAATGACGGGGACCCCGTATAATGAACACTTGTCATTGATTCAAATTGAACTTAACTTGATACCAATCGCAACTCTGTACCACAGAGATAGGATTTTTATTTTAATCGCAACTTTTTAAGCTGAAGGGGTTTTAACCATGTTTTAAAAAAGTGGAAAAATCCATAAAAAAGACACGGCCCTATTATTTATAAATATTAACTGTACAAGCATGCTGTACAATGAACTTTGTCCATGTTTTGTTTCATTTTTTCTTTTGTTCTATTGTACAGCGGAGGCGATGGTATTTGTGACTGACCTAGGTAACAAAGCAATATTCATGGCCGACTTTTCCAGCGACGATCTCGACTCTTTAAGCTTCGATGCTTTGCCCTTCGGTGGTTTCGTCGATCGACCGGTAGGCGTCGATTACGATCCCGATACTCACATGGTGTACTGGACCGATGAAACTACAGGATCCATACGACGCGCGAATATCAACGGCACGATGCAAAGCGTGATCGTCAATAATGTCGGTGAGCAGAGAGAAATTGAAGATTTCAGATAAAATGCATTTTATTTTTTTAATTCTTTATAAGAAATAAAAACGGTTGTAAACAAAAACATGACTTACAATTCGTCGTTCAGTGTTTTTTTTTTTGTTTTTTTTTTGCTACTTCTTCTTTCTGCGCTGACTTCTACTACTCATTTTTCTTTCCTTCTACTTTTCCCTTGTAATTTTGAACTTCTTTGCTTGACCTTCTACTTCGCCATTTTCTTCTTCTTGTTTTCTTTTGTTTCTCATTGTCGATGCTGTTGATGTTCTTGCGTTTGATGATTTTGTATAACTTTTTTTTTCTTTATTCTTTTAACTTCATCGTCTTCTTTTCCCTCTTCATCTTCGCCTTCTTGGTACTCCTTCGACTTGATCCTTCCTCTCATCTGCATCATAACCATCGTCCTCGTCTTCATCTTTGTTCTTGTTTCTTCTCCTCCTTCTTCCCATTGTCATCCCTGAAGGTCACCTTGTCTCATTGTTTTCTTTTACAGTCTCATACTACCTTGCGTTGGATACGAGTCGTGGTAAAGTCTTTTGGACAGATTTAACCCTGGACCGAATCATGTCGGCTAATCTCGACGGATCCTCTCAGCAAATTATCATCAATACCGACATAATCAGCCCATACGCAATCATTATACACAAAGGAGAAGGGTAAATATATGTATTTTGTACTCCCCTCTCTCACACACATACACACCCACACACACAAACAAACTCACTCTCTCTCTCTCTCTCTCTCTCTTTTTTCTCTTTATCCCTTTGTTTCCCTTTTATATTTTAAATCGCCATCTTTCAATCTTTAACTCATTTTCTCACTCCCGCTCATGTGCATCCAACAATTTGTGTTAACTTATCATTTAATGCACTTCTGGCTTCAAACGGGATGATATTAACATGAATGAACGAATTCGGAAAATGAAAGCCGACTAGGCTGACTTGGACCCCTGTTGCAGTGAGCAAAAGGCCGGGCCAGGCCGCGTCTTATTTTTTCGTACCACGGCGAGCCCAGATTCCTATTATATCATGAATATTCATTACGCAGGGCCTGGGAAAGTCTTGATTCTCCTGAATATTCATGTCTGATCGAGGCATGCGCAGCATCGAATATCGTGTGTAACACAATGGCAGGCCTACAATATGACACAGAAAAGCAATGTCATGGTCATTTAGATAATACAGTCATAATTATTAAATGCTGTGTTTAATTACTAGTAAATGCCAAAATGTCAGTAGACAAGATATAGCATATATTTCAAGTAAGAGTCCAAGTTCATAGGCAATTTGTGAGTAGCCTAGGCCTACTTTTCTGAGGTCAAGTTGAATCTAGTTCTTTTTATGAATGGGGAAATAATCAGTTCTAGGTTTGCTTTTTAAATATTACAAGCAGAGGTATTATTATTTTATAAATGGTATTGAATATGTGATACAGTATTATAAACTGTATAAAATAAATAACAAGAATAGGCCTACATACAGACATTTATCCCAAAAAAAGGGAAAGGAGAAAGCTAATATTGATACCATATCTTCATTTTTTTTTCTTTTATCTGCCTAATGTTTTTGTTTAGGCATAGCTACCATTTTTTTCCTTTCCTTTCTCTTTATCTCTTAAAATTTCTCTTTGGTTTCTTTCTTACATTGTTCTATTCTTACTCATATACTGTGCAGAAATGATTTCCTCCTATGGCGTATTTCATCTAGATTATATGTTTGTCACGAGCTGACAAAATAATGAGGGAAGGGGGGGGGGGGACTCGATGATAATTCATCATTTGAAGGTTTACAATGTGATGTCCATGAGTTATATGCACCCACTGAAGAAAATCCATGTATAGGGTTGCTGCAGGAACCCCAGCACCCACGCATGATGAGACAAACTCGAGAGAAAACTACACATTCTTTCACATACATTAAACAAATATAAGAAAAATCCAAGATCGGTTGAACTCTTTTTGACCCCTCCCCAGGACGTCGATCAATTACATGTATGTGCCCCCCCCCCCCCCCCAAAAAAAAAACCCATCAAACTCTGGCTACGGCCCTGGCAATAATTACCCACTATTCAAATCTGACAGGAGCTCCTTTTTCTTCAACAAATGCCCCTTTTACTTCATAATAAGTGCCACTGTTTCATTTTCATAAGTGCCCCTTGTGATATCTGATTAAAGCCCTTTTATTTTTTTACTTTGACACGCGTCCCCTTAAACTTTCTAACAAGTGCCCTTTTACCTTTTGATATGTGCCCCTTTCCCTGTTTAATAGGAGCCCCAACCTGTTCTCATAAATGCCCCTTTGACACATGCCCCCTTTTCCTTTTTTTATAATTCCCCTTTTCTCTCTTTCTCTGTCTTTCGAAAACTATCTTCTGCAAGGTTTGTTCTCTTGACTGAGCAACCTGTTACAATTCCTTTCTGTCTCACTTTCAGTCGTACTTTTTGCCACTCATTTGCATTCACTCGTTATCAACTACCATTAACCATTCCATATTCACTCCATTACTGTCCACATTTCAATTTCATTCTCTTCACTCCCTTTTTGCAGCCTTTCCAGGAGCTTTGCTAGAAGTAGAACATTTTTAATGTAGAGGCCAGAGAAACCGGAAAGTATGTTAATCATTTATTCAAATATCTAACTTGAAAAAAGGAAAGTGAAACATTGTTTAATTACAAATATATTGACATAATTTTGTTAAAGAAATTTGAATTTAACACTGGAAATTTTTAATTGGTTTGCCAGCCCCCCCCCCCCCCCCCCCCCCAAAAAAAAAGAAGAAGAAAACACAACACAAAAGTGGTACCAGGGTTTTTGTTAGGAGGCCCATGTCCTGTATAATTTTTATTTTTAAGAATAGTTTTCTCTTTTTTATTAATTTGACATTGGCATACCGTAAATTTCACCAGAAACCCCCCCCCCCCCCCCCCATTAACAATCGACACTGCCATTACTTCTACCAACAGTAATGCTATAATTAAAAAATTTCACTTTCTAAATCCTTTTAATATAAACATATAATCATATTTGTACACTTTTGCAACCTGTTACATGGACCATGTAGTAACAGCACCTGGAAGAGGATAGCAAGCCCCCCCACTCCCTGTTTTCTTAAGTTGGGAAGCATCGAAACATGATTTTATTAAAGCTAGCAGTTTGGATACAAAAGGCAATGAGGATTAGCAGTTTCCATATTTAATGCATTTAGAGTGTTGTCTTTCAAACCTTCTTACATACAATACTTGAAGTAGCAATAATTTTATAATCTACAAAACTTCAAATACAGAAGTCCATAGAGGTAAATGAATTTTAACATGTATAATTATAATCAAAATATCATTGATTAATTCAATCTTTAATATAGACTGATAGACCTTTATCACTTAAATTTGAAGGAGAATCTTTCTGCCCAGTCCCCAGTTTCATCCTATAAGACAAGATGATAAACTTCATTAGCTTTATTCAATGTAGTATTCTACAAACATATAATTAAAATAACAAATAAATATCATGTAAATATTCCAGTTTAAACCCATCTCTATTGTCCTCTTTCATTATATGAGGGTGGCATCTTTAAGACGTAGTCTCGTGTAGATATCTTCTGCATTCATCACTAAAGTTGTAGCCTAGTTTTCAGAAAAAATATAACCCAAGTCTGTTGAATGGAAAAATGAAATAAGATATAAAAAAATCAACAAGGACTAATAACATACACCCTGATACCTGCTCAGAAAAAGGAAGGACTGAAATCCACTTGGGGTTCTAGTGGGCAAACCTAAACTATTTTTTGTACAAGACTAGTTTAAATACTGACCACATCTTAGATTATTACTGATGATCCCATTAAGACGATAGGCCTACTGGAGCTCAGATCAGACAAGGTATGAAATAAGTAATGCAATGTAATACAACTCGTGCTCATACCGGTAATTGAATAATACTCGATTAAGTATGGGACATAAAATGACCAAACAACTTTGACCAGAGAATGTACTGGAAATAATGCTACTGAAACATACATGTACGTAATGTGTAGACTTATATTTCATCTATATTGACATTTAATTTTTAATCTAAATTACAATTGTGATATTCAGTCAATTATTATATTACAAGTCAACTGACAATGAAAAATATCTGTTTCAGATCTATAATTTTCTCCATGACATTTGTACCAATTTTTTTTATTGGGGGTACCTTCATGTATATTAGCACACTTGTTCGTATGAAGTGTAGTAGGCCCGCATCTCTAGATATGATCCCGTCAACATCTGTTCTTTGTTCCTCTCCTGAGTTTGCAAACCAGAATGCCTTCATCATCCACTGTAGAGAAGCATCATCCTACATGAGAGACAACAAAGTAGGTACTTCAATTAAAAACTGATACTGATGGATACATATCAACCATAATGCATCCTATAAACAGACTTTCATCAATCTTATTTTGTGTTCTTCTTCATCTTCATTGCTCAAGAAGTGAAAGGACCCCTTACAAAAAAAAATACTGAGGGGTCCTGTGTATACCCTACATGTAGTGCTTTGGATGTGCATTAAATATGGCTCTTCTAAACACAGGACCTCCTGTAAATAAGGACAAATTTTCCTTTGTAAACAAAGAAAGAAAAGACATCAATATTTGTTTACTAAGTGCAGAACTAGAATAAAATATACCCTCCACTATATATGCTTGCAATGTCAACTTAGTTCCATTTCCTTTTGAGTGAATTAATAGGTAGTCGTTTAATATTTGTGTGCTAAATAACCTGATAACTGTACCTGCATGGGACTTTCTGCTTCATCTTGCAAATATAAGAGATGTTGTAATGTCCTCCTTCCAGCTCTTCAGTTTCAATCTTTTGGAACAAAAAGAAGAAAAAAAATCAATGCGACAATTAAGGCATCCCTTTCTCCTTAACGAAATAAAATTGATCTAGCGTAATACAAATTAATAGCTATTTTTTTATGTCATGGTTGGCCTTAATCTTAATATGGTGTAGAAATCAACATTTTGATTTAATGAACCACAGTACAAAGTAAGGGGGGCACAGTGCCCTCCCATTTTTTCAAGTACCTTAAAAGTGCCATTTTTGCATAGGAAAGTGCCCCCTTTACTTTGACAAGTGCCCCTTTTACTCTGAAAAGTGCCCCTATTAAGTTTTTTTTAGTGCCCCTTCCCCTTTTAATAACTACCCCTTTTAACTTGGATAAGCGCACCTTATATCTACACATGTGCCCCCTTTCATTTCTAATAAGTGCCCCTTTTTCTTATAAATGCCCCTATTTGAAAATAGGCCCTTTCCCTTCTCATAAATGCCCCTTTTCATTCTCCTAAGTGCCCCTTTTCATCTACTTTTCCTTCCTATATAATGCCTTTTTTCCCTTATAAGCACCCTTACCCCTTATCATAATTACCACTTTTCGTCTTTGATAAGTGCCCCTTTTATTTTAACATGTGCCACTTTTTCTTTTTAATAAGAGCCACTTCCCCTTCTCATTACCCTTTTAACAATGATATGTACCCAATTTCCCAATTTCCTTTCTTATAAAGAACCTATCCCTTTTTCATAAATGCCCCTTTTCACTGCTTATAAATGCCCCCTATCAAAATCTGATGGGTGCCTCTTTTCCGTCGACAAATGCCCATGTCCTTATCATCCCTGGTGCATGCCTCTTTGTTTAGGTGTAAGAAGTGCCCTATTTTCACCTCTGATAATTAGCCTTTGTACTTTGACATGTTCTCCTTTTCTTTTCTGATAAGTGTCTTAACCCTTTCGATAAGTGTCCCCTTTTCCTCATCATTAAACGTGTCCCTAATTTCAAGCGACTAAAAGCAATTTCCCACAAAGCTCGCTCGCTACACTTGCCCATAGTTATAGATGTTATGATTATGTAACTTATCAAAGATCTATTCAGTCTTCCGTTATGAGATTGTGCTTATAACCCCATCAGGATTGGGTTTTCCTCTTTATAAGATGTAAGTTTTCGCACTGCGACCTCACAAATCTTAAAAATGTTCCTCGCTCGCAAATGAATTTTTAGACCATCACACCCAACTGCAAGGTATGATACTTAGTTAAGCAATATCATATATGCTATATGAAGAGAAACGAATATTGAAATCATCCCTGATAATGTAATCACAAAATAGGGGTATATACCAATGTAAAAAAATGTGTATATTTTCCCTCTGAAGGTGCCCTTTTTCAAGAAAGTGCCCTTTTTGTTGGTGCCCCCCCCCCCCCCCCCCCCCCACACTTTGGAAGTTGCTCCGCCGCCTCTGCGTATAAGTAAACATAATTGTCGACTACCCTAGGGGTCTTCTCTTATACAACGTCCACAAAAAATAGATTTATCAAATGAACTGCAAACTGCACACTGCACTGCATCTAGATCTAGAAAAGTTATGACAACTTGACAAGCACACTGGACACACACAACATCTGAACATTAAACTAATGTATCCTATTCCTAGGTCTAGTTTGTTTGTTTTTGAATATTTTTATTAATAAGTTCCAGGTTTACGTCTAAATGAAATATGGTTTGGAGCTGTTTGATTATCCATGGTCACAAACAATTTTGGTCTAAAAGTTGACACGCACCAATGATGCAACTGAGCGAAATATGGCACTGAGTGTAGCCAACAGAGTCCACATCTACTAAATATATAAACAAGAATTAACCCTCTTGGATTATTAAAGAAATCATACTTCATAGATTATTTTAAAGTGTAACGTTAAATCTAGATTTAAATTCAATGGATGATTGGTGAATTAGATTCACGATGACGATCAAATTTGGAATAAACCCTGATTAGAAAGTTTTATCTTGATGCAGATGAGCACCGAAATTCCCCGGGGTGGGCCTGCCGGAACCCCGGGGCTCTAAAGGGTGACATGACGGCAAACCGCAGTCAAACTACTTCACGACGATGAAAATCAAAGTGCAATTTCAAGAGAAATATTTTCCTAGCCTTTTCCCCAAAAATCTGTTTAAAACAGTCTCAAAATGTACAGAAATTACAGTAGATCACAAATTACAGCTTTTTCAAATTAATGACTAAATTCTCTTAATCTACTGATATTTCAATCAATTACTCACCTATATGCATTCTCCGTGAACTAAATCTTCTCACTTTGTGCGAGTATAGCGCGCGTCGTGCATGCATGAATGCGAGTCTGCGACCTCATAGTTCCCACCTCGGTTATATGAATATTCAAGAGAATAGAGACTTTCCCCGACCCTGCGTAATGAATATTCATGATAAAACAGGAATCCGGGCTGCGAATTTTTTTTCCGTACTCGAGAGAGCAAAAATCCCATGTGCGCATGCGCGTGGACTTATGATTTCTCTGCTACTTCCCAGGCCCATACAAAATGTACATGTACACACTACGAGTACGCGAAGGCATAGTAGTCTTCAAACGCAGACTCTGATTTGACAGTTTGACAAATCAATATGCGTATGTGTCGCGATGTGCTTATTCAAGTCTGTGTAGTTGTATGATTCAGACCCAGTAGTGCATATGGAAATACATTGCAACTTGTATAGAATGGTATAGTAGTCTGCAAGCACAGACGCTAATCTGACAGTTTGACAACATACTAGTAGTGTGCTGAGAAGTACTTTATTCAAGTCGCCAACTTGTATAGAATGGTATAGTAGTCTGCAAGCACAGACGCTAATCTGACAGTTTGACAACATACTAGTAGTGTGCTGAGAAGTACTTTATTCAAGTCTGTGTAGATGTATGATTCAGACCCTACTGGTGCGTGCGTTAGAAATGCATCTCAATGTGTAGAGTGTAGTATAGTAGTCTGCAAGGACATAATAATATATTGTGTATTGATGTACGTTGACCGAGATATTCTGGAATTCATGGATGTAATATTTATTTTGTTGCATTTGAGGACTATATGTAGTACGTGTATTACAGTAATATGATCTTTACGTTTGATTATTGCCTGTTTCTCAGTTACAAAATAGTGTAGACAAAGCTAATTAAGATCATCTATTACACTTGATCTCTAGCCGCAGATGGACTGTGAGAAAAATCTTGAAAATTTACAGTCCCATATTTAAGTAAACATAATATCTCCTTTTATATATTTCATACATCTTTTCCAAGTTCAGCGGATTTTTGCACAAGAGTTTCGAATGATAGATAGATCCCCACCCAATTTTTGTTTAAACCTTAATTTTGAAGATTTATAACTTCCATGCGTATATATCTTTGCAAGCTGTCGGTGAAAACAATTTGACATTTAGAATAAAATATTTTCTTTTAATCTTGTCCACGTTGGATTGGGCTTGCCCTGACATTTAAAATGAGCATTAGAAACATAAGTTTCATAATGAAACAAAAAGGAATTAAAAACAAAGGAATGAAATGCCAGTTTATGGGTAATGATATTTGAGTTTAAGGACCCTTTTGGCTCAGAATACAAAGCGCTACTATTATTACCCAATCATTATCATATCATTATCGTAGCCGCGGCATCCAAGATAACTAGTCACTCAAGGAATTCATTTAAACAAGGTACCAATATATGGATCACCTGGGTCAAGTGTGGGAGATACAGGTTAATGTAAAAGGATCTTCGTAGTGCTGTGGCATAAAGGTAAAATCACCAAATTGAGCTGAACGTGTTGAGTTTAGAAATATTTAATGAGGCACAATACAACCCTTGCTATATTAGCTTATAGTATTAATAGGATTATTGCTCAGTTGCATCATAATCTAGAGAATAGTTCTCTAAATTATGTGTCATTTACATATATTTGGAATATTTGCTTTTCATATTAAAGCGAGACCGAACTAACCCACACTGTGTGTGGGCTCTAATAGGGTATGTATTATAAAAGCTAGTCTTATAAATATGCCTTTTTAGATAACTATTGACAATACATATATATTTCAATGCTTTATTCAACATAAAGTCAATACACACACTATAGTCTCCTGATAAGGGGATTATGCTGATAAGAGAGTCTGCATGGTTGAGTGAATCAATGAACACATGTAAAACACACTGTTTACAACCACAATTGGGCATATATTATAAGACTACTCTTATCAGAATGCACGTTAGGAAACAGGACAGATGGGAAGTTTAATACTCAAGGTGGAGCTTTACAGGGCTTCTGGTTCACTGTGACTTTAAGACTTTTTATTGTACATGTATTGTTGATAGCTCAGTCAATAGAACAGAGGTCTTGTAACAGTTCCCTAATTTGAAACCAAGTCGATCTGTGCGCCAATTAATGCCCTGATTACCATGTCTCAATAGGAATTAGAGCCATCTTTTCCCTGGTCGCAGGTGGGTAAAATAAAACGATATGTTTGTATGTGCTATAATTCATTGTTATGTACTGATCTATCCCACCACTTGGTTGTGTTCTGTGTAACCAGGCAAGATAACCGAGTAGGCAGGGAAAAAGTACGTTTTGGCAATACATAAAGGAACAGCTTTCGCGTAATTTGAGCCAGAGTTTATATGGTACATACTAGACGTACAATATTTTATTAACATTTTTCTAAGGTGTTTGCATAAATCCAACTTCATTAATGGATTAGACTGAACTTAATTGTTGAATATTTGTTACAAACTCAACCAACTTGCTAAATAAAGGATAGTCTTGCTGTGTTAGCAGATATGATAAAGTTTAAGATTGAATATAATTTGTAAATTATGTCAGTGAATTGTGGGAAATTGTTGTTATAAATGCCCAAAAGGTATATAGATTAAGGGGAAAGCTATCCGTTAATGACTGGTGGCAATGAAATTGTCAAAAGGAAGAGTAAATATTGACCTGGTGTTATTGCATATGAGATTTTGATATTTGAATAACATACGCTCCATAATTGAATCTAGGATTCATAGATCACCTCAACAATTCTCAATCACTTTGTTTCATAGGTATTTTTAGAAGCACTATATGTGGTCAAGTTCAGTACCACAGTTATTTGTACATTATGGTCAAGGTCTCTACCACATTAATTTGTGATGACACTCTATATAATATTTAAAGAGTTGACAGGGCAGGGACATCAGAGAAACTGAAGACTGACAGTGTGAACATTTAGGGCATGGACATTTTTTTTTTTTTTGGGGGGGGGGCGGCGGCGAGGGGTATTTTTCCCCAAATAAGCACTACTATGAAATTTTTTCTTCTTCAGGGTGTTCTTGTGTCCTGCAATCCTAAAGACCATTTAAGTCATTTTTAAGAATATGTTTTACCAGGTAATTTAAAAGAATTAAAAAACTTGCCTATGTTTATATTTTACTGCACTGTTGATTCATTTTTGATCATTGTCAAAAACACTCATTATTTTGATGGTAGAGCTCATGTACGATTGTATGCTAATTAATAACTTTTTAATTCAGGCCTACATTTAAAATTAAGTGGTGTGGCGTGTATGGGTGTGTGTGTGTGCTTGTGCTTTAATAAAAGAGATACTTGTAACTTATACTAAATGTTGTTATCAATTTTAACATAATAAATCAATACAAAGGACGGAAACTAGATAAAAATCACAATTTTATTATTCATTCGACCATTGATTGCACTGACAAAAGAGTTATTAGACCAAAGTTAGAAATATTATTACAGAATGACGGTTTTGAGAAGGCCAATAAATGACCTTATGGTGTGTGGGTTTATCATATATAGGCCTACTATCGTTTGTTCAGAGCCAGAAGGGCATTCGTTGTGTTAAGAGTTAACATCCTTCTGGCTCTCAGCAGACCATGATTATAAATAAAAGTAATACAGAGAGTGCGAGCATACTGGAGGGAGAGCTAGAGAGAGAGAAAGAGAGAGAGATAGAGAGAGAGAGAGAGAGAGAGTGTGAGAGAGCAGTGGCACAACACAGAAAACTACGAAAACTTGAATAAAAGCACTACTCAATACACAATAGGCCTATATTATTCTGTCAAACTGTCAAAGGAGAGTCTGTGCTTGCATACTACTATGCCACTCTATAAGTTGAGGTGCATTTCCAATACACGCACCAGTAGGGTCTGAATCATAAAACTACTCAGACTTGAATAACACTATTTTGTCAAACTGTCAGATTAGCGTTTGTGCTTGCAGACTACTATGCCACTCTGCAAGTTGAGATGCCTTTCCAATACACGCACCAGTAGGGTCTGAATCATAAAACTACACATATTTGAATATAAAGCACTACTCAAGACACTATGTTGTCAAACTGTCCGATTAGCGTCTGTGCTTGCAGACTACTATACCATGCTATTCAATTTGGGATGTATTTCTGTAAGCACTAAAATGTCTGAATCATACAACTACTCAGACTTGAATACTAGTACTATTGCTACGCACGATATATGCGTAATTGTTTTGTCAAACTGGCAAATCAGAGTCTGTGTTTGAAGACTACTATGCCATCGTTTACTTGTAGAACGCGAATCGTGCACACATGCGAATACATGTACATTTCGTATGGGAAGTAGCAGAGAAATAACAAGTCCACGCGCATGCGCACATGGGGTATTTGCCCTCTCGAGTACGGAAAAAAAATTCGCATCCGGGCTCGCCGTGGTACGAAAAAATAAGACGCGGCCAGGCCTGGCCTCGCACTGTAGACGCGCAAAAGGCCAAATGCGAGGCCAAACTGGCCGCGCATTTGTGCCTGCTCTGGAGATAGTCTCGGCCGCGGCCAGGCCGCGACCTGGCCCGGCATTTTCTCACTGTAAACGCACGCAGGGCCAGGCCGCGGCCTGGCCCTGTTACCCCGGAAGTGAAAGTTCGCCGTGTATAGGAAATTGGGGAAAAGACTCACTGCAAATCGCGCGCGACCGGATCTGCACTGTGACCCCCGGCGCGCCTTAAAAATAATCGTTTGTTTACATGCAGAGCGCCACTCTGACAAAATATTGAAAGGTTCCGGGCCGCGAATTTTTTTTCCGTACTCGAGAGAGCAAAAATCCCATGTGCGCATGCGCGTGGACTTATGATTTCTCTGCTACTTCCCATACAAAATGTACATGTACACACTACGAGTACGCGAAGGCATAGTAGTCTTCAAACGCAGACTCTGATTTGACAGTTTGACAAATCAATATGCGTATGTGTCGCGATGTGCTTATTCAAGTCTGTGTAGTTGTATGATTCAGACCCAGTAGTGCATATGGAAATACATTGCAACTTGTATAGAATGGTATAGTAGTCTGCAAGCACAGACGCTAATCTGACAGTTTGACAACATACTAGTAGTGTGCTGAGAAGTACTTTATTCAAGTCTGTGTAGATGTATGATTCAGACCCTACTGGTGCGTGCGTTAGAAATGCATCTCAATGTGTAGAGTGTAGTATAGTAGTCTGCAAGGACATAATAATATATTGTGTATTGATGAGTAGTGATTTTATGCAAGTTTGTGTAGTTTAATGATTCCAGACCCCATGGTAGGCCTATGTATTGTGCCACTGCTCTCTCACACTCTTTCTCTCTCTCTCTCTCTCTCTCTCCATATCTCTCTCTCTTTCTCTCTCTCTCTCTCTCTAGCCCTCCCTCCAGTATGCTCGCACTCTCTGTATTACTTTTATTTATAATCATGGTCTGCTGAGAGCCAGAAGGATGTTAACTCTTAACACAACGAATGCCCTTCTGGCTCTGAACAAACCCACACACCATGAGGTCATTTATTGGCCTTCTCAAAACCGTCATTCTGTAATAATATTTCTAACTTTGGTCTAATAACTCCTTTGTCAGTATAATCCATGGTCAAATTAATAATAAAATCGTGATAGAACAAACACACATGATGAAATAAATGATTCAATCATCTTGATTGTGGGCACGAACGGAAAGACAAAGCAAGACAAATATTCAGTTGTAAAATTGATTCGACACATTCCGCACTTAGGCCTAGCCTATAATGTTTTCTTCTTCAGAAATCAATAAAATTGAATCTGGTGTAGCACTAGGCCCAAAATATTGATGCTCAACGGAGTTATTCATTTTATCCTTTTTTTCCCGTCTAGATCTAGGCCTACTCCTATATCGAAAAAGAATTCGACTCAGAATGCCCTGCTCTTTATTATTATAATTATTTGTTTAATATAGGGCCTAGGCCTAAGTTGTCATTATTTTTATCATGATTTGTGACCAGACTCAGAATTTCACGTGCCGGATATTTACCGTTAGATGTGTGCATGCATTTTGACGCCAATGGAAAACAAATTTGTATCTAAACAGTTAGATGACCCCCTATTTTATTACCCGATCGAGAGCTATTTTGTACATAGTTATGTAATGCTGCACAGCAAATTAGCTAGCGCATACGCGATACTTAACTTAATAAACTACTAAGTTAGACTAGTCTAACAGTTCACGACCACATTGTTCACGACACGCGGAGGCTCAGTCCATGACCATGTGAATATGGCATGCCAAAAAAAGAAAATTGAATTAGATCTAGATCTAACAGTTAGAGTCTAATTTAAAGTTAAATCCTAGACCGAAGGTGTATGTGGGGGTACTGGTTGATTAATTTAACTACAACAACAGCAACAACTTAACTAACTACATGTAGTAACATTTAGATCTGGGGTTAATGATCTTAACTTAAAGGGAAAAAAGTAGCATCATATTCATAACAAGTTAGACTTCTAAAGTTAGAGTCTAACGTTATAGATCTAACGTTATATTCCTGTCTAGTAATAACTGATTGATTAAATCATCACAAAACATTTACCCCATCATCAGCATCAGTCGTCGCATTGTCATTCATAATTAGAATCAATTAAAAGTAAACTAAGACTAAGAACCTAGCTGGCAATCTCCTGAACTTAATTATGAATTTGTTAAAGTTTTAATTTTGTGATGTCACTTGCAAGCTACATTCCAGAAGGATAGATCTCTAACTTAGACTCCAGATCGATCCATATTACCATTTTACCTGTGCATTTGATATTACTAGACACATGTTTATACACACACCTCTATGAAATAGATAGAATCTATATTCCTTCATAAAAAAAAACATGAAAAAGGGCAAATTAATGCCAATGGAATTTACAATGGGAAAGCAGCTCGCAAACTTTAAAAATTCATAACCTATGTTTACCTTTGATGGATTTTAGTCAAACCTTCACTGATATGTTTATCTCATTTTTCTGCTTTTATTGAATCCAACTCAACTTCAGGGTGTACTTCCCCTTTAAATTTTGATATTTGAATAACATACGCTCCATAATTGAATCTAGGATTCATAGATCACCTCAACAATTCTCAATCACTTTGTTTCATAGGTATTTTTAGAAGCACTATAATTATGTGGTCAAGTTCAGTACCACAGTTATTTGTACATTATGGTCAAGGTCTCTACCACATTAATTTGTGATGACACTCTATATATTTAAAGAGTTGACAGGGCAGGGACATCAGAGAAACTGAAGACTGACAGTGTGAACATTTAGGGCATGGACATTTTTTTTGGGGGGGGGGGGGCGGCGGCGAGGGGTATTTTTCCCCAAATAAGCACTACTATGAAATTTTTTCTTCTTCAGGGTGTTCTTGTGTCCTGCAATCCTAAAGACCATTAAAAGTCATTTTTAAGAATATGTTTTACCAGGTAATTTAAAAGAATTAAAAAACTTGCCTATGTTTATATTTTACTGCACTGTTGATTCATGTTTGATCATTGTCAAAAACACTCATTTGATGGTAGAGCTCATGTACGATTGTATGCTAATTAATAACTTTTTAATTCAGGCCTACATTTAAAATTATGTGGTGTGGCGTGTATGGGTGTGTGTGTGTGCTTGTGCTTTAATAAAAGATACTTGTAACTTATACTAAATGTTGTTATCAATTTTAACATAATAAATCAATACAAAGGACGGAAACTAGATAAAAATCACAACTTTATTATTCATTCGACCATTGATTGCACTGACAAAAGAGTTATTAGACCAAAGTTAGAAATATTATTACAGAATGACGGTTTTGAGAAGGCCAATAAATGACCTTATGGTGTGTGGGTTTATCATATATAGGCCTACTATCGTTTGTTCAGAGCCAGAAGGGCATTCGTTGTGTTAAGAGTTAACATCCTTCTGGCTCTCAGCAGACCATGATTATAAATAAAAGTAATACAGAGAGTGCGAGCATACTGGAGGGAGAGCTAGAGAGAGAGAAAGAGAGAGAGATAGAGAGAGAGAGAGAGAGAGTGTGAGAGAGCAGTGGCACAACACAGAAAACTACGAAAACTTGAATAAAAGCACTACTCAATACACAATAGGCCTATATTATTCTGTCAAACTGTCAAAGGAGAGTCTGTGCTTGCATACTACTATGCCACTCTATAAGTTGAGGTGCATTTCCAATACACGCACCAGTAGGGTCTGAATCATAAAACTACTCAGACTTGAATAACACTATTTTGTCAAACTGTCAGATTAGCGTCTGTGCTTGCAGACTACTATGCCACTCTGCAAGTTGAGATGCCTTTCCAATACACGCACCAGTAGGGTCTGAATCATAAAACTACACATATTTGAATATAAAGCACTACTCAAGACACTATGTTGTCAAACTGTCCGATTAGCGTCTGTGCTTGCAGACTACTATACCATGCTATTCAATTTGGGATGCATTTCTGTAAGCACTAAAATGTCTGAATCATACAACTACTCAGACTTGAATACTAGTACTATTGCTACGCACGATATATGCGTAATTGTTTTGTCAAACTGGCAAATCAGAGTCTGTGTTTGAAGACTACTATGCCATCGTTTACTCGTAGAACGCGAATCGTGCACACATGCGAATACATGTACATTTCGTATGGGAAGTAGCAGAGAAATCACAAGTCCACGCGCATGCGCACATGGGGTATTTGCCCTCTCGAGTACGGAAAAAAAATTCGCTTCCGGGCCAGGCCGCGGCCTGGCCTAGCACTGTAAACGCACAAAATTACGACCATTCGGTACAATGGTCTGGAAATCAGACAATTACTTACTGGCTATATAGCTCCTAAGTCGATTCGACAACTAATAGTCGTTATTTTCCCACATAATGACATTTTCAAGCCCCCTTTTTTAGGGAAGTTCTAAATTAGTATTATCTTTCAAATGCCGTTGGAATTTAACCTTTTCATTGCTTGGCATGCAAATGGGACATAGTACCTTTAAAACTTTAATATAGGATCAAGGATTTTCAAATGGTAGATGGTACGATTTTGGATTTTGGTACGATCAAGGGATACAGTAGGTGGTTACCCACTCCAAAATTATCAACAACAAAAAAATTGGCATTATGTCAAGTATTTTGGAATTGCAGGGAGTATCAGATGCATATTACTTTATTGATGTATAGCCGTTAAAGTTCAAATGAAGTAGTAGATGGATAAGACACTGGCAGACTGGACATTTTGACATTTCACATTTCTCTAGAGATTTCATGCATGATTCATTATAATGTCTCCAATACTGACATAGATTTGATGGAGGAGATGACTGCACACGAATACAGCTGAGCCGGGTATAGGAGAAGGATTCCCACCGAAGCTGTGAAAAATTAGAGATTACAAAACCGAAAACTGCGCGTTTTATGACAAACGGGCCCTTTCCTTGAGAGAGTTCAGAATTTTGTTCAACAATAAACATGAGAGAAGAAAAGGAGCTCCTAACACTGGCACCATGGGGGAGCACCGGTCTTACTCGTAAAATTCAATGCGAATTTACAAGGCCGCTGGTCAGGGGGGTGATGCGCAAAGAGGTCCAATTGTCTTCTTTTCTCTTCCTTTTCCTTTTTACTTCATTTCTCCCTTCTTTTTTCTCATTTTTTTTCGCTATCAAATTGACGTGCCATGCCCCCCAGATGTCTCATCCAGGGGCGGATGCAGCCGGCGGCAAGAGGGGTGCCAATTTGTGAGGAAATATTTAGCAACGACTCAGCCAGCCGGTGAATAAGCGAGGGGGTGTAAAGAGCACAATTTTTTGCGGGGGGTCTAATTTGTGAGGAAATATTTAGCAGCGATTCGTCCAGCTAGAGAGGGAGAAGGGAAAGAAACACAATTTTTTTTCGGCCGCTTTTTTTGTAAAGGTAAAACTAACGTTACCATCTTATTTGTTGTTGCTAGAGTGACCAGGCCCGTCCCCCCCCCCCCCCCCCCAATATGGAAACGTTTGCTTGGAATTGTCTCATGAAAGAATTTGACCACAAACTGATTCCCACACAGTGTTGAGTGCTCAGGGGTCACGGGCCACTGGCTTCATCGGGCAGGAAGTTCCATTATGTGAATAGGTAAATTAACTATTACAAAATGAGGGGACACATTACATTCTACAATAGGGACACACATTGTTTTTATTGTGCAGAACATACTCTTTTATTGACTTATTTATTAAATGAAACTATAAAACCAAAATGCATTTTGTATTCTAACAATTGGAGAAGAAAGAATAATAACAGGTGAATGAAATGCATAAACACCACAAACACCTGGGAAGGAATTGGCATCCATAAATTTGAATAATTTAGTTGATAAACGACTCCGCATGTGGACGTTTGGTGGAGCAGAAAGCAGTGGATTCTTAACAACACGAACCCATTTAACAGAATGTCGGAACGTAAAGGCCCGGTCCCACTGCACTTACGGATGCAAAGAGGATGAAAAACGTTAACAAATCTTGCCATCCGTTGGAAAACGCTATGCATCCGTTGTGTACTCATTGCATACGTGTTTCATACGCTCCATCCATCGAGCATCCGTCCACTGTGATTTCATCCGCGCAAACTTTTTGAGCTGCACAAAACTTTTAGAACGGATGAACTTCCGCCGTGAAGGCCCAGTCACACAGAGGGGACGCATGGGGACGCACGGCCGGCGCATGGAAAATTTGCACGGAGCTCGACGCATGAATGTACACGCCAAAGGCACGCCAGACGTGCGTTGAGAATGGTAATGAGAATGATAAAAACAAAGAATAACATAAGAGAAGATGATAGAAGGAAAAAAACAAAGACTAACATAAGAGAATTAAGTTGAAAGAAGGAAGAAACAAAGAATAACATAAGGAAATACAGAAAGAGAAAGTAATAGAATGATAAAAACAAAGAATAACATAAGAGAATTAAGTTGAAAGAAGGAAGAAACAAAGAATAACATAAGGAAATACAGAAACAGAAGGTGAAAGAAGGGGAAAAACAAAGAATAACATAAGGAAAGACAGGAAGAGAAGGTGAAAGAAGGTAAAAAAATAAGAATAACATAAGAGAAGGTGACAGAAGGACAAAACAAAGAATAACATAAGGAAAGACAGAAAGAGAAGGTGAAGGAAGGAAAAAAAAAGAATAACATAAGGAAATACAAAAAGAGAAAGTGATAGAAAGATAAAAACAAAGAATAACATAAGAGAAGATGAAAAAAGGAAGAAACGAAGAATAACATAAGGAAAGACAGAACGAGAAAGTGATAGAAGGAAAAAACAAAGACTAACATAAGGAAAGACAGAAAGAGAAAGTAATAGAATGATAAAAACAAAGAATAACATAAGAGAATTAAGTTGAAAGAAGGAAGAAACAAAGAATAACATGAGGAAAGCAAAAAAGAAGGTGAAAGAAGGAAAAAAACAAAGAATAACATGAGGAAAGACAGAAAGAGAAAGTGAAAGAAGGAAAAAAAACAAATATTAACATAAGGAAAGACAGAAAGAGAAGGTGAAAGAAGGTAAAAAAAAAAAGAATAACATAAGAGAAGGTGACAGAAGGACAAAACAAAGAATAACATAAGGAAAGACAGAAAGAGAAGGTGAAGGAAGGAGAAAAAAAGAATAACATAAGGAAATACAAAAAGAGAAAGTGATAGAAAGATAAAAACAAAGAATAACATAAGAGAATTAAGTTGAAAGAAGGAAGAAACAAAGAATAACACGAGGAAAGCAAAAAAGAGAAAGTGATAGAAAGATAAAAACAAAGAATAACATAAGAGAATTAAGTTGAAAGAAGGAAGAAACAAAGAATAACATGAGGAAAGCAAAAAAGAAGGTGAAAGAAGGAAAAAAACAAAGAATAACATAAGGAAAGACAGAAAGAGAAGGTGAAAGAAGGAAAAAAAAAAGAATAACATAAGAAAATACAAAAAGAGAAAGTGATAGAATTATAAAAACAAAGAATAACATAAGAGAAGATGAAAAAAGGAAGAGACGAAGAATAACATAAGGAAAGACAGAAAGAGAAGGTGAAAGAAGGGAAAAACAAAGAATAACATAAGGAAATACAAAAAGAGAAAGTGATAGAAAAATAAAAACAAAGAATAACATAAGAGAAGATGAAAAAAGGAAGAGACGAAGAATAACATAAGGAAAGACAGAAAGAGAAGGTGAAAGAAGGGAAAAACAAAGAATAACATAGGGAAAGACTGAAGAGAAAGTGAAAGAAGGAAAAACAAAGAAAAACATAAGGAAAGACAGAAAGAGAAGGTGAAAGAAGGAAAAAAACAAAGAATAACATAAGGAAAGACAGAAAGAGAAGGTGAAAGAAGGAAAAAACAAAGAATAACATAAGGAAATACAAAAAGAGAAAGTGATAGAATGATAAAAAACAAATAATAACATAAGAGAAGATGATAGAAGGAAGAAAACAAGAATAATATGAGGAAAGATAGAAAGAAAAATGATAGAATGATAACAACAACAATAACATTAGGAAAGACAGAAAGAGAAAATGATAAAGAATAGACAATGGAAAGATAGAAGAGAAGATGAAAGAAGGAAAAACAAAGAATAACATAAGGAAAATAGAGAGAGTATAATAGAATAATAAACGAAGAACAAAATAAGAAGTGAAAGAAGGAGAAATTGAATAAGCGCGTGCGGGGGCCATTACGTCATCGTGTAGAGAACGGGTGTCGACTTAAAACGAAAAGGGTTATAAGGTAGTGAACAGGACGGGTGTCTGACGCCAATTCGCATCGTTAGAGGACGTGAACGCCGTCCTCGTCCACACAAACGAAAAGCCCCTATTATCCGTTAAACGTTCGCTGTATCCTCTCTGCATCCTCTGGGCATCCTCGCAACTCACATCCGCTGCAGCTGAAAAAGGAAAGAGGGAGGAAAGATAAGGTACATGGAACGTCTATACATCGTTAGTAGCACGGAAATAAAAAGGATGTAAGCGTATGCATCTCGTATATAAAGTATTCAAAGCTGTCATCCACTTCCATCCGCTTTCATCCGCTAGTCTTCCGATGAACATCCGTTTAACATCCCCGCTACATACTACCCACGTCCGTTATTTTCCGTTCTGTTTTCGCAAATTTTCGCAAATTTTGTCCATTTCTGGAGCGGATGAAAACGGATGGAGCCACCCTCGAAATTTTGCTCGTCCGCTGTGTCCTTTATGCATACGTTTTGTGTCCATCGGCCAGTGGAACTTGGCCGCGAATTTGCGATTCCCAAACCATTCAGCTATGGGAGACTTTATGAGCAACGTGATTGGTCGAGAGAAGAAATAAATATTACATCATTTAATGTACGCTCGGGCTCGCTCACAGCTGACACAGACACACAAACACTCACAATGTTAGTCTGCAAGCACAGACTCTAATTTGACACTTTACGAAAGATATCATGTCTGAGGGAAGTCTATCTACATGAAATGGCCTACTGTAGTCTCACGATTCAGACTCTGTTTATGTGCCTGCAAACTACTCACATGCCTTAGAATTCTGCTACTGAAGGTGTGTATCAGTAACGAGCAGAGATGGTATTCATACTCAATAGGGAGAGTATCCTGCAATGAAAGGAATTATACTCAGATCATTAATACAATTACATTTGCCAGTTTGTTAATGCACTTTTAAGAAGAATTAGCCACCAAAAATATGATATCCTGTAGTCTATCCTGTTTGAACAATACTCATGGCTAGATCTACATGTATAGTCGAGATGAATTAATTTAATTTTGGAAACTTTCTCTAGTTTTACCATTTTAATCTGTTTGAGGATTTCTACCCTGGAAATTTTGTAATGCCTAATCCTTTCATCAAACTCTGATTATTAGAACAACTGCTGGGCCTCTCTGCAACCCCCTTTTTTCCCTCAGACTCGGGCTCTCATTTATACATAGACATCTAGACTAGTAAAGTTAGACTCCCCCCCCCCCCCCCTCCCCCTCCCCCAATAAATAATGTTCCATTTTTTATTTTTTATCATAGGTCTATAGATCTAGGGTCTAGATCTAAAAATAAATAAAAAAATCATCCAATCGATATCTATATTTCATTAGAACATACTTGAATCTAACTTAAAAGATCTATCATCTAAATCTACATGTAACTTGTGTTATTGTCTATGTTCAAACAATGCATGGCTAGGCTCAACAAAACACTCAGGACTGCACATACGCTATGTTGTTTAGGTACAATGCACTTCACACGCGAGCTAGCTACAGGCACATACAGGCCCACTGTTATCCATTATCCAGACACATTCGCACCGCCATGATGAGATGGCTCGCGTCGATGTGGGCGTGTCTTTATAACTTTTTTAACCAATCACGTTGCTCAAAATGTTTCCCACAGCTGAATGGTTTGGGAATCGCAAATTCGCGACCGGGCCATTAATTAAATTTGGCGCGGTTGGAAAAATGCATCTTTCTATCCTGCAGCTTTAATGGTACGATCCAGTAAACTAAAACAGTAAATTGGCTCTTATTTTAAAATTACTCATTAAATAAAACCCAAAACTTTAGTGATATTACTAATAATTAAAAAAGATGGATAAACATTGTGAAAGTGTATCATTTTACGATAAAAGACACCGATTTAGCGAAGATGACGTCATTAGAACCTGATTATGTGCGCTTGCATCAGGGAATTCAAGGTCAAAAGGTCAATTCAGACGCTGATAAGGTATTGGTCAAGCTTTTTTGTTTCCTTTATTCCGACAAAATTATATAATCAATAAAAACAAGTTTAATACCGGAAGAAAGCTAACGATTAGTATTTTCGCTTGACCACCGTGAAACGAGTAAGAGCTTATGAGAGCGGCCAAAGTGTGATTGAAACTCGCTATTTGCTCTTCTCCAACGCAAAAAGAGACGACATTGTGCTGGATAAATATATTTTTTCCGACAAAAGTACAGACAATTTGCATATGGTCTTTTTATATTAAACTTTATGAAACGTTACCCGGGTGACTTCCGGGCACCCCAATGCTGGAAAGAAACGCACATTTTAGAAAACTTCACTTGTTCATGGAAAAATGCTTATTTGTTCTATGCACGCACGTCAGATTGAGCGGATGATACAACGTTTCCATATGCCCCCCCCCCCCCCCCCCATGGATCCGCGCCCGGTCTCGTCTGTCCCTCTTTGATGTCATTTACAAGCATCACAAACCTGAGAATAGACTGCCCACAAAGTACACTGTTGGTCGTAAATGTGAAATATTTTTTTACCTCAATTTATGGAATGATTTTGACAATGAATTATTCCTAATAGATCTAGATAATAGCAACATTCTCATAATGTATTGAATAATACTTGGCAAGTGTTTGTTTGGCGGGACCGCTAAAGCATGTGTATGCTACTATGTTTATCAACTAGAGGACCTACGTCCTTAAGTCATAACTGACAGTAATGAGGATTAATGCCTCACAAAAGGGCCCTAATAGAGCTGATCTCATGGTTTTGATCCTGTGGCCTCACAGTTACGAGGCCAACGCTTTAACACTGAAAGATTACGCAGCGGGTGCTGGGGTAGGGGGCAGCCCTCACAAATAAAAAATAAAATAAATAAAATGCAATTAGTTATCAATAATTCATTGCATTATCCCACCGGCCCCCAACAGGAAAATGTATGTCTTATGGTTCAAGGCATGGTCACACAGAGGAATTTTTCCTGTTGGGGACCGGGGGGAAATGCAATGAATTATTGATAATTTATTGCATTTTCTTTGTTTTTTATATTTTACGGCGCTGCCCCCTATCCTAACCCTACCCTAGCCCCCGCTGCGTAAAGTCATGATTCAGTGGCAAAGCAATGGCCTAGTAACTGTGAGCCCCCCTGTTCAAAACCGTGTCGATGTGCTATATTAGTGCCCTTTTGTGAGGCAGTAATATTCATTACTGTCAGTTATGAATTAAGGACGTAGGTCCTATAGTTGATAATAAGTATCATAAACATGCTTTAGCAGTCGTGCAAAACAAACAGTCGCTAATTATTATTCAATAAAATATGAAAATTTTGCTATCATCTAAATCTATTCGGAATAAATCATTATCAAAATCATTCCATAAATTGGGGTTAAAAAAATATTATACCTTTATGACCAACAGTGTACAATTAATGTCATTCCATGTTATTGCCCTTCTTTATCGCCGTCTGTCAATCTTTAACTCATTTTCTCTCTCCCGCTCCTCTGCATCCATCAATTTTCCTGGTTTGATATTCAGATCATCTATTTCGGAGCTAGAAGGGCGGTAATATTGTGTGTAGTTATCGGTAAATGCTCTTCTGGCTTTACCAAGGCTGATATAAACATGAATTGTAAATGAACTAATTCGTAAAAGGAAAGCCGACTTTGCTGATATCTAAAGTAACATCACTGTGGCTCAACAAATAAGTGATAAAGTGATCATCACCACCTAGGCTATGATAAGCTCTATTTTCTTTCAAGAGTTTATTGACTCCATCTACACTGACAGAAGAATAAAAACAAAGAATAACATAAGGAAAGATAGGCGGCGGCCGCATAATCTACTGGTTTTTATTCAGTAATAGTTTTCTTTTCCCTTTAATTCATCTCTCTCCCTTTTTGGTAAACCCTTGACATGGAGAGGGGGGGGGCTGCTCAGTAGTTTGTTGTTACCCTCCCTCGTTTTTAGGTACCTTATTTCATTTTCGGAATTATGAACCCTTTTTTATTTTCGAGAAAACGTACCCTTCAGAAGTACGAACCCTTTTTCATTTTCGGAATTATGAATCTTTTTTCATTATCGGAATTACGAACCCTGTTACATTTTCAGAATTATGAACCCTTTTTCGTTTTCGTAATAACGGACCCTTTTTCATTTTTGGAATTACGAACCCAGTTTCATTTTTGGAGATACGAACCTTCGGAATTACGGACCTTCGAAGTAACGAGCTTTCGGAATTATGAACCTTCAGAATAACGGACCTTCGGAATTGTGAACCTTCGGAAATACGAACCTTCGGAAAAACGACATGTAAACACACATACTAATTACCTCTGGCAAGTCATTATTCCACATTATTTTGCTACACTCGGGTGTAAATGGGTACCTAGCGATTGCTGTCAATTGCAGGGCCCTCAGAAAAAACACCATTTGGAGTGCTGAGGCTTCCCTTTGTAAACAAGTAGTAGTAGTAGTAGTAGTAGTAATAGTAGTAGTAGTAGTAGTAGTAGTAGTAGAAGTAGTAGTAGTAGTAGTAGTAGTAGTAGTAGTAGTAGAGTATCACTAGTAGTAGTAGTAGTAGTACATGTAGTAGCAGGAGTAGTTGTTGTAGTTGTTGTAGAAGGAGTATAAAAGTGTTATTATCAGTATCATTATTATTCCCTACCCTCATACAGAGTGATGTTTTGGACAGACCCTGGTACAGATCGAATCGAAAGGGCCAATCTTGATGGCGGGGACAGACACGTCATTGTCAACTCCAGCATCTCATCTCCCACAGGGTTGGCTTTTAATGCTGGCTGTAAGTATATGAATCATAAATATAAAAAATAATAATACACTATTGAAACAAAAAACTGGAAAATCACCCCGGGTAACTTGCAGTGGGACAATTACCGCCCCCCCCCCTCAGGAAAATGTTCCCCTGAAAATCACCCCTAGGACAATTACATATACACCGGGCCCGTACGATTTTCCCTACCCGGCAACTTGCCGTGGATTTAGAGACCGTACGGGAACCTTCCGATTTTCATTTCTACGGCAAGTGTGGTCACATATTCTGCGGCGCCCGGGAGGTGCACGGTGAAAATTGGTCGAGTGAAATGCAAGGCGCCCGTAAGGGTGCCAGCCGGTAAGCTTACGGGCTCCGTCCGATGAGCAGGTGCACCTATGGCTCCCGGAAGGTGCCTTGCCAGGCCCCGGCCGGGGTCCTCAATGCACCCGACCGGGTGCCGTGAGATGCACTTTGAACTATATGTCCTCTGGCATCCGCACCTCCTGTATTTAAAGCTGAGTTGTACATTTTGAGATGCCGCCGTGAGGGACCCGCACGAGCAATATTCAATTCAAATGGCCCCTGTACGGCAGATGCCTGTTGTTTTGCATACCATCGGGGCTCTTGAGGGGCCCTTGAGGGGCCCGTGAGGGAGCCGTAGGGTACACGTACGGAACCCTTGAGCCCCGCAAGGCGCCCGTAAAGATTTTTCATGAGAATTGACCCCCAAAAACCATGTGGGGCCCGTCAGGGCGCCGTCTCGAGCCCGCACGGGACCAGTAAGGTGCCCTACGGGCCCTTTACGGGCTTTCTACGGCGTAACGCTCAGATAAAAACGCCGGGAGAATTGGGAGCAGCAAACTCAGCACCACGGGACCCGTACGGCTTAAAAAACGGTCCCGGCGCCCGTAGGAACTTTACGGCAGCCGGCCGGACACCGGCCGAAAATTCCCAAAATGTCCGTTTTTACGTACGGGCCCCGGAGTGTATACAGTGTGAGTCAAAAAAAAAGTTTACACCTAGAAAATTGATCATTATTTTTAAAATCATCTATGAACAGTAAATTATTATACATCTTATGAAAGAATATTTCATCCCAAATCATTTAGTACCATTTTTGTGTTGTATGTGTTCACGCTTGGATGAACAGGTGGCATTGTTTGCGAGAGTGCAAAAATCGACTTGCGCCAAAGTGATGTCTACAGTATGTATTATGTTGGGATTAGCGGAGTGAGAGAATGAATTAAATGTATCAAATGAAATGCATTGCATATGTTTTTGCAAAGGGCAAAGTCACACACACCCATACACACGCGCACAAATGTTCGTTGATATTTGATATTCGATATTTGATATGTGTGGCATGATTAATTTTGTTAGGGATGTTATTTGGATCTGCAAAGACCAAAATTAATACCCAAATCCCAATTGTTTTATTCAAACATCACATAAGCAACTTTGGCGCAAGTCGATTTTTGCACTCTTGCAAACAATGTATCCTGTTCATCCAAGCGTGAACACATACCACACCAAAATGGTACCAAAAGATTTGAGATAAAACACTCTTTCATAAGACATATAACAATTTAATGTTCATCGATGATCTTTTTTAAATAACTAGCAATTTTCTAGGTGTAAACTTTTTTTTTTGACTCACACTGTATTTATTTTTTTATATTTTTATTTCTGATATTTATACAGGGTGGCACATATCACCAATTTGGTGGTCTTCCATGAGGCCCTGTTTGGTAATAATAAAAACAAATAACAGCATATCAAAAACAAAATAGATAAATACACAAGCATATAAACAGGTAAAATACCAATTAATTGGTATCCCCTTAAAATAACTGATCATTCACGAATCATCCTTGATCATTTACACGAAATAGGTGAATGGAATTTTCAAATTAAATACAATTTATAAAAACGTTCATTTAATAATCTGATAAAGCTTAACGCACGGGATACCAAAATTGTTATATACATATTTACATTCAATTGCTCTTTAACTAATACACTTAGGTTGTCTACAAGATAGCTGAAAATGGATACATTACATGTATGAATACATAATATAACGATAACCATGTCAACCAAATTTCATAATTTTCCAAATAGGAACAAAAATGGTTACCTTTGCACGCCGGAAACCACCAAAAGTTCACTTACACGTCATCTACAGATAACAGGGCTTTTAGAGCGTGTTTAAAACTGTTCAAAGTAGGTGACATTTTCACAGGAATTTTAAGTTGGTTCTATACTCTAATTCCAGAAATTAGATGACTATTTTTATAAGTGTCCGTCCTAAATTTGGGTACACACAATGCATCCCTTACAGCATGTCTTGTGTTGTGATCATGTAGTGAACTAACATGATGTAAATCTTGTTTTAAGTATGTTGGTGCCATGTTATGCAATGATTTATACATCATCACTGCACGTCCAAACTGGAAACGTGTCTGTATAGGCATCCATCCTAAGCGACTAAAAATATCATTTGAAGATACGTCAAATCCTTCTCCCAGCACTACACGTGCAGCTCGTTTTTGAACCTTTTGTAATTTAATCGTTTGTCTTTGAAATCGCTCAGACCACACCGAGGAACAATAATCAAAATGAGGAAGTACGATGGCATTATACAGAAGTTTTAGAGATCTCGTTGGAACATAACTTTTGGCTCGCTTAATTACACTGATATTTCTTTGAGCAGTTTTAATAACTTTTTCCACATGCTTCGTCCAACGTAACTCCTCATCAATCATGACACCCAGGCATTTTACCACTTTTACTCTTTTCAAACAGCTGCCGTTTAGTGTGACAGAAAAATCATTTACTCCGTTAAGAACTGATCGTGATCCAATAAGCATCACAATTGTCTTATCCGCATTAAGAACTAGACGGTTTGTTGTTACCCATAAAGATATGTTTTCCATACCTTTGGTTAGCTTTTGTTCTACTTCTGTGACATTACTCCCGCTGACTGTTAGAGTTGACTTTTGAGGAACTCGAAGTAGCCCCTTTAAAACAAACCATCTGTTCTCGGTTGGACATATATGATACAAACCACTGAATACTAGTATCAGAACATCCAATGGCTGTCAATTTATGTAACAAAATATCGTGATCGACAGTGTCAAATGCTTTCCTCAAATCAATGAAGGCAACACCTGTTAGCTTATTGTTATCTAAATTCAAAGCCCACTGGTTTACAATTTTCATTAGAGCTGTTGCAGTAGAGTGAAGAGGACGAAAGCCTGACTGATTAGGATACAATATTTCATTTTCGTTTAGAAAACCACATAGTTGAAAATGTACTGCTTTCTCTAGAATCTTGCTCACAACGGATAATACCGAAATTGGTCTGTAATTACCGGGAGTGGACATATCACCAGTCTTATAAATTGGAATCACCCTTGCTTTTTTCAAGCCTTTTGGTACATGTCCTGTTGTAATTGACTTATTAATAAGACATGTTAAGGAGTCCACAATGATATGCTTTGACATTTTTAAATGAAAGCCCCATAAGACAATTACCCCCTGACGAATACAACCACCTAGCAAGATTGCTCCTGGACGCTTATCATCCATGAAATTACCCTCTGGCCAACTAAACCTTCTAGAGATTATCCCCTCCCCCTCCCCCCGGATTGATGACTACCCATCGTCACAATTTCCGTGGACCTGTGTGATAAATAATTACCATTATCCCTTGATAATCCATAAGGTAAATGCATATATGAATGTGCATGATTGCCATCCAACCGGCCTGAACTAATTATATGATATATATTTTGCATACGATATACTACCTATTTCTTGTTGCTACCCTTACTAGTTCAAGTTCAAATTTAATTTTCCACATTCCATTACAAACATACCATTAGAAACATAAATAATTTGAACAATGGCAAATGTACACAAGGCCTAAAATAAAAACTTGTTGTATTGCCTTTGCGACCGACCCAAAAATCGGAAAATCTACGGTCGGCATTTTAACATTTTTTTATTTTTTAACCGTTTTTTAGATTTTTAAAATTAATGAATACAAAAATATGTCTTTTGTTTGTTTAAATGGGATATAAATGCATAAAATCACATTATTCCAAAATTCTCACTCGTGCAAACCATGGATAATTATGAGGTGAAAAAGATATCAATGGAATTATGACGTTGAAACACATGTATTAAAGCATTAAAAACTGAGAAATGTCAGCCAAAAGAAGGCGGGAAAAAAAGAAGTAAAAAAAAAAATCAAATCTGGAGAAAAAAAACGGCCCAAAGAGGGCGACAAAGAAAAAAGTTTTTAAAAAAAGTTAAAAGAAAATTCCGACCGACCGACCCATGTTTTGGCACCCAAAGGGCAATACAACAAGTTTTTTATTTTAGGCCCAATACATTACAGTATAACAAAAATATGGAGGGAACCACATAGGCCATTTGCCTTTTGAGGCAGAACCCTAACAAATATATGAATAGGTCAGTACACACACACACACACGCACACACAATCGCACACATTTTGTGAAGACAATTACAGTTTGTAACTGTTTCTGTGTGCCACTAAATACAAAGAACAACTTTGCATTGAACAAAAACAACTCCAAGCAAGGAATTTATCATCAAATACTGAATAACTGCTCCGCCCGACAAGGCAGAAAAGTGGTCGTAACCACATTCAAGATAATAACATTGGAAAAAACAGATTTTTGAGTAACATATTTGTATAGAAGCAAACTTTATAAGGGTTAATATTTATTAAAAATATCTCCCATAAGCTTTCTTATAAGTACGTACGTATTTTACAAGAGAGTAATTGTCCTAGGGGGTAATTGTCTTTGGTGTTTATAGTCCCGAGGATCATATTCCGGGGGTATTTGTTATTTGGGGTTGTTGTCTTTATACGTCAAACAACATACATCAATATTAAGTGAATTTGTACATACACCATGTAAAAGGGCTACGAGCAATAGAAGATATTTGCTGTAACCAGGTGATCAAAAAACATTTTGTTGGACAAAATAATAACAGGTTGGCGGTTTCAATATTTTAAGTCAGTTAACCCTAAAAAGGCCGGGCTATTTGAGGTCTTAGTACGGCCGGGGGGGGGGGGGATTATGCCCCCCCCCCCTTTAAGATCTCGGCCGTGAAATGGCCGATCTCCACAAAAATTTGCACGCATGTCAAGTGAAGTGTGTAGAATAATATGATAATTTCAATTTTTTGAAAAAGTCACTCATTTGCATATTTATGGTAATTTATGCAAATTAGGTCATAAAATCACATTTTTACCCATAAACCATATATTATTCATATTTAAGCATTCTTTTTCACCACATATATTCATTAGATCATTTGGAATAATAATACGACAAAAAAATTTGGAAGAGCCAGCTTATTCCTTATGTTATCTCTTGTTTTGATAATTTTTTATGTATTTCATTGTTTTTTTAACTTATGTATTATGTTGTTTTTGTTGTTTTATTTCATTTATTACTAGAATTTAACTATTTTTTACCCCAAAACAACCACCTAAACTTTAAACAAGACTCAATAACCAATGTTTGATCTATTTTTGGGAAAAATGACATTTCCTTATGTTTTGTACACAAATCACAAAAATGAGCGATTTTCGGGCTGACATGCAAAAGACAAAAGGTCACGTGACCTTGTAACTGCAGGTCTGATTTTCATTTTTTTTTTTTAAAGATGCGCAAGACTCGAAAGAAAAAAGTCAGCGAGCGGCGGGGCGCCATCCATATGTGTTCCCGAACAATCGGGAAAATCGTGGAGGGGGGGGGCATAATGCCATAATGCCCCCCCCCCCCCCCCAGTTTTTCAAAATAATGATAATAATTGTTTTCTTGAATTATCTATTGTAAATCTTTCAAGCACATAAGAAATTTGTTTTTCAGTATTGATTCAGAACACATCCGTTATCCGCCCTATGCTGGATATCCCACTCACAGTAAACAATAAAGTATCAGTAATTATGAATTTGATTAATCTGTATAATAACCATCAGAGCGTCGTTTCACGGAACCGTCGAGTAATTAGATCGCTGACGTCCCATTGAAACGCGTGTATTAAGATTGAGATACGTTTCAATAAGATGTCGGTGAACATGTACTTATGACGGTTTTTGTGAATCGATGCCTAGATTCACGGGTCTACTGGGGCGACCATGGAACCGATAAAATTGAGTCCGTTGACCTTTGGGGCAACGACAGAATGGTTCATCTGGAGACATCGTCGATTAGTCCTTGGGACCTAGCAGTAGTCGACGACAGTATAATATGGACGGATTATAGTGAACTTGGTATAACTTCAACCAACAGAAGCAGCGATTACAATTTCTACTACCACAGCACTTTCGTAAATGCAAATGGCATACACGTGTATCGAGGTTTGTATCTGATTCGTATTTCGAATACACCGTCATGAGAGTGGCGTATCCAGGGGAATGTGGAATCTTAAGAACCCATATTATATTCAAATTTTAAATCCGCTTTTGTTCAAAATACGGTGCATATTAACTATAGTAATCCGAGGTCTACCTTTTCTCTTCGTTAAACGTGATCTTAGACCTGGGGTTGGGTTTAACTGAAATAGAGTAAAGGATGGACCGTTGATTGCAGAAAGAAAAACTAGAATCAACTGTTGACACTCTCCACCAAGGTGAAGTAAATGGGTAAACGGTAGGAAGAATTTATGCGTCTTATCATGGTAGCACGCTTAAAGCCGGGGTAATGATATGACACCAGGACCCTCCGGAAGTTAATTGATGGTAGGCCTAAATAATAAGTCTCTCTTAAATTTGCATAGGAATTCCATCATGAAAGCTATTATAATTATTTTGATTCAATATTATAATATTACTTCAAAACTTTGGATAGAAAATTGCCTTTTGCTCCGTCGTGTTTTTATTTTTTTCCTGTCATCATAATTTGCATAATTTGCAGAAGAAATGCCAACAACAACGGAAGTTTACAACCCTACTACTGACCAAGCTAATCCGGGTGAGTCATAACATTGTAGTGGGGGCATTGTGGTAAATTGGTGAAGGCTCTTGACTCTCATAAGAGAGTTCCCTGGTTCGATCCTTCATATTTCCCTCTCGATCCATTTGTATTTAATGGATACCTACCCACTGCTGGGGTAAGTCGGGTAATACTAATACATGGTCGGTAGGATAAGCGGTAATTTAATTGCTGTGGTAACCTTGGGTAATAAGACCGAATCATTATTGCAATCGTAATCATTAACATTATCCTTATTATAATTATTACTATTATCATCAATATTAAAATGATTGTTGATGTTTTCATCATTTTATTAAGATACCTTTCTCACGATTAATGTACTCTTTTTCATAAAGCCACCCTTAGGTTGAAGACATTCAGCTTCATGTTATACTTCGTTCTAGCTCCACTAAATACAGATTGAAAGTAAAAACTTTAATTGAAGTGGATGATACTAAGGTAATTTTTGAATTACAGGACATCCATTTCTCGTGTTTGGTTGCAAATTATAAGTCTTCCTTTAAAGTTATAATTAAATTAAAATGTATTATGAACTATCAGAATTCTGAACATTATAACAAATTGTTTCGGATTATCAATTTCGGATAAAATGAAATAGAATTAAGAAGAATCCTTGGAATTTCCTAACGTATTTTTATTTCGTTTTTATCCCATACAGTCGCAATACCGTGAAAGCAATACATATAATATTTTCTCTGTCTTCTTTTGCACCAAAATAAATCCTTTGGTCTTAGTTGACTCTTTTTTTCCCCAAAGAGGAGATTCAGCTTCATGTTATACTTCGTCCTTGATTAACTAAATGTTGAAATGAAGTCGAACTTAATTAAACTAAATGATAATAATTTGCATTGCTCTGAATCGATTTGAAGTACAGCACCAGGGGTGTCGATTTGTATCCGTGGTTGGGGGGGATGATAGGTGCCAAAATATTTTCGGCAATGGATCAAAGCAACCAAGAGGTAGAAGCGTGTGGCAGGTTGCACCCCTACCTTCCAAGTTATTAACTTTTTCAAGTCACCCTCAATAAAGATAACATTTCAGAGAATATGGGACCCATGTGGGTTCCACATGGGCTTGCTACCTGGGTTATTTTCCTCTCAAGCGCGTAGCCAGGATTTTATTTTAGGGGGGCGGTAGTGAGCACGCGAAGCGAGCTCCCTAGGGGGGGGGGAGCAGGGAGGGGAAGCTTTGACGTTTCATTAAATTATTAAAGAAAGAAGACGATTCGTTGTACCATTCTCGCCTCTTAATCCTTGTCTGAATTCAGTCCCCCCCCCCCCCCCCCCCCTACCCGCGCGAAGCGCGGAAGCTTTGACGTTTCATTAAATTATTCGAGAAAGAAGACGATTCGTTGTACCGCTCTCGACTCTTAATCCTTATTTGAATCAAGCTCGCCTTCCTCCGCGCATAGCGCGGAAGCTCTGACGTTTCATTAAATTATTAAAGAAAGAAGACGATTCGTTGTACCATTCTCGCCTCTTAATCCTTGTCTAAATTCAGTCCGCCCTCCCCCCCCCCCCCTTCCCGGGCGAAGCGCGGAAGCTTTGACGTTTCATTAAATTATTAGAGAAAGAAGACGATTCGTTGTACCGTTCTCGACTCTTAATCCTTTTTCTTCCTACGTCCTCTTCCTTTCTTGTTTTCTCTCTCTCTTTTTGTTTTTGGCCGGCGTTTTTTTTTTTTTTTTTGGGGGGGGGGGGGGCGACCGCCTCGTCCCCTGGCTACGCGCCTGTACCCTCTCATTTCCCTCATTATCTCTTTCTCCCACTCTCTACTTCTTTTTTGCGCTTCGCGCTAAAAATTTAGCTCGTTGCTTTTTAACGCTGCGGCTTTGCATTTGGCGCACTGCATTTCTATGATGCTGTTGATTGAATAAATTGAATAAATCCATCAATTCCTTTTGAAGCCGTATGAGCAAGAATTCAATTATTTTTGTCTCATATACGGTTGTCTCATTTACTTCGCTTTCTATGTATAATATGTATGTATTATGAAAATGAGATAGCAAAATGTGTATATGGATGGTCATCTTGCGAGTAATAACCATTAACCCTTCTCATCGGGCTCTCATCATTAATTTTTTCTCTACATTTTTTTGTTTGTGATGGTGAATTATTGGGGGGGATGATTGTACAGGCCATCCCCCCCACCTGAAATATTGGGGGGGGGGATATATCCCCCCCCCATCCCCCCCGGGATCGACACCCATGTACAGCACATCTATTTCTGGAATTTGTTTGAATATCAGAAGTCTTCTTCTGAAATTATAGGATCATAGTTGTTTTGGTTGTCGGTAAGGTTTTGACAAACATCTATCTTAAGCCCCTATCACACCAAACTAGTTCTCACTACGTTCTCAAAAATGTTGCCAAACGGGCTCAAACTGTGTACGAACGAAGTTGAACGTAATAGCAACTGTTTGCGACCTGTTTAAGGACTTTATGGACGGGCTCGGACTGGACTAATGTCTCTAATACGATCCTAGTTCGTTCATTAACAGTCCGGAATACGTCCAATTCGTCTGTACCCGTCCACAGTCAGTTCATATCAAGTTCAGATCGGATAAATTTGATATTTCCAAGCAGTCCAAACCATTATTACTAGTTCGGAACTTGTTCTAACTAGTTTATAACCCTACCACCCCGTTCAGAGACTGTTCAACTCGTCCTCATCTCGTTCTTAGTGCGTTCGAATGCGCTTCTATCGTGCTTTGCAATCCCGTCCTGGTTCGAGTGCTATACAAACCCAGCGCGTTCTTCCTCATTGATGCTCGACCACATCACGTGGTAACACGTTCCTAGTAGGATCGAAGTACGGCAATTCCGTTCGTAGTACACCATCTCGTTTTAAGTACGTTGTCACTCCGTCCAATTGCAGGACGGGGAGAATTTTGAACAGGCTCAAAGTTCCTGACCACCCTTCCCGTCCAGGCCAGTCCGAGCCTGTCCATGAAGTCCTTAAAAAGATCGTAAATAGTTGCTAATACGTTCACTCCGTTCACACACATTTCGGCAACATTTTCCAGATCATAGTGAGAACTAGTTTGGTGTGATAGGTGCTTGACTTGAACGTCTTGATCTGCAAAGCCTAAAGCGTTGAAGTTGAACGGGAACGAGGAAAAGCGAGAACGCGCTGGGTTTTTATAACTCCTGAGTCAGGACGGGATTGCACCCGCTCTAGGAGCGCGTTCGAACGCACTCAGAACGAGATGAGGAAGAGTTGAACTGCCTCTGAACGGGGTGGTCGGGTTAAAGAACTAGTTAGAACAAGTGGCGAACTAGTTAGAATGGGTTTGGACGTATTGGGAACGAGGTAGAACTAGTTAATAATGGGTTTAAACCGACTACGGACTGGCTTGGACTTCCTAATCTACCCGATCTGAACTTAATATGAACTGGCTGTGGACGGGTACAGACGAATTGGACGTATTCCGGACTGTTAATGAACAAACTAGGATCGTATTAGAGACATTTTTTTACACATTCTGACCCGACCACAACCCGATTTATCGATTGGAACCGACTTCTATTAGACTGCATGAGACTGCAAATACCCTCAATTGTATATAACCAATATTGCATACATTTCGTTGTTCAAAATAACATATATTCGAATCGTGCCATTATTATTTCAACCTCAGCCTGCGGCCTCGGTGAAGTATAACATTACTCTGAAAATTCTAAATTTATCGGTTCATTTATTTTGTGACATGAACGCCGGAGCATGCAATATTCGTATAATAATATTTAATCTCAGTAATCAGGGTGTGAAATATATGCCACTCTCCACCAGGGTGTGTTAAATGGATACCTGGTAGGAATCTATTCATTGGGTGCTTTGACCGCCGTAGGGCATCTGGTAGTACTTTACAGGCGACTTTAGTATGCCATGTAATGGATAAGTGCCCAATAAACATGTAGCTAGTAGTAGATGTAGTAGTAATAATCTAAATATACTAGAGTTTGATGCCATGTTAAATATATATTCGAATTGGATGGATTTTGCAGTTAGAATATTATGGATGAATAGGTAATGAAGTAAAATTAACCGACCTTAGTTTCAATTCTCCCTCCGCCTCATTTTACCTATACTTATCCGTTACCATTTGTATGTATCCTCTTTTTTCACTTATATTAAAGATTCCACAACGAGCTCGATCCCAACTAAAGCACCTAGTACTGGTAAGTCTCTGTAAATTTACTTGTACCATGACTTCCTTTTATTATGATTGTCTAGATTATTGCGTCATGATTTTTATCTTGTTGATATAAAATCCAAGTGTTTCGCACGACATAACTTTCTTTATCCTCCAATTGTCATCCATAAATGAATAATCTCTAAATGTCTTATTCAATCCGTACAACAAGAGATTTTTTGATGAAATAAATGGATAAAAGACTTATGTTGTAAGGAACCATTTCAATGAATCGCTCATTGATGCAGACACTTTAAAATGTCGAAAGTGGCATTTGATTGATGTATTGTCTAAAGCCTCAACCCGTCATGAACGTGGTTCAGAATAAAAGGGCTACTGTAGTAAGTATAGATCAAAAGTTTTATAAAAAATCCCTTTTGCTCGGTCTTGTTTCATTTTTCCTGTCATCATACGTTGCAGAAGAAATGCCAACAACCACAGAAGTTTACAACCCTACAACTGACCAAACTAATCCAGGTGAGTCATAACAATATAGTGGGGGCATTGTGGTATATTGGTGAAGGCTCTTGACTCTCATACGAGAGTTCCCGCGTTCGATCCTCGTTCGTTGGTTACATCCTTAGATCTAGCGCTTTGCCATTTGATTTCCCTCTCGATCCATGTGTATTTGAAGGATACCTACCACTGTTGGGATACATCGGGTAATACTAATCACATGGTCCGCAGGAACAGCGGTTTTGTAAATGATGTGGTAGCCTTTGTAAATAATATCAAATCATTATTGCTATCGTTATCATTAACATTATCATTATTATAATTATTATTATTATTGTCATCGTTATCATTATAGCTGTTGTTGCTGTTATCATTTCATTAAGTGCTATTTTGATATCTTTCTCACCATAAGGTTTTTGTTGAAGAGATTCAGCTTCGTGTTATACTTCGTTCTAGCTCAACTAGTAGTTACCTGTAGTTACCTGTCTTCACGGGCTCTAATTTAAGACGTAGTCTTATAATGCCCACCTTTTATCATTCACATTCCACTGCATGTGATATCGTGTCATAATTTGCAGATATCAATCCTAACATGGAATGCAGATAGCTTTGCTGTCTGCTTAATAATTAAGTCTTACATGTAATTAATAGTGTCATACATGTTCTTAATAGTCATACTTGTTGTACTTCGCTGAGAAAAATGCATCAAATTGACCTTTGAAGGCGTTGATCGATGCTGCTTCTACTGCCGTCTTGGGGAGCATGTTCCAGTGGTCAACTACTCTGTGTGTAAAGCTGTTCTCTCTGATGTTCAAGCGGGCATGTTGCTTCTGAATGTTCATACTATGGCCTCTTTAGGTTTATGTTTACTTCCTTCATAGAAAAAAGGCTATCTCTATCCACGTCGTTGTGACCATTCATTATCGTGAATACCTGGATCATGTCACCTCGAAGACGTCTGTAGGCTAACGTGGGCAGGTCAAGTCTCTCCAGCCGGGTCATGTATGGGAGATCTTTAATGCTTGGGACCTTTTTTGTTGCCCTTCTCTGCACTTTCTCCAGCTTTGTGATGTCTTGTCTGAGGAACGGATTCCACACACAATTTGCATATTCCAGGTGGGGTCTGACTAATGTTTTGTGCAGTAGACAAAACATATCTTCATCCATATGTGCAAATGTCCTCCTTATTAGACCCACTATCCTGTTTGCTTTGTTGGCAACCTTCCCGACACGCTTACTGAACTTCAGTAATAGGTCGAATGTGACACCAAGATCCTTCTCTTCCTTCCTTACTTCCATGTTAGCCCTCGTTGTCCCATCTCTCATACGGTATGGTCTGGTTTCATCTTGATTCCCATAATGCATTACATCGCATTTACCAACATTGAACTTTAACTGCCATTTCTCTGCCCAGTCACATAAGCTGTCTAGGTCTTGTTGCATGGTATTCCTGTCTTCGTGTGTCTTAATATGGGTGTATACCTTGGTGTCGTCGGCAAAAATTTCTGCATGCCCCTCCAAGTTGTCCGGCAGGTCATTAATATAGGTGATGAAAAGAATCGGGCCGAAAACACTGCCTTGCGGGATACCGCTCAACACATTCGCCCAGGACGACTTCTTCCCATTCACCGCCACACACGGTCTTCTCTCTTTCAGGAAGCTTTCTATCCAGTTCAATAGTTTTCCATGGATTCCATGTGCCTCCATTTTCTTGACCAGACGTTGATGTGGTACTGAATCAAACGCTTTGCTGAAGTCTAGATAGGCCACATCAACACCGCCTCCTTCATCTAGCATACTTGTCCATGAATCCAGGACACTGATGGGCTGGGTCGCACATGATCTACCTGAACGGAATCCATGTTGGTGGTCGGTCAAAATCTTCTGAAGACTGAAATTATTTTTTTTTTTTAATTGAAGTGGATGACACTAAGTTAATTTTTGAATTACAGGACATCCATTTCTCTTATTTGGTTGAAAACTAAATTAAAATGTATGATGTTTCGGATTATCAATTTTCGGATGAAATAAAGTAGAATTAAGAAGCATCCCTGGAAGTTCTTAACATATTTTGATTTCGTTTTTATCCCATACAGTCGCAATACCATGAAAGCACAACATATAATATTTTCTCTGTCTTCTTGTGCACCAAAATAAATCCTTTGGTCTCAGTTGACTCTTTTTTTCCCAAAAGAAGATTTTCAACTTCATGTTATACTTCGTTCTAGCTCAACCAAATATTGAAATGATGTCAAACTTAAATAAACTAAATGATAATAATTTGCATTGCTCTGAATCGATTTGAAGTGCAGCACATCTATATCTGGAATCTGTTTGAATATTAGAAGTCTTCTTCTGAAATTAAAGAATTATAGTTGTTTTGTTGTCGGTAAGGTTTTGACAAACATCTATTTAAGCTGAATTTTTTTTAATTCCTCCATGAGAACATTATGAATCAGATTGAGTTCTGGTAAGGGTGAATTGTAATGTTCAAATGATCATATTTCCACTTCCATTTAGAAATATATCACAGAAGAATTGTCCATGAAAATGGATAAAGTCTTGAGCAGAGCCTAACTTAATCTCAGGTTGTGTCAAATAAGTCACGAGCAGTACAATACAGGGCCTATTGTCTACACTCTCGTTATAGGCTCCTTGCTCAGACCCTCTGCCATGCGTTCCGTCAAGGTTTTGTGCTTGCAAGCTACTCAATGCACACGCGGCGTCAAATTAGTGACGCAGGACTGCGTTAGAGAGAGGTTAGGTATTTAACGCACCATGTGAGAGTGACATCGCACTGAAAGTGAATTGCAAAATGAGCAACACAAAACAATCGGTTGAATAACCGTAATAAAGTGAACCCCTTGCCTTCACAGGTTTCATTAGCGCTGTTAATCAAAGCTTTACTGGAAATTACACCATTCAGCAGACAAATAATTTTGTGTACGACTATTCTAACATTAATAATACAAATTACCTATTTATTGTTTGTTATCACATGAACTAAACATTACTTTACTTTTGGATTCACGTACAATTAATTTTTGTACTTCCATTCCGGAGAGATGATTTTGTTTAAACAATGAAGTTAAACACAAAATACATAAAATATGAATTTTGAAGATTTGAGAAGAAAGTGAAATGTGATTAACGCATTAAAAATGCAATTTCGCCATGTTAGGTCCATACATCGCAAGAACACTTAGTTCATAGTTTGATCATGGACAAATATCCATTTTATATCTTCTCGCAGAGGCAGACCTGACTTGTGACAGCGTGTCGATGACGCTCATTATGGACAGAACCCTTCTCGATATCAGCGACGACGCCCGCGATGTCCATTTCGAAGACAAGTCTTGTGTTGGATACGACTACGATAGTCAGCATGTTGCGATCACCACCATGTACGACGGATGTGGTACTACGCAAGAGGTATGGTCAACAAACCTTTATTTACCATTGATACATCACAAAAGCACCGTACTTGATGGAGAATCCAAAAATAGTACTCTCATGAATCGCTGGTCCTTTCTTTCAGTGGTCGTGTTAATTATCTATATTTACCAGTGCTCGTAGAAGATTATTTTCCATCGGTAATAGACGTATAGTTTTAATATCGTCTAGGGGATCACAATTCTAACATATGTATCATTATGATAATATTGGCTAGATGAATTGCACAGAGTAGTTATGATCATAGATTTTGGGACAATTATCTTTTCTAGATACATCTATCTGTCTGTCAATCCAAACTATTGTCTTTCCTTTTCTTTTAAGCACGATATTCTCAGCCCAAAGGCCTGAATCTTCAGAGGCGATTTATGCGTTAACCCTGGAATAGACCTCCTATGTATTGGTGGCAATAAAGGCCAAAAACGAACAAAACGTTTTATTCCATGTCTTTATTCCTACTCTATTTTGTTAATTCAAATTGTTCACCCTTTTGGCAGACCATCGTAAATCAGAGGGTTATTTTATTGTTGAGGTTTTATGTCACCTTCGGCCTTGTATAAGTGTAGTAGTGTTCTAAATAAAGTCGGTGGATTGTGGACCATGAGGTACAGGTGACATTCCCTGCCATAGCAATAATGTCTTTTGGAAAAACAACTTTAGTCATCATTTGCTACTCTCCAGTTAGATGGTTACCCGGTACGAAGAAACTATGTATTCATATCTTATTATCATAATTACTGACAACAATGATAAGCCTATCAGTATCATCATCAACGTCGGTAGAACAGCTAACACTTTTAACCATTCTCAGAAAAACGGTAATCTGTTTAATACTGTTTAAACTGTTATTTCCCCATAACAGTTTCTCTATTAACATTTTCCTTTAATGTGCCCTCGTCCCCCCCCCCTACCCATCAATACCTGCAGCAAGACAACGACTACATAATATTTACCAACATGGTGACGTATTACAAGCCTCGCCCTGAAAATGGAACTGATGAGCTCATTACCAGAAAACACTATCTTCAGATCCCTGTTACTTGCTACCTGGAGAGGACACAGGTCTTGGAAGACTCCTTCTTGCCTGAAGCAAATCTTCGTGTTTTCGAAAAGGTTAGGATTCAATTACTTTGTGCGTAAGTAAAGCGAATTCTGATAGGAGCAATGTTGTATATTACTTGATGGAGGTGTCGTGGAATAGTAGTTCATTCACTTGTCTATAAATCCAAGGGTTGAGGGTCGTAATCCCAACTCGGCACTAACGTCGTTTGGCAAGAACAGTGTAATCATGTTCAAGAGCCAGGTGCACGGCAGCGTGAGGACATTTCCGCTAAATAGAATTACCGAAGTGTGACGTCATACTGGCCAAGTTGTGAAGGTTTCTGGTCCCAAACAATTGTTGTGCTAAACAATAGTCTAGTGATCTACTGAATTTGCCCTTACTCCATCCCGCTGCTTGAATCATTTTGCGGTTAACCTCATGTGCAGCCTCTGTTGTTTAGAACCAGTCACCTGGACAACTGCTGGATATGGTATTAGCACTTTAGTACTCTATAAGAAGACACTGATATTTTGTCATTACCATGATTATTATCACTTTTATTCTATCAATATTATGATCACTTTTATTATATCAATATTACTATCATTATTAATAATATCACAATTATCATTATTATCAATATTATTATTTAGGCTGTTGATTCTAATATGAGAGGTCCCGGGTTCGACTCTTGCTGAGTGCTTACATCCTTGAACGACGTGTTTAGGCCACATTAATTTTGTCAATTTAGATCTAGGGTTATTAAATGGATTTTAAATACTGGGGTAAAAATAACTGTATGGCCCGTAGAAATAGCATTGGCGACCATAGGCAAATGAGACCACTTTATTATTTATTATCAACCTTTCATTGATGGTTGAGTTCTGATAAAGGTTACCCAACTAGACGGTCAAACGAGTTTCACCTACCACTCTTTAGAAC
The DNA here is from genome assembly GCA_035222895.1 of Strongylocentrotus droebachiensis. Lineage (NCBI taxonomy): Eukaryota > Metazoa > Echinodermata > Echinoidea > Camarodonta > Strongylocentrotidae > Strongylocentrotus > Strongylocentrotus droebachiensis. The sequence continues at coordinate 141,802 of JAVYIG010002483.1, read as the reverse complement.
TTTATTAGCGAAGAACTCTTTTATGTATGATGGTCCTAGATTTTGGAATTCTTTAAGTGAAAGTATTAAAAATAGTCCATCCCTAAATTCTTTCAAGAAAAATCTTTTAAAAAATTTGCTCAAATCTTATAGTAATATACAAGAATAGTCTGATAACAGTTGGTAATCATCTTAATTTTTCATTCAGGTCTTCATCATCTGCTCGATTAATTTAATATTTATTTGGTCTTATGATGTTACCTTCCCAAAATTAACATTATAACTACCTTCTTTTCAGTCATGATTTGTCCTGCTTCTTCTTCTTCCTTCTTCCCCCTTTTCCATTTTCCTTCTTATCTGTTTTACTTTTCCTTGTTCGTAATATTGTCTTGTGTTTTCTAAGTCTTCGTAGGCAAAATTTGAAACATTTATATTTTTATTTTTTCTGGGGGATCCACAAACTACAAGCACTGCTTTTTAGTGGATCCCCCCCCCCCCCCCATTTCCTCAGAAATTAAGAATTTCTTGTAATAATTTAATTATGTGCAAAGTTTATTTGTATAGCTTCCTGAAAAAATGAATTATGTATGAAAAAAAAAAGTAAAATCTTTGTTTACCTTTCTGTTGGAAATGAAATAAATATGAATATGAATATGAAAGGTTAGAAATAAATTGTGAATTCTCCTGTATGTCACATGAAAATTATTATTGTAGATTTTCTGTCATATTTATAATTATCTTAGTTTATATGGCTCGATCAAATTTTGCTGGTAAATTTTTGTGTCCCATTTACCAATTTCTGTCTTAGACACACGTATAATTTGAAATATATCTCTCTCTCTCTCTCAAATGTGTACTCACTTTTTAGAAAGGGTACGGTGATTTCTCGCTAAACCTAGACCGGTATACAAACTCAGGCTTCTACCAACCTGCCAACGACTCCGGCGAAGTTACGCTCGGTACACCGCTATACTTCGGCGTCCGCCTGACGTCCGTCACGAATCTCACGCTTCTCATCGAGTCATGCTGGGCAACGAGCTCGCTAGACCCACAGGACGATCACCGCTATGATATCATCGAGAAAGGGTGGATTATTTGTTTCTACCTTTGCTTACTAAGTTTTGTATCTGATCCTGTTGATTCTTGGTAGAAATATACCGATTGAGGCTAAGCTTTTTTTCCAGCCTTTTTTATGTTTGTTTTGGTATTGTTTTGGGGGGTGGGGGTCGCATATTCTTGTATTTCATCCACCAAGTAAGAGCAGTGTACCTCCTCTCATGAATGGACACACATTGTGCCATCCCTAAGTGGTGGACTAGCTACCTACGGGCCGCTCGATAAGATGCATTGAGGGCCGGTCGATTGGTGCTCTGGTGGCCGGTTGATATGTATCCTAGAGGTTGAGTGGGCCGGTCGCATCGAAACTCTCAACCAAATTTCAGTCCTTGTCTGCCAATGCATTAGCCTAAAGTTCCGAAATGCACGACGTATATCACTATAAAGGCCAATTTATTTCGATACATGTATTTGTGTTTTGTAGATGTGCCGTGGACAGCACAACAGTCATCTACAATTGGGCCTCCTCAACTTTCAAGGGATTCAGTATCGATGCTTTCACCTTCATTGGCGATAACGATGAGGTGAGTATCAACAATGGCCCTTTGCTCCCCTCGTATCCGTTGCACCCGATGTGTCATTTTACTGACGAAGTACTGTGTTAGTGATTATAATGTCCCTGATGCGGCATGTGAGAGTGACAAACGGTGATTCTAAAATAAACGGTGAGCTTAACTTTAGAATACCCCACCAGTAGGGTTTACGTACATAAACGTCGAAGACCTAGGGTTAAAGTTTGGGTTAGGGTTAGGAATATGATTAGGTTCAGTGTTACTTAACAAACTTAATTCTTCAGATTTAGCTTCATTTATGAAGCGTCGGATAACCTACGAACGTCTGGTCGGGTATTCTAAAGTTGCTCCGAATGGTGTAGACAATGAGTGCAAACGGAGGCATAGGCTACTTGACTTATCCACAGGCTCAATTAATTAGCGCAGTAGCGCAGGTAATAACGCAATCGAAATGACACCTCATAGGCAACTGTTGCTTTATTCTAATTTCTGATGACTTTTCAGATCATATTCCATGAAATGATTTTCAAGAAAATTCATATCAAATGCTATTTCGAGAGTGGGTCGTGGCCGAGCGGTTTAAGGCGCTTGAGTGGAGATGCGAAGGCGAGGGTTCGAACCCCGACATGACACTAATATCCTTTGGCAAGATATTAACCTGCACAATGGGTACCCGGTAGGAGACGACCGTCATTGTTGGTCAAAGAGTTTATGAGCGTCAAGTAACGTCTGCCTGAAATGCTCCCCAGGGAGTGGAGATTGTGCACACAGTGTTTGCGGGCAAGCACTGAATCCAATGACCTGGGTAATAGTATATCTGTAAAGCGCTTAGAGACATTGTAATAAGCGCTATATAAAAGCGGAATATTATATTATTATTATTATTTCAATTACTTCCGAATCGGGTCCTAGTCAGATTGTGAAGTGTGCGGTGGGCTCTACATTCGAAATGCGGGAATTTATTGTGATTTACGACAACTTAATGATTAGCGTTAAACCATCTTTTATAATAATGATAATAATACATAAGATTTGTAAGGCGCCAAATCCACTTGACAATCAAATGCTCAAGGCGCAGCTTGTGCAAAAGATGAAATACATGATAAATAGACAAAAGTACAAAAAAGTTGCTTTGAATTTAATTTTTACCTCTTAACTAGCTCTGTCGTCTTTTGAAACAGGTGTACGTCCATTGCTCAATCCTGATCTGTGACAACAACGACTCGGGCTCCCGCTGCACTCAGGGGTGCATAGCACGATCTCGTCGTAGTCCGCAGAATACAGGTTTCCAGTCCAAACTCCACACCATCACGAACGGACCGCTCTCCGATGCCTCCCGCTCCCAAAGGGCTATGTTGCTTGATAGCGTTTATGATTTTTAATGATTCGCTTCGGCATGATCAGTTGACCCAGGTTTTTAGGTCAAATGTTTGGAGGAATCTGCTTTGAGTGATTATATATCCCCTGCTTCAGTTATCGATCCCCTATTTCAATTCATTATTTCCAACGGATCATTTGTCAAATTAGGAGGGATATATATCATAGTTCATCGAGATATATCGTGTACAAATATACCATGTTCGTAATGTTGGCTATTAAAACCAAATGTAATGCATACGTCTTTGTGAAGTGTCTCGATACAATCTATTTAATAGACTATTTGTGTAATATAATTGTTGCTACGTAGGACTAATATTATGGCTTGCCCTACTAAACAAAACGTAATACAATTTGCAATATGACTATTGAAATATAATAATTCATAACAGGTGAACAAAGAAATTCGTATCTACGTGCTTTACAAAGACGTATGAATAAAATCTGGTTGCATTACGAAAATGGCCTATTAATTCAGGGCGAGTCAATGATTTTGTAAAAGGGGCCGCAGGTAGTATTCTGTAAAACATACTAATAAGCGCGAGAGAGGAAGAAAAAAAGAAACATAACGTTATATTTCAATTCCTGTACGTCTTGAGAATAAAAGTTGGGCCAGGCTTGAATTAATCCTCTTTCAAGAAAAAGGATAGACAGAAATGATATATATATACCTTTACGTTTACTTAGTGTAATGGATAATTTCATGAGTTGTGTACTTGAGTATTCCTCTTCTCTTTTTCAATGGGGGGGGGGGGGGGGCACGGACCGGTTGTGCCAACCCCTCCCCTTTCCATCCACTAGCGAATTAATCAACAGATTCAGCTTGGCAAAGGTCATGGTAATGATAGGCCTATGACAATAAAGATGCCTTGACATTCCCATAGAATCGATATTTGATTGGAGTAAACTTACAAGTATAATTTTAAAGTTCCATAGCTCCTCTTTGCAGGGAATCATTTTGAATATTCGTTGTTTATCCCCGAACTTGTGTTGATAAAGAAACCTCTGAAATAGGGAAACCTTTGGATTTCAAATATCAAGATAACTGCTATGATTTTTGATTAATGCAACCTCTTGGTGAAGGATATCTTATTAAATGGTGACATGTGCTCTGTTTCTTCTTCTTTTTGCCCGTAAAACTTAGATTTTGTGCGATAGCCAAACAAAAATATACAAGAAACCTTTAATCAGAAATACGAAGCCTAAAATCAATGCATATATACCTGTATGAGTATGTGTTCTATGCTTTCCCTTACATTTCTAGACAGATCTTATCAAACTAAGTTTTGAATTCTGTTTTCTTCTTTCATTTAATATTCGTAATGTTGTACTCTAGTTTGGCAAATTTGAGACAGTGACATGTGTTTCATTATTTGTTTGCACATACAACTTTGATTCTGTGTGATAGCCAACCAGAAATATAGATTCGTACCTTTAGCTGGCAGTAGGCAGCCTATAAAATGAATGCATATACACCTGTATGAGTATGTGTTCTATGCTACTCCATACATTTTTAGACAGCTCTCCTCAAACTTAGATTTTTCTTCTTTTTTCTTCTTTCATTTAATATTCGTTATGTTTTACTTACGTATTTAGTTGCATTTTGTTCCATCGTCCATTTTAATAATGGCAGAATCTCTTTATTGTTGCTCCTTATCACAGAAGAAAAATAATTCATTTGCTCTTTTTGTTGGTATTAGCAGTACGAAGGACTATAAATGTCACAATTTTGTTCTTTCTTGTTTTGTTTTGCTTCTGTTAAGTATAACTCGATCGCAAGACTTTCGAGAAATTAACTCAATATCGCCTTTCGAGAACACTTTCAGATTTTGTAATAATGTCATTGTGATGTTCGCACACTCTAAAGGTGACGCACTTGGCTATTGAAATCGCTGTAGGTTGACTTCTCGAAAGTCTTTGCGCTTGCGTTGCATGTAGATCTTTCAGATAGGCTATAGAAATTGAAATTGAAGGTAAAATAGTTCGCCTTTTGATATGTGTTTACTTCGGTACAATACGATGGGTTCTATTTTTCTGAAAATCATCTGGCCTGAAGTTTTTTTTTCCGTTAAGTTTGATTGGAATCGAAAAGAAAATAAATATGTTAAAATACATGTAAAGTATTTTTCAATTATTCAAGAACAAAGATGTCTTCCATTCTTCTAGTGATTAAATGTATCTTAAAATTATGTCTCGTTGAGCTCCTTTCTTAAACATATTCTCACCATAATACTGGTGTGTCTTTCTTTATCCTTTTAGTCAACATCGAAGTATTCTTGTCGAGAAACTTCATAGTTTTATCACTTTGCCTCCAGAACAAGAGGTGACAATTTAAGCTTTTAAGCTTTTTACGTTTTTGCTATTGGTCTTTTCATCAACTGTTATTAGCTCCACACTATTTCTTTGGCGGGTATTTTTTAATGTGACCTAACTTTTAGCCATTTTCCCATATGAGTCGAACAACTACACTGATTTTTGGATTGGCAATCTCTTCATCCATTAAACTATTGTTCAACTTAATGATTGTCGCAAAATAACAGCTATCGTGAATAAGTCATCATTTATATCTAAGACTATTTGCATGTACGGTATTCTTTTTTGTCACACAATAAATAATAGATACGGAATAGAGAACTATATTCTTTGTGCTCCCGTCGTCAGGGGGCTACTCTATCTAAAGCAGAGGAGTTGTAATGCATTGTTTTATGATTCATACATGCATAAGCGATCAATTCGTTAAGAGTTGAATCCACTCCGAATTATGGAGGAATCTCCTCCCATGTAGAGGTTTTTAGTACTCTATCGAGAGTGAATTCAACTACTCCTAAGTGTGGATTTTCACTCCTGTATCTAGAAAGTAGGTTAGGTCATGATTGATGTATCCACCTTTCCAGAACGAGACCTTCATGTTGAGAGGTGGGATGGTTTTCGTTTGATTGGCTATGTTTTCTTAGTTAATTCACTTATTTTTAAAGGAAATGTATTCACTCCTTATTTTAATTAGGCCTATACCATAAATAAATGTATTCATTACTTTACATTCCTTATCTAATTAAGCTATTTCTTCAATTTTTCTCTTGAAATATGTACTAAGGCATAGTTGTTGGTTAATTAAAGAATGTTCTACCTAAATCTGTTGTATGTGTCTTTATTAATGTGTGTACTTGAAGCAGACCTATCCCCCCTTATTCCCCCTCTCTCTCTCTCTCTCTCTTTCTTTCTTTTTTCTCTCTCTCTCTCTCTCTCTCTCTCTCTTAATCCTTCAAAATGTAAAATACATGTATGTGTATGTTTAGGTATGATAAGCTTCATCAGGCTACACACTGTCTCTGCTTGGATGGCATCTCAAAGTGCTATAGAGGCGCTTTATTAATTGCATCTATTCTTATTATTATTGAAGGAAACTCAGTTGTTTGATTTAAAATTACCTCCAAACCATCCACAAAATAAGCTTGATGAAAATCAAAACGTTTTTAATCGAAATCTGGTGTAATTTTTATTTACTTACTACATGTATGTCATCTGTTTACTCAACACTATATTAAGATATATAAAAGTATCGTGGTATAAATTTGAATTGCATTATTTCCTATACCGAGTGTTGCACACATTTAAAACACCGGGAAATAAACTCAACTTATAAAAAAATAACAATAAATTTTCAAGTGAAATGGACATATAAACAGTACACATTCTGGGTAATTTCACAGTAACAGAATGATGCAAAACACTTATTTCCTCAACACCAAAATCTGCTGAAATAAAAGGTTACTAATAACAGTTTATGATTACATAGCCATTGGCAGACCTAACGGTGAAAGATTTCATCTTCACAGCTGACATGTTTAAAAAATTATGATAATTACTATCTGTGGTAATAGATTGACACGAATATTTCTCTTTATTGATATAATTTACACTTTTCAAATCGACAGTTCATTTGAAGGAGTGTTCAGCAACAATGTGAGGACACAGCAGTCGAATATAGGCAATCCTACATGTATAGTCCTACTTTGAAAATATGGATCTACGTGTACATTACATCTAATAAATTAGGTTGCCAAAGTATTTTTGGAATCACTGCAAAACGGGGTAAAAATATACAAACTCGATTTCTCATGCCATAAGAATAGTATCAAAACATACTTTGTTTATACAAATGCAAAAACGAAATGATCAAATAAAAAACACTCGACTGAAAAGGCTTTAATTTTTAAATTTAAGATAAGGAAAATCCCCTCGTGCCTCATCAATTGAAATGGATGAACATGACAATGTCTTACTACACAATCCACACAATATTTCTATAGGCATTACAATAGGGTATTGAAATCGCCCTGAAGTTGATTTCTTAAGTGTATTCAATCATGTTAAAACAATACCTACCTACAAACATGCTCGAAAGAAAATCTGATTCTTTAAAACTGATCTATTTCTAAAGAATATGATTTGAAAGTAATCAAGTTTCCACATTACCTTCATTGATTGTACATTCAAATAATGTCAATCTTTCTATAAAATGTGAGATAACAAAAATATTGCACTAAAAATATGATAAGCATGCTTTCTCTCACAGATAGTTTAGCCTATTTACTGAATAAAAAAGGCAAATTTGTTTACAAAAGTAGCTTTTAAACTACATTTATATAAAATTTCAGTTAGAAAATGGAATTCCACATTCCTGATTCGCCTCACTCGCTAGATAATGTGTACCGTAATGTAATTTGAATGCAGCATGAGTTGGCTACCTGACATTGTGATTTAATTTGATTTAAATTCAATAACGAACAGACAAAAGAAATGAAAGTGGAAATTGTGTACATTCAAGTAATATTGTTATAAAAAGTCATCATTGTCATCATTAAAAGAGTGTCGTTGTTAATAAACACAATATCACAAGACACTCATTCTGACATAAGGAAGAGGTTTCTAAAAATGTCCACCTAATTACGGAAATGGCTCAGAACAAAACTAAAGACAGCAATGGTTTGTAGTATGTAGTTTCAGTTATTGAGATACATATAGGTCTACATCTCTTGAATATATTGTCTGAAGCCACAATGGCATTTAACCCTGTGTTAAATAATACATGTTAAGGCCCTTATGGCTTCAAACAGACTATAATATTATACATGCAAAAACTATTGGAAATGTGAATGTCTTCATTACAACACTACAATGAAATTGGTGCAAAACTTCTTATTTGCTTCTTTATTTCAAGAAGGATAGCACTCCTTTATTGTGTAGGAACATGAGGTTACAATGTACATATTTTAATTGACCTTTGATGAGTGTGGTAATTATAAAAACAGAGGTCAGAGGTTATCTGAGGTCATATGTAATGGTAATTCTAGGCATCGTGATCGAATACTATCTAAGAGGTGCTACAAAGTTATCAGATATATGTATATAGATCCAATAACATCATCAGTGCTTAAAAGGCATTACCGGGGTATATAACATTGTACAAAATGTAAACATATATATGTATATTCTTCACATAAATTGCATATAGGTGATGTACAGTCGGTCAATCAAATACACATAATTATATTTAAGTATTTAATAGCACCACGTGGGGAATTGTATTTCCCCAACAATGGAAGAACCAAAGCAGTTGCCTTAATTTTATATCATACACAATTCCCCTCTCTTTGACCTACAAGAAAAATCACAATACAAGAAAAGTAGATTAGAAAGTAAATGTAGTAATCACACAATATCATTTAGATACATAGATCTACAGGTATGAATTTCCACGACAAATAGATTGCAATTTTTCCAAGAGATTAGCGATTTTCTAAATACTCCATGGAGAGTTTACATATTATCCCCATGTAATGTCTGTCCTCTTACATGGGTTTTATTTTGTGTACATTGGCCCCACTGTACTCTGAAAATCAATTTGAAGTATTGGTAATTATCATTTGTATTTAAGAGGAATAATTTATAGGATATCGAAGTTCATATTTATGTAACCTGATGGAAAAACGTATTCCTTGGGTATCAAAAATATGTTGTCATCATAATTTCAATATAAAAACTACAGATATGAATGAATATATGTCTTTCTGTCTCACATATCAATTAAATGTAACAAAGCTCAAACTTGAACATGTGAACCTGTGAAGAGCAGTGATATTGCATCTTTCAAAATTATCAAAAATGTGTTTCCACAAAAATTCTCTCATGCCTAAAGAAATACATCATTCTAAAATCCATGATTGAACTGTTAACAATGTTGCCATATTCTTTTTTTTTAAAGAGAATTTACTAAATGATGAATAATATCCTGATCTTCAAAGTGTGTATTTCAAATTTGCAACACATCAATAAGTTCTATGAAAGATTGTTGACCACCGTAAAATAAGAACCAGTTAAAAATAATCACCGGCCAATATTTATGTAGGTATAGATGTTTCCCTTAGTGATGATATATTGCCACAAAGTCTAGTATGAATCCATAGTTTAGATGTGAAAGTTGAATTGTGATGATATGAATAAGAAACATGATTTTATTTCTGTCTGTTCGTGTAAGCCACAGATATTGTACTGCGCTGGATTGTACAATATATCGTAATGTATTGTGTGATATCATGTACATAAACTTTGGGGTAAATCTCTAATGTACCTTACTCAAAAACATTTTGAAATTCAGCCCTTGATTTACACTGAAGAATTCTGGTGGTGGCAAAAAAGTAGAACCCGGTATGTAAAAATCTGAAATTTCATTTCACAAAAAACATGTGATCGTCTCAGCGAATTAATCACACACGACCGCGTCTGACCAATCACTTGATTAGGATCTAGGAGTGAGTTGTATGAAATTGATTTATGATAGTTTCTCAAAAAATACATGTACAGCTTCATAGGCAACTGTGTACATTTATATTACTAAGCAGAATTCAGGATTTCATTTTAAGTATATCCTGCCCATCCCCATCTACATCTAACCCTAATACGGTATGATGAGAGACAGAAGGGGTTAACTACCAGGACAAGAATTTAGTTAATGCACTCCTGGCTTTCAGGGTAGCAGTATGATCATATAAATCTTCAATATACAAACAAAAGCATGCTATCACTTTCATGCTGTGTATTTCTTTTAAAACTATTTATGTACACGTACATCAGCTACTGGGTAATATTTCATTACAGAATGTACAACAAGACTACTTCTATCTACATGGAAAGTGCTATAAAGAAATGGTATACTTGTTATATAACGACAAAGGGGGAAGCATTCTACAACATCATTTGAACAACATTTCATGAATTAAATGACTTTGGTTTGGTTCCGGCTATAAATGGACACAATTAAAATAGGAAGTCCTTGAGCTTTCATTGGTTTCAAACTATAAAAGGGAAATTATAGGCAAAAAAACACATAATACACAATTTAAAAACACCTCCTACTCTTTGGTAGTGCAAATCATTTGCCAACAACGTCATCACATTTACTCTTCTAAAAATTAATTGCAAACACTGTTGATATCATACAAACAATAAACATAAACAAGATAAATAAGACTGCGCTCTAATATCCCTCCGCCTACATGTTAATTCATTGATCAATGATCCTGTGACCTTCAACATATCTGACCTCACAGACCCAAATGCTTATCATTTAATTTCTTTAGTGTTTTTACATACTTGAGCCCAGTTTGGCAACATTGGTTCAAATTTTGTTCAATTATCACAGTAATAAGATATTTTCTGGACTTTGTAACACTTTCATGACCTGTGACCTATGACCTCTTACACCCAAGATTTAATCAGTTCATCCCTGCATGCTCATACATGTACATGTTTCATCCAAGTTTGGTTTGAATTGCTTAAATGCTTTTGCAGTCATTGCGGTAACAAGATAATTTCTTTTTTTACACTTTTACAACCCTATGACCTTCGAACTTTGACCTCTTCCACAAAAAATATAATCTCTTCATCCTTGGCTGCTCATACATCCTCCATCCAAGTTTGGTTAACAACCATTCAATAGTTCTCAAGTTATCACAGTAACCACAGTGATGAATAGCGGGACAGACAGACGGACAGACGTACAGACAGACAACCTGAAAACATAATGCTTTCAGCCCTCAGTGAGGTAGGCATTCAAATTCTAATGTACTTTGGTTTTCACATAAATTTCATTCACTACTATATCAATAATAATACAATGCTTTTATAGAGCATATCACTGCCACATTGTCCCTATGCATTGGTGAATGGACTATGGCAAGAATTTTAATCAGCAATGAGGGGGTGTTATTCTGCTCTCTGCTCTTTGTTTGACTTCTAGGAAATCACACCTAGATGAAATTTGCTTCTATCTCACCTATAGACATTGTATAGAGACATTACTGCAAACTCTACTTCCTGAATGTCTTGGTTCATATCACTTTCGATTCCCTGGATAACCATTATATTCTTCATTACAAATTCCAGGTATATTTGAAGGAAAGGTAATTTAGGCATAGATTTCAAGTGTAGCATAGATTTAAGTGGTGTCGTAGTCCAATTCAGGACATGGACAATGCTGTTCCCCTATGTTCAAGAAAGAGTATGGTAAGTCTGATGGGAGGAGGTCTGAATCACTGTTATCAACCTCTCCTGGTTGTGCCTCAGTCCAAGACAGGACAGAGGAGATCTTGGTTACCAAAGGTTCTTACGATGAATGTATTCTGATTGGAAGGGGTTATTTCTCCTCATCAATTACCCCTGGTGAAGTCCAAGTCCAAGACAGGACAAAGGAGATCTTGGTTACCAAAGGTTCTTACGATGAATGTATTCTGATTGGAAGGGGTTATATCTCCTCATCAGTTACTCCTGGTGATGCCCAAGACAGGACAGAGGAGTTCTTGGTTACCAAAGGTTCTTACGATGGATGTATTCTGATTGGAAGGGGTTATATCTCCTCATCAATTACTCCTGGTGATGCCCAAGTCCAAGACAGGACAGAGGAGATCTTGGTTACCAAAGGTTCTTACAATGGATGTATTCTGATTGGAAGGGGTTATATATCCTCATCAATTACTCCTGGTGATGCCCAAGACAGGACAGAGGAATTCTTGGTTACCAAAGGTTCTTACGATGAATGGATTCTGATTGGAAGGGGTTATTTCTCCTCATCAATTACCCCTGGTGAAGTCCAAGTCCAAGACAGGACAAAGGAGATCTTGGTTACCAAAGGTTTTTAAAATGGAAGTATTCTGATTGGAAGGGGTTATATCTTCTCATCAAGTACTCCTGGTTGTTCCTCAGTCCAAGACAGGAAAAAGGATATCTTGGTTACCAAAGGTTCTTACAATGAATGTATTCTGATTGGAAGGGGTTATATCTCCTTATCAAGTACTCCTGGTTGTGCCTCAGTCCAAGACAGGAAAAAGGAGATCTTGGTTACCAAAGGTTCTTACGATGGATGTATTCTGATTGGATTATATATCCTCATCAATTACTCCTGGTGATATCCAAGTCTGAGACACAGCAGAAGTATTCAAACTACTACTTCATGTACCCCTGGTTTCTGGGGAGGAGTGTGGCAAGTCGGAAAGGAGGAGGGCATTTGCTCGATCGGCTCGTATTAGTGTCATAGTCCAAGACAGGAGGACATGGGCGACCTAGGATCTCCAGGGTTCTGGGGGGTGGCAGGGATGTGACACGCATGGTGGGAGGGGGACGGATTCTCCCTCATCACTTTCTCTTGGTCTCTTTTGATCCTTTCCACAAGTGCATGTGTCGCCTCCGTCACATCCTCAAATATCGGGACGCGCTCGCGACTGGCCACGTCAGCCAGGTACTGGCGCCCTCTGTTGTAGTCCTTGACAGCCCTAGGTGTAAGCTAAGTGGTAGACATAGAGGAGGAGGGAGAGGGAGTTAATTTCAAATTGGAAGTACTCGTGATGGAGATTTTGCCTTTACTTGGTATCATCTCTTTCAAATCCTCATTTCTGTTTCTTTAACCACTCTTTAACATTTATACTCCCATTTGAACCTACTTTTAAAGCAAGTTTAATGAAAGTTCTATTGCTCTTTGACCAAACATGAGATGGCCGAAACCCCCCCCCCCCCCCCCCACCATTGTTTGCTGAAAATGATACACCTGGCACAAGCTATTTATGAATCTGTAATCTTGAGAGTAATGGATCATGTGATATCATAACAATGTAAGTAATAATGTTGATGATTAGTGCCCTAGAATAGAATTCCATAATTACCTCCTCTCCGTCGACCACCACTCCATCCGTGAGGTCCTGTATGCATAGGATTACATTGCGATCTTGACCGATGTAGTGTGCAACCTAGAAAGAACAAGGCATTGCAATGAAAGAATACAGACAGGATAGAGTATTGAAATATACATAGACACGAGAGGCCCTACACAATTTGCGTGTACTTGTACACTGTACTTACATGTAACTTTAACCCCAATCCTAAACCTCAACTAAAGCCCAATTGCATCCCTAACCCGAACCCTAACCCTATTCTTTGAAAAAGTAAAGCCCGGAGCATATGTTGGATAACCATTTTATGTGATTTGTTGGTATAGACCGCCAAATTCGAATCTTGAAGTGTTTAATGCGTTTGAGAGAGTAATTCAAACAGTTGATGATATGAGGGTTCCATATCTTGTTCTTGGGGACATGAATTGTGATGTGACAAATAACATTGTATCATGGAATACTAGAAAGCTTCTAGATATCATGGAATCTTACAATTGTGCACAATTTATTGATAAACATACACGAGTAACTGCAGCATCCTCTACTGCAATCGATCTTGTATTTTGTAACAATGAACAAAAAATAAGTGAGAGTGGTGTTATTGAAGTATCTGTAAGTGATCATTATATGATATATTGTGTTATTGGAAAACCCTGGTGCTTTAAAAGTATGAAACAGGGAGAAATTTAGAAGAGATATATGAATAATATTGACTTTGATCCTGTGTACGAAATGCATGATCCAGAAGTAGCTTGCTCAGTTTTCTTCTCATTAATAATGAAGGTGGTTGATAAACAAGCACCTCTCAGAAAAACTAGAAATAAACAAAAAGAATCCCCTAGGATGACACCCAATATCTTACAATTAATTCGTTGCAGAGAAGAGAAAGGCCAAAAGATCAAAAGAAAGGGATGATTGGAATAATTATAAACAAGCTCGCAATAGTTGTTACAGCTGAAATTCGTAGAGCGAAGCGTAATTTATTTCAACAAAATTGAATCAGCTGTACGAGATGTGAAAATGATTTGGAAAACATTGCGATATTTAATACCTGAAAAGAAACTGAATCGTGAGCTTCTTCCATAAAAGTAAAAGATCGCTTTATTTGTGGACAAGAATTATCTAACTCTTTTAATGATTATTTTTCAACAATTGGTATAACTTTACATGATACTTTTGTAAATAATGGGAATAATGCCAATGCAATGACTCCCACTCCTAATATAACTTCATTTTTATTTAATGATGTATCGACCATTGAAATTAAAAAAATTACATGCGGGGTACCCCAAGGCTCGTTATTGGGCCCTCTATTATTCTCAATATTTGTTAATGATATGCCCCGTAATGTGCACTCATGTGATATAGCATCATATGCCGACGACACATGTATTTTTACTTCATCAAAAAACCCAGTCAAAGTTTGTAGCAAACTAAATGAAGATCTTTCAAGTTTATCATGCTGGTTAAAAGATAATCATTTTAATGGTTAACACAAACAAATGTGAAGTAATGTTTATAGGCACTCAGCAGCGTTTATAAAGATTACACAATATTATTGATGATTGTTATATGTATATAGATAATAACGAAATTAAAAGGGTCCAGTCATGTAAATATCTAGGTGTTGTCATTGATCAAAATATGTTATGGAAAAATCCAGTTGACCATGTAAAGAAAAAAGTAATTAAATGTATATATCTCTTGTAAAGATTGCGTCCATACATTAATCAGATCACTGCTTTGACTTTTTATGAATCAATTATTCAATGTCATTTTGATTGGTGTAGCGCAGTCTGGGCAAATGCTTTAAAGACTCACCTAAGTCAATTGCAAGTATTACAAAATAGATCACTTTGTATTGTTATGAATGATGATTATATGTATCCTTCAAATAATTCATATGATACCTTGAAATTAGATCGCTTATATATACGATGGTCCAAACAATTAGCATGTATCGCTCTGTTCATAACATTTGTCCACCTTATCTTAGCAGTATCTTTGTAATTCATGAATCAGTATATTGTACAAGGTCCGGTTCGCATAAATTAAGACTCACTTTACTGAAGACCAATTACGGGAAAATATCACTCTCTTAATCGGGGGGGCCAAGATTTGGAATGAGCTGAATTACCCTAATTCCACCACTCTATCAATTGAAGCCTTTAAGCGTCACATAAATAGTAACCCCCATCATCCTGCCCATTCTTAGCAGACAGACTTAACACCCTATATTTAACAAATTAGCTAAAAATACAAGAACCCTGGTTTTCTTTCTTTTCTTCTTATTCATAATTTTTTTTCGTTACTCCCTTATCCGTTTTTACCATGTAAGGACATGTTCCTCGTTTTGTAGATGCTTTCCCCCATAGTGATGTTATTGTTGTTGTTGTAGATAGTATACTTTTAGTATATTTTTATTTTTATATTATGTAAATTCTTATGAGTATATACATGTATTGATTATTCTGAATGTATGTTTTTTTCTTGGCTTGGACCCCTTTGAAAAACAGCTTATAGCTGACAAGGGCAATCCATCCCATGAGTGGAGAATAAATAAATAAAAGAAAAGAATAAGGTAAGAATTCTTTGTAGATTTCTTTTGTGAATTCGGTATATAAAAGATATATGGACTGCTTTAATATTCGAGGCATAACTGTTTCTAGACTGGCTCTCGGGGACGTTACATCCTGCCGTGACCCCTCAGCGCACCACCTGCCACAGCGCGCCTTTGGGTAATGGCAGGATGTAACGTCCCCGTGAGCCTATAGAAACAGCTTTGCCTATCATAGCAGTCATTATATCTATACTATCTTACCTCCACCATGGAAGCAGCTGACCTGGATAGATTGTTGATGACGTATAAGAGGTAGTTACAGTTATCCTTGGCTTGGGCCTCTAGAGGGAGGTATCTAAGATTCCAGTTGGGCACCACGGGGTCAAAGTAAGTCAAGCCATTCTTCCTGGAAGATGGAAAGAACAAAATAAACTAGGATTTGCATATATTCGAACATTCAAAAGGCAAAGTCTGTTCCAATTCTTAGTTTGCCTTTTTTTTGTAATCTATTACAGAGCCTTTCTAACTATTCAAAGCATGATACAGAGTATTACACTTGTCACTGTATGAAACTTACAATTCTAAATTTAAAGTACACACTCTCCACTTCATAGGTAGCATTCCAGCCATTTTCATCCAAACCACAATGATGTTTGCATCCTATCAGGTACCAAATTGTACCTTTCACAAGGACACAAGTGCTTTGCCTTGGCAATAATCACTCCAATCAAATATCTCTGGTCTTTTATCAACATATTTACCCTGGTAGCCACTAGAGCATGAATTCTTATTTGAACATTCATGTGCTAAAAAATCAAATTTTGATATTTCATGAGAGTCATGGAGAAAGTGCCATGGCTTGCAAAATTGTACAAAAACTTGCAATGTGATAAATTACCACAAAACTTTATATACTATTAATTGGGACCTGCCAATACAAGTTTTGCTTTTCAGTAGATCCCCCACTTTATTTAGCTTTTTATGCAATAATATCATACTTATGATTGTATCTTTTGTTATAACTATTGTTTCTACATTGTATGTTTAGCTATACTTATTACCATGTTCATTATGTTCAATTATGTTATCTTTGACCCCTGTTACAGTGAGCAAAAGGCCGGGCCAGGCCGCGGCCTGGCCTCGCAAGTGCAAAAGACCAAATGAGAGCCCAAACTTGCTGCGCATTTGGCCATGCTCTGGAGGTAGTCTCGGCCGCGGCCTGGCCCGGCATTTTCTCACTGTAAACGCACGCAGGGCCAGGCCGCGGCCTGGCCCTGTTACCCCGGAAGTGAAAGTTGGCCGTGTATAGGAAATTGGGGAAAAGATTCACTGCAAATTGCGCGCAACCGGATATGCACTGTGACCCCCGGCGCGCCCCCCAAATAATCGTTTGTTTACATGCACAGCGCCACTCTGACAAACTATTGAGAGGTTCCGGGCCAGGCCGCGGCCTGGCCTAGCACTGTAAACGCACAAAATTGCGACCCCGCAATTTTCTCACTGTAAACGGGGTCTTTGATAAAGTGGAAATAAATATACTAGAAACTTGAAACCACAAAAAGGTGTTAACCTTCAAGTGCCTGTATTTTCTACTATTTACTTGATTTGAATCTTAACCAAATTTGCTATTTTATTTTAATTACATCGAAAAGGATTGATGAATAATGAGCTCAATTTAGTTCCTTGCTCTACTATTCAGTACAAATGAGCATTTAAGCCCCCAAATTGTCCATGTCAATCTCTTGAGGCAAAGAGAAAACATTTGATAAAAGGTCACCACTTACATTGTAGTAATGAATAAATTGTAAGGAGAATTACAATGAAACTAAAAAGTAAACAAATGCTATTCAAAAAAACCTGAGGATTGGGATGACAATCTCTTCTCTCCAATGACTATCCCTGCATGATCCCCCAAGGAAGACATCTCGTTGGATCTCGACCTCCTCCTCATCATCGAGATCGCTCCGCCCAAACTGACGGAAGAACCCTGCAGGTTGATGAAGGGAATAAAGTAAAAGGGCAATCAAACTAATGAAAAAAGGAGCAAAATACGAGAAGCAGCATGGCGAAAATGTTAAATAAATTGGCCCAAGAGTTACAAATGATCAAAATATGAAATGACTTAATCTTTGTGTATCTCAAATTGGCAATTTGACCAGCGGATTTAACGTAGTCATGGACAATCCTACCATATAATTGTTGTGTACAAAAAAAATATAATCTAATTATTTGCAGTAATTGGTCTTGACGGTTTCTTCTTCTCTCGATATCTAATAAATAAGCCATTTCTAAAAATAATTAGACCTGACTTAAACTAGGTGTTCCCCTGGTTTAAATATCTGTACAATTTCTACAAAGTTAGACCAGACTTAAACCTAGGTTTAAGTTAAACCTCACTTCAAAAAGGTAATGTTAAACCTAGGTTTAAATCTGAGAGTTAGGCGAGACTTAGACTAGACTTAAACATAAAGTAAAACCTGACTTCAGAATACGGGCCACAGAAATGTTGTACATTGGAAGAACTTTGAAAGGCTACTGTGTACAGGTTGGATTAATATATACTCCATCACAAGACAGCATAACTAAATGCAGTCAATGTTGTTTATCCTGTAACTCATTAAGTTAAATTTCAATCTGAACCCATTACACTCTAGCTCTAACCATAATCGTAACGCTAAACCATTATTCCAGATATACATGTAAGCCTAAAACCCCACATTCCAAGCTGTTATCCTATACGATCGGCAACATAAAACCTTGAGTTGATGGTGGGTTGTTTTAACTGACTGCTAAGAAAGTATGTGTATGTCTGTAAGTAAGCAACCAGGGGACCAATGGCTCAAGTCCTCTCCAAAGGACTTGGTAATGAGGATTTAATGCCTCATAGGGCACTAGCGCATCGACTTGGTTTTGAACCCATGAAAATCCTGATTACAAGACCACTGCTCTACCACTGAGCCTTCGCGTCTCCTTAATATTTGTAACTTATTCAAACACTCACTGTATGTAGATTGGAAGATCTTTGAAAGGCCAGTACGGGTAGGTTGGTAGAAAAGATACTCCGTCACAAGGCAACAGAACTCGTTGTAGTCAACCTCGGGCTTGTCCCCTGATTTGCTGCAACTCCTCATGATCTGATCGTAAGCTGGGAAAGACAGGTCTCTCTGGGTCAACGACCTCATAGCTAGCAGCGCCTGCAAAACAGAAATTTAGAGATGTTTTTTTCTTCAAAAACTGCAAGATGTATAAGTGAGATTATATTAATTAATTAATAAATGCTTTGAAAAGTAAAATCTGGGTCAATGACGTCATAGACCCAGAAAATGACGTCACTGCCTGGAAAACAGAAATTGAGAAATATATGAATGAGAGATGATATCAATGCTTTGAATACGGTAGTTAAATCAAATTTCACTCTATTTTTACTACACAGAGATTAAAAGCAATTTGTTTCCTGAATATATCCAGGTTACTAATAGTGGAGTCTTGTATAGCGCTCATGTCTGACACATTAGAGACTTTTTCGCACGGCGACGCAAGTACGTGCTGACTACATGGTATTTAAATAAGCTCGCCACCCCGTACTAGCACAACTCCCGATGTTAATACAGCTGAATACCGTCGTAAGTTTGGAGGCTACGCGGAAATTTTCGCTCTTAGTGCGACCCCCCCCCCCCCCCCCCCCAAAGATTAGCGTTGTAGAAGGCCGCGTCGCCGGTTGCGAAAACTGCCTACTACCACTTCTGGCGCTCCATTGTTATTACACCGGCTTTAGCGCAGATTCTACCAATAAAGTCCTTAAGCATAATAAGGAGTTAATTCCTTCCAGGTACCCATTTACCTCACCTGGGTGGAGCGCGGTGAGTGTAGATTAATGTCTAGCCAAATGACATTAGTGCTGCGACATGCACATTGACATTAAGATAAAGTTGAGTTCTGGTCATGCGATTGCATTGTGAAAGAAAAGATGTGGAATGGATCAGAAAAAGTTGATCATGTAGCATGTAAGTATTGGTGTGTACTGCAAGGTTCTGGAGTCATCAAAATCATAAATTTGGTCCAGTCTTGGTAAAGTAACAAGCACTGTACACAGAAAGATGTATATGGGACTATACACACATGGTGTCTGCAGGCCTACTTACCTTGATTTCCTTATTTTTCTGAGCTCATTACTCAGCCAGTATACATTTTTTTACCAAAATTGTTTTGCAAATGACATTTATTTGTAATCTTGAACATTCAGTGTAAGTTTCGTTTGATTCTGTGAGAATTCATTGTCTTTTTTTTACCAGAACTGCAGTTTATCTTTAAGTTGACATTCCTACTTACGTCTGTTAATGCGATGTATCCAGTCTTTTGGGGATCGTATGTCCTGAAAGTCTCTTTCAGGTTTCTGAAAACAAAAACAAAATCCACACATTCAAAAAAAAGCATGGATGACACAGGTAATTAACATGTATGTCAGTAATACAGCTTTGAAATAATACTTACATGGACATTGGGAAATTATATGCATGACAATTAACAAAGAAATACAGAAGTATTAACCTATGGCACTGGAAAAAAATCTGAAATGTATCCATGATAATGCACTTTAATTCTCATTAAATATACCCCCCCCCCCCCCCAATAAATAATTCATATTGTGCTTTAATTAGATTTGACATGTATTTTTTTTACACTGAAAGAAAAAACCTGATTAAACATTGCTTCTCTCCCTTTTTGCCTTTTTTTAATATATTAAAGGCCACTCCAAAAATAACTTACTTTCAATAGAAGCAGACAAATCAGACAAACCAATCAAAAAACGTTTGAGCAAATTCGGATATCTAATAAGAAAGTTATGAATTTTTGTTAAAGTCTGTAAAACTATGGAACAATGAAAATCACAAGACAAATTGGAAATTCACTCACGAGTCTGTGACGTCATGTCCTCACTATCCACTAATTGTTTTCTTTATATTGATAATATAAATTTCCTATTTTCCCCCTAAGCATCTTATATTTCCACACCAGCATCCAAGTTAGATTGATAGTAATATGTTTTTGTATGGATGCCCTAATACAGAGTAATTTTTTTTCCAGTTAAATCATGAAAAATGTGACTTTTGATAAACTATTTACATAAAAATCAATAATTATGAATATACAATATTCAGAAAATAGTATAAATTCTTCAAAGTTCAAAGATTTTGTGCAATGTCATGCACGCAATATGATACAAATCATATAACCTGGGCAAAGGCATGGGGAAATCAAGTTTTGCAGGATAAAAAGAGAACTTAATGGGATTAAACTATGTAAAGCAATTGATAAATAGTGAGGACATGATGTCACAAACTGATACCGGTAATTAAATTGGCAATTTGTGAAGTGATTTCCATTGTTTTTTAGTTTTACATACTTTTTCAAAAACTCATAACTTTTTTATTAGTTATCCGATTTCGCTCAAACTTTTTTTGATTAGTTTGTCTGATCTTTCTGCTTCTATTAAAATTGAGTTATTTTTGGAGTGGACTTGAACTTTAAGGATAAAAACCGAATGCTGGAAAGCAATGATATTAACTTGCTAAAGAATTTTGTTTACTTGGACTATTAAAGACAGAGCATTTCTTTTGACAGGTGCACATTGTTGATTACATATCTGATAACAACAGGTGCAACATATTTCTCTTGTTGGTTTCAGGGTGTAATTGACTCCTTAGGAATGCATTCTACAAGACTACAAGAATGTAATCAACACTTGAAAGTCGATTTCACTGAGCTGCTTCCTGTCAACAAGTAATTGACACATGTAAATATCTTTGAGATATTTAAAGGGCACTCCAGTAGTAAGTGTGGAACTGGAAAAATCCAGAGTTCAAATGTAGGTCAGGGCACCATTGCAAGGCATGAATCATGCATTACTCATAGGATTCCCTGCTTGCCTACAGGTACTAACAAAAACAAAATGCTCTTCTCAGCACAAAAGAAAAGGAAATCCATCAGTAATAACGGAAACCCAAAAAGATCAACTTTGACTTTTGTTCCCCTCCCCCCCCCCCCCTCAACCCTCATTTTTTTTTTTTTTTTTTCAGTCACATATCATGAGGCACTTACATTAGTCTCAGTCCGATCATGACGTCCTGATACTTCTAAGATGGGAACTCCTTGGTTTAGTTATAAACTTTTGCTCCCTCCCCCCTCCCCCATCCAGATCTGCCATAATCTTCCCCCTTTTCAGTCACTTATCATGAGGCACCTACATTAGTCTCAGTCCAATCCTGACGTCCTGATACTTCACAGGTTGAGCTTTATCTCTCATCCCCAACTCCAAGATGGGAACTCCTTGGTTTAGTTATAAACTTTTGCTCCCTCTCCCCTCCCCCATCCAGATTCGCCACATTCTTCCCTCTTTTCAGCCACTTATCATGAGGCACTTACATGAGTCTCAGTCCGATCGTGATGTCTGGATACTTCACAGGTTGAGCTTTATCTCTCATCCCCAACTCCAAGATGGGAACTCCTTGGTTTAGTTATAAACTTTTGCTCCCTCCCCCCTCCTCTATCCAGATTCCCCGCATTCTTCCTCCTTTTCAGCCACTTATCATGAGGCACTTACATTAGTCTCAGTCCGATCCTGACATCTGGATACTTCACAGGTTGAGCTCCGTCGCTCAGCCCCAGATCCGATATCGGCACTCCCTGGTTCAGCACCTTGGCCGTGCAATGAAGGGCAGCATCCAGATCGTCAAAGATTGGTAGGCATTGTCTCTCCACCAGGTCGCAGAGGAAGGCATGAGCCGTCCCCATGTCGGCTAGTTCCCTGTCGGGGTCATAGGGGTCATCGTCATTATGTGGGTCAAAGGTTAAGGCAGCAGAGGAGGAAGTAGTGCTGTGGTGAAGGCATGAAAGTTAGTTTGGGTGCTGTGTTTCTACTCTAGTGACCGTGGCGACGGATAAAAAGCAAAGCAAATAATACTCAGTTACCATGCACCGTGAGAAAGAACATAAGAAACAGATATGTTGAAAGAAATTAGATCAAAGTATGGAAATGGGAAAAGAAAACATGTTAGCAAAAAACATCGATCAAAACTAATGAAATGTAGAGACAAATTGACAGCTAAGCTAATGCTAAGAATTTGCATAGTTTAAAAAGAAGACCATTTGGTGCAATTTTCCAGATGGAGAGCGTAAAAGGGCTACAATGGTCCAAACCACCTCAAATTTGGTACAACGTTTTCAATCTTCACAAAGGAAGCATTCTATAATAAGAATGATTTTGTGGACATTTTGTAGTTTGTACTGGGTGCAGCACATACAAAAAAATTATACATGTATAACAAAAATGTTAAGAAAATTCAACTGCTTGTGCATAACCTGCCACGCAGGGAAAGTTAATAGCAACAAACTCTTTTTTTTTTTTGTAGAAACCTAACTCCATTTTAAAGACAATTTTTGTTTAGATGCTGCCTGGGAGCGCCAGGAGGGTCAAATCTGACTGACATGAGCGCTATACAAGAACCCACTATTATTATTATTATTATTATAAGTATCGGCTTGCATGGTGATGTAGATATACAATAGGTTTGCGGTTGCACCATGTGAGAGAGGGGGAGGATTGGAGCCACTCCTACCACCCATCCTCTCCAACCGGCGCTATAGTTCTCCTTAGAACTATAAGATAAGAAAGATTGATTTATAACCAACAGTCTTTTGGAAAGATTTCACTATGAAACTGATGTTGTTACTTTTCTTAAAATCTTAAATCCTTAGTCCAACAAAATATGAACACCTCAATTGTGTGAAAACCCAGTTGGGACATTTATAGGTACCGGTAAAGGTTACATGTAACTTTATTTAACGTGTTAAATGAGGTTGTGTAGAAGAATGGGAAATTAGTTTGAATAAGAATATTGGTTAGGAGGTCAATGTTATTCACAGATTAAGTGATTAATACAAACAAAATATGAGGATCTAAAAAAATGGTCCAACATAAAATTTCTGAAATTTATAAAAAAGGTTGTTTTTAATCTTGTTAAAAATCAAGATGTGAAAAAAAGGGTTAATTAGTTCAGAATATAAAAAATTGGTTAGAATTTAAGAGGTGTTTAGTGATAAAAGGTTCAAGTGAACTGGGTGTGTACGAAAATATTTCACAAAGGATAGATCTTTTAAATCAATCAATCAATCAATCAAACACATATTGGCAACTTTATGACGTATCTTGCAAGGTCCCTTTCCATTTCCACTGTACTAAACAACTTCAAAAAATTATATTTTCCCTTTAGAAAATGTCCTAAATCTATTTCGTCACCAATAATTAAGAATATGAAAATGAATGAAATGTTGTGTACATGTATCTGCGAGCAAATTAGAGAGAAGCTTGCCAGATACGTCTAAGTGTTACCAATTTGTGTTTCACGGATGACAACTTCAAAAATTCACAACTTTCCCATTTTTAATCGGATATTGTTTAAACTTTCGCTAATTTGTAATCTCTCATTATTCTGCTTTTATTAAAACCAACTTAATGTCAGGCTGGAATTCCCCTTTCAGATACCGGTAGACATATTCATATTCCAATGCTTAAATAGATTACAAACTCACAAAAAGTATCATATTTTTGTGGAATTTGCCTTGTGTTATATTAGTTGCAGGTTCCTCTTTTAAAGGTATGACCATTTTGCAAAGATTTCTTTCTCTTTGATACAAAAAACTTTCTGTTACAATTTGCGAGCATCCCTGAAGATGGCCCCTTTAATTCACACAATTTCTCTTTAATATGCGTACAACCTGTCAAAATGAAGGGAAGCATATACCGGTATATATTTATATTTTTCTACAAAACTTATTTGCATGACAAAATGATTTATAAATTGCCATTTTTTTTATTTATTTTTTAATCCAGACTCCCAGTTGCTGTATTCTGAATATGATTTCATCTCTACATGTATATACAGATGGTGCGGTCCGGTGCAATTATCTCGCTGATAACACCGAAATCGTTTTGAGGAAAAAAATATAATGTATAGTTAATATGATTATTCCACTCTTCAAAAATGTAAAGATCATTAAGATTCATTGTCATATCCCAAAGTTATGGAAGGTTTGCTGCAACACGTAAACAACGTGTTTATTCAAGGTCAAATCAAAACGAAATCGTGAGTTAATTGCACTGCTCCCCACTGCCTGTATTATGCCTCAGTCACACCTTTGCGTATTTGGCTTGCGTATTGCTGCATTTTTAAGGCAAGCTGTTTTAACATTTATTCCTATTTCAAGAATTGAATTCTAGATTTTAAAAAAAAAATGAATTCTTGATAACAAGAAATCGAATTTTTTAAATCAAGCATTCAATACTTGATATCAAGAATTACTAGTGCTTTACAACAGCAAATCGTTTCTTGATATCAAGAATTCATTTTTTGATATCAAGAATTAATTTCTTGATTTCACAAACTTATTTCTTGATATAAAGATATAGGAATAAATGTTAAAACGGCTTGCCATAAATACGCAGCAATACGCAAGCCAAATACGCAAAGGTGTGACTGAGGCATAAGGGTCAGACATTTCAACGGTTCTAACAAATCTAAAGTTATGGCCCCTCCCCCCCCCCCCCCCTCCAATATTTAATTACTGCAAAGAGGCGATGGAATACCCAAAACACATCTGCAAAAACACTAATGAAAAGAATATAAGCTCTGTTAAAAAATAATTTCACTAAAAATAAAAATAAAATGAATTTTAGAATACCATGCCCAATTACCTTTTACAGCCCACAGAATTTACCAATGATCACAAATTAGCAAGGTAACATACATGTAGCATTGGTTTACAGTATACAAACACTAACCGCATGTGAATAATTGTGTATAAGCACATCTAAAAGTCATCAGTTATTAAAGCACCTGAAG
Source organism: Strongylocentrotus droebachiensis (assembly GCA_035222895.1). Classification (NCBI taxonomy): domain Eukaryota; kingdom Metazoa; phylum Echinodermata; class Echinoidea; order Camarodonta; family Strongylocentrotidae; genus Strongylocentrotus; species Strongylocentrotus droebachiensis. Next base: position 116,139 of record JAVYIG010002483.1, on the reverse strand, counting down.
GGTGTTAACTCTGTTAAACAGTATATACGTTAACACCCTTCTAACTCTCACTACCAGTACATGATGTATGCATGGAGGGTAAATTTTGAAGGACTATTCAAAGAATATTTGGAAAAACATCAAATCTTAGCTTTTTCCACGTTGAATGCGGATAAAATATTGGATTAATGCATGTAGAGGTACGATCGCACATTTTAGGTTTGAGCTCCCCTAGCTGAATTGTGCATTTACGATCTCTCCTGAATTAAAAAATATTTCCTAGAAAGGTTCAAGCAATACAATACTATTTCCTGATATAATCTATTTCAAATACTGTAAAGCTAGGGTAATAAATTTCAAAGCTCTTTGGAAGCGCATAGAGATGTTATTTCATAACGTATTATGCGCTATACAAGAATTGAACAATTATTATTATTATTACTACTTGCCTTTTACAACCACATTTTTTTATATAAATTTAGTGCCATACAGATGGGTGTAAAAAGTAAAACAGTAACAAATCAATTTCACAAGCTTACTTTTTCGATATATTCTCATTCTCAACAACTGAAGGCAATCCTCTTAGCACCAATATGAGAGGCCGCTGTGCACCTAAACCAAAAGTACAAGGAAAAAGTATATTCTAATTACATTTTAGCTTAAAGAAAGATGTCATGGCGACAAATGGCATCTCTTTATTGATGGAAAGCATGTCTGACTGTCAGCTCTGTGAGGGAGCCATTGTTTTATAAATAGCAGAGATATTGATAAAGAGATTAGGTTCGAGTTGGGCACAATGTGGCAAAACTAAATGCTTCTACCAGAGTTTCCAATAACAAACAGGAGTAGATCTGCAAGCCTCTTTGCTTGATCATCTGCTTTGATCATTATTATCATTCTTTACGGAGCATTTTAATCATAAAGTATGAGTATACATTGCTTCTTTGCAATGGAAATACACACTGACTTGGGAGAACTGGCTCTAATGACAGTTTTCTTCATATCTTTTATAAATTTCCTATTGTTTTAAAGGGCTCACTATTCAAAAATATAAATGCGAGAAACCATGCTTCTACCAGAGTTGTCAATAACAGACAGGAGTAGGTCATCCAACCTTTTGGTTTCATCTTCAATGTTTATTCTAATCATTACTAATACTACCATTTTTACAGAGCAATTTCATTGAAAAGAACAATTAAATATTGCTTCCTTAACATTGAAAATACACAATGGTTTGAGTGAATTAGCCCCAATCACTGTTTCTTTGTGGAACTTTGGATAAATTTCCACTCTTTCGAAGACGTCAATGTAAAGATGAAGTTGAGATCTGGTCATGCGATTGCATTGTGAAAGAAACGGTGTGGAATCGACCAGAAAAGGTTGATCATCTAGCATATAAGAATTTGTGTGTATTGCAAGGTTCTGGAATCATCAAAATGATAAGAAGTCTTGGTAAAGTTACAAACACTGTACACAGAAAGATTTATATGGGACTACACGAACACGTGGCGTAAAAATCCTACCCTGGAGTTTTACGATGTTACATGACATATTTCGAATATGAAGGCATTTGAAGAGCCATGCTTTTCAGGGAACATGTCTTATCTGATGTTTTTCCACACTTTCATAATAAGAATGATAACGCTCACAACTTATTTTTCACCTCTTCCCAAAACTCAACCTTCTCTTTAAACATCCATGTACCTGCAAGAAACGAAGCTTCTACCATAGACGCTATACTTCTTGTAGAGTTGTCAATGACAAACAAGAGTAGATCAGCAAGCCTCTTCGCTTGATCTTCAATCTCGATCAGATCTGGACTCCAACTCTCTACTTGCTGTAACAGGTAACAAAAGTAAAACAGGTTTCACAGTGATCGAATTGCCCTTAGCCCATATGCATTTTAATTTTTAAGATTAAATTGAAAAATTGGCTGGAAATTACTCATACTGAAAGATTTTGAAGGAATCTATCAGAGAGACTAGGTTCACAAATATTACAATTGCATAACGACTGCACTTTATTTGATATTTACATACCTGCCATTTGAAAATGAGAATTAGTCATTTTTAGCACGGTATGCCTTTGAAAATAAGAAATCGCACTTGCAGCGGCAGTGTAACTGGCAATACATGGTAAATCCGTACCAAAAAGCGAATACAAATTTGCTGCTCGATCATGCAGCCATTCAACGCACGCAATTAATGAACTCTCAAATTGCAGTAAATATGATAAAACATGCTTTAATAATTTAGCTTAAGCACACACAAAAACAAACAAAAATCTGAATATTCCGAATTTTCAGGTCCTAAAAATCCAGAAAATCAGAATATTCCAGATTATTCGGAAGGGTTGGGTATGTACATGTATTTATGATATCTGTACATATTTAATTAATTATTAGTATGCGGCTCAAGCTCCACATGAAATTTGCAAATGGGTCATTCCATGAGGTTGGGGCCAAAAATATAAGGATGTCTATGTAACGTCTGCAACTCTGCATGGGATCTTCTACTACGCATGGAAGATGAAATCATCTGTAGAGGTGTCGTGGTCTAGTGGAGAAGTCGACGAACTGTGGTTCGCAAGGTTTGCGGTTCGAGTCCCGCCGCAGTACTAATGTCCTCTGGCAAGACATTAGGGACTTTTAGATTTGCACGTCGACAGCTTTGACTGCAACGTGTGACGTCATTTTAAGGCACTGCGCATGCGTCACGTCGTCTCAGTCGGCGATCGAGAATGCGTCAACCTTGATTTTCCTAAATCTAGTACGGTACTAGTATGCCGCGTGCGCAAAAAATATACAGTTCCTCAGGTAGACAAAGGAACATCCCTTCCCTGCTATTATGTAAAAATGTGTAGAACAGGTGTCACATGCATAGTCACCTGTTCTACACATTTTTACATAATAGCAGTGAAGGAATGTTCTTTTGTCTACCAAAGCAATTGTTGAGGGTAGAATGAGGAACTGTATATTTTGTCCTCTTTCTTTGTCTGTCATGTTCATAGTGTTACTTCCTGCATGCATGTATATCGTCGAGTGAAATCTAAAATATTTCTAATTGTAGTCAACATGGGCAGTTGAGTACGTTGACACGCATGATCAGTCGGCATTCGTTGTGTTCTCGTCCACTCAATCTAAAAGTCCCTATTTAATCTACATTTGCCACACTCTAACCAGGTAAGGTAAATGCGTACCTGGCAGCAATTAATTCCTTGAAAATGAAATGCTAGAGCGCATTTATAAAGCAGGAGTGTCAAGTGTGACGGACATAAAGGCTTTATAAGAACCCACTATTATTATCATTATTGTTGAAGATTTGTATGCAATGAATATACAGTGCATCTGTCCCCCCCCCCCCCCCCAAGAAGAAAAAAAAAACCAAGAATTATTGATGTTTTATCATAACTTAATCACAATTATGATTAATAAATGACACATATTTGTAAAGCTTAGATCCTCCTCTTTCATTTGATGCAACTCGAATAATTCATATTTCAGGCATGAGTGATAAAAAAAAAATTGTAGAAAGGGTACCAAAAAGTCATTTGGCGAACGGTATCTGAATTTCAAAGAAAAATGACATTTCTAGATAGTTCATTTTCTGCCCTTTCATATGACAACTCAATCAGCAAAAATGAGCCAGGAATAACAAAGTTCTGAATGATTAAAGTAATGCTGGCATTTCCATAATTTTAGTACCGGTAAACGAATTCGTTTTCACTGGCTGCCTGCAGTAGTAACAAACAGAGTTGACAAAAGACTTAACTCCGTTTCGTTGACAATCAGCCATGCACCAAGAAGACGAAAGACTTCATGCATGGCTTTGCAAATATGTGTTATTTATTAATTATAATTGTGATTAAGTTATGAAAAAACATCAATAATTTTTGGCTTCGGTTTTTCTGGGACACACTATATATATACAGTAGTAGTTCCCAGCCAGAATCATTCTTGTAGCTTGCTTCTATACAAAATCTTTGCGTTATATGTACCCGGTATCTCTTTCAGTTTTTACCAACATTAATGGACATCACAATGGTCACACTTACATCTATATGCTTGAAGGTACCAGGGTTGATTAGCATTTATGCTATTTTTTGGTTCCATTTATCTTTCTCTTGTTATGTGTCTATTATTGGATAATAAATTTCAAGTTCAGGTTCATATCACATTACATAAACTTTGGGTAGATCACCATGAAACTAGAGTACTTCTTAAGATACTTAGTTATGCTTTTTATGCTTAACTCATTTAGAGCAAACTTGTTTTCTCACTTCTGGTATATGTCTTAAAAATTTCCCCAACCCCACAAAATGACCCAAATGCAAACTCTACAAATCTAATGAAAGTTCTGATCAGAATAGATGCATGACACATAACGGACACAACCCTAACGGAGTACGGTCAAAAAGCACTATAAAGATTATGGGAAGATGAAACATGTAATTAGATCATAACTAGTACTAATCATAACCATTGTTCTAGCCAGACTGTGCTACCATCCAGATTAATCCTTAGACAGCTAGAGGAAATGAGGTCACATTTGACCTCAATGCACTAGTTCAACATGGGTGTGTACTTGATATAGCTGTGTAATTCAGACTCATTTCACTCTGTTTCATGAAACTTCTTATCAATTTAACACGATAATTGTTATACATGTACATGTAAGCTACTGAAATCCTTGCATCTGATTGGCTATTGGCAGATTTGCAACAGCCCTTTGGCAGATGTTATTGATACAGTGTAACAAGTTTTCAGTATGAAACAGGGCCCAGATCCATTTTTTGGCATTAGAAAATGTTTCCTTTTGCCTGAAATGTTCAAAAAGGAAATACATGCTTTCAAATTCTTTAAATTAGCATCTTTCAAAAGTTTTAAATCACCCATTTATCCTTTTTATCTCGATAAAATTAACTTCATCCTTAAGAGCTCTTCAGTGGTAAGTCTGTAGACTAAAATACTCAAATTATATTAACTGTTACATGTGTAATATATTATCATCAATGTTTTTCAAAAACTGGAAATTATGAATTTCTACACAGAGCTTTTGTCCATGCAGGAGGCGAGTTGGCTCAGTCGGTAAAGCGTCCGCCTGTCGAACCAAAGATCCCCACCAATGTGGATGACTGAAGCCTGCGTTGTGTGTTAACGTGCCCCTTCCCTTGTTCATAGACGCAGGTTATGTTGAGTGGAAAACACTCCGTCCCTCGGATAGGACGTTAAATGGAGGCCCCGTGTAGAGAAGAGTCACTACCTTTGCACGTTAAGAACCCACTGCACTATTCGTATAAGAGTAGGGGGAAACCCCAGTGTAGTGGTCCACCTGCACACACCCCCAGCATACCGTAGTACGATTATACTCTGTAAAGAGGTCTGTACTCAACAAAGAAGAAGAAAAAGAAAGAAAAAAACATTCTCTACAGATACAATACTATTTAATACCACTTTGTATATATATATATATATATAAAGAAAAATACAGGTGTTCCCAATTTAAAGAATAGTATTTCAAAAATGAGGTAAAGAATACCAATACTTACTGGATTGTAGAAGGTAAGGCTGTATTGTTTGAGAAGTGGGATAGCTACATCTCTTCTCCATGTGGTCGGGTTACATGAGCCACCTAAGAACACTAGATCAGAAAGAAGAACAAAAGCAATTCTGATGATCTGTTCTTATAAATTGCACATGTCTCATTGTAATACATTAAGCTCTCAGTCCTTGAAAACTATAACCTGGTTCTAGCCCTGCCCTTTGATGAAGCACTGTGGCATTCAATATTTTTCCTTCCTATCGGTACCCATGTTAACTATCCTGGGTTGAGGGTGGCATAATAAAGATTAAAGCCTAAGGACATTAGTTATGTGGCACGTACTGATATCCTGTACCTCCTGATCTACAGCCCAGAAAATTATCCACCAGACCCCAAAAATTACTTCCACTTTTCTACATTTCATTAGTCAGTCTTATATGTTTAATTCAAATGATATGGCGAATTACTGATGATCTTCTTCATCATATTTTGTACGGAACCTATTCTTTACAAGCTCTGCTGTTATTAGGCATCGTCATATTTCACTAACAAATAAATATATTTGTCTTTTGGAAAAGCTGATAAATAACTTGATCAATGACTAAATTTGTAACATGTATCTAATTTCCTTTTGTGTGATTATAATTTTCAAAGAACTGTTTGATATTGATATATGTATGAAAATCAATAAACTGAAACTGAAGCTAAAACTGAAAACTGAAGCTGCAAGATACTAATATTAATAACTCTTATCCACTGCTGTCAATTTTGTCTGCTGTAAGTGGAATATCAAACAAAGGAAGGATTAAATGATCTACATGCAGGCCATCGTGTACTATTACCCGTATCAGACATCTGGTTTTAAAATTTATATTACACTGGTTTGTTATCCTAAAAGAGCTAATCAGTAAATATGACACATTATTACCCGTATCAGACATCTGAGCAGTGGTTTTACAAACTCATATTACACTTGCTGGTAATCCTAAAAGGGCTAATCAGGGAATATGAGACCATATTTACCTTTCATGAAAAAGCCTATGGACATTACGTGTTAAAAAAGCATGAAATATAAGACCATATTCACCGTGCCGTATTTTGTCATTTTCATTGCGCATCTATTACAAGAACTTGCGCACTTTGCGCGCACTCTATTGTGACGGCACACACTGTTTGCAGTGTATCAAAAATGTTGTCAAGCATTGGATCATGCACAGTGCTAGCTGGTTTGACAAAGTTTTCAGTTCTTTGAGATTGTCATGTAATTTGCTCTAGATGTCTGATTTGGATAATAATAACAATATTGACTGGCTTAACTTTCGGGAGATACCACATAAATGTATATTGCCCTCACAAGACCCATATTGCCAATGTCTTTGACTCGGAGCAATATGAATCTAGTTTAGGGAATATTATGTGGTATCTCCCTCAAGGCCAACTATACATTCCTAGCAATCAGCAGGAATGAAACAAATTTCATTTACTGGGAAAACTTACCATTAAAATTGGCAATAACCGAAGATCTGTGTCTCTTGGAAGGACTAGGAGGGATAGGTCTGTATCTGGAATGTGAGGGCGAGGTAAAACGAGGAAGGGCGCTACAGACAAAGGGGAATAAACGTTTGATACACATGAGAAATAACACAGGCTGCAATGTTAACACTGACCCAAAACGTAATTTGAAGGGGCACAACAGAACAATCACCATTACCATCTACCGTTTTTCTTGAAGTCGCAGACTCTTGCATTTCATCCACCAAGTAAGAGCAGTGTACCTCCTCTCATGAATGGACACACACTGTGCCATATCTAAGAGGCGGACTAACTATAGGGGTCTGGGTAGTTTCCCCCTACAGGCCGCTCGATATGATGGCTTAGGGGCCGGTCGATTTGTGATCTGACGGCCGGTTGATATGTATCCTAGAGGTTGAGTTGGCCTGTCGCATCAAAACTCTCAACCAAATTTCAGTCCTAGTCCTAGTTTTAGGCCTACCCTAAAGCTTTAAAAAAATGCACGACGTAAATCAGACTCGGGATATTATCCCAAAGCTCAAAATTGCGTCTTCACCAGACCCATACCGGGTAAGCCCCTCACAAACTAGCTCGGACGGGCGCAAATTCTGGAAACAAGACTGCAACTGTGGGCTGATGAAGATGCAAAGGGATAGTTAAAATGGTGGGTTATTTGGCAAACTCAAGCTGATGAAGACAGGCCTATAATGACGATGCTAAATGAGAGTATAACTTTCAGAGATAAGGGAAAAGAGTGGAAGTAAGGTATTAAATAGGATTTCCTTGAGGGTATCAACAGATACAAAATGTCATAAAGTTTTCTATACCAATACTCTGAAGCGCTTGTTTCAGAGCATACAGCTTGTGAAAAACAATAATATTAATAATCTTATATAATTAAATTCAATTCAGTTCAATTCAACTGTTATTGATTATAATCCAAACAATTAGGATCATTCTCAATTTTTTTTTATTCAATTATCTTTGTTACACTGTAATTTTTGAATTTTGTATAGCGGATAACAAAATTCAAAATTATATTGTAACAAAGATAATTGAGTGTAAATGTGAAAATTAAAATAACCAGGAATGGCTATAACTAACGTACAACCACATGTCTCTTTTGTAATATTAATACAGAAATGAAAATAGATTTCATTACTGGTAAGACTTTTTACAAATCCAAAATATATATATATATATATATATATGAAGACCATCACATCACAAGCATCAGCATCTAAAAAAAAATATATATAAAAAATTAGCCAAGGTCTGACTCTGAATTCATGGTTTAAAGTTTAAATTATAATAATAATAATAGCTCACATTTATAATGCGCCTAATACTTTGTTTCTAGGCGCAGCACATATTATTACCCCGGTCATCGGATTCAGGGTTACCCGCAACACAATGTATGCATATTTTCCACTCTCTGGGGAGCATTCCAACCAGTCGCCATTTTATTACAAGCGCCACTTGCTAATCCAACCACATTAACTTTCGCATCCTACCGGGTATCCATTTAACACCTGGGTGGAGAGTGGCAAATGTAGATCAATGTCTTAATTGCCAAAGGACATTAGTGCCGCGGCGGGACTTGAACACATAACCCATGGTTTACACCTCAAAAACTGTAGTAAATGCTTATGCGATTGTCATTTCTGATAAAGACACTAATTACATCATGTATGTGTAGGTCCATGCTTACACGATGCTTCTAGTCCATGGTGGAGGTTTGAACTTTAGAGACGCATAGTAGTGGGCTCTCATGGGGCATTCTACACCTTTCTGGTGTTCACCCAATAACAGGTGTTGTCAATCACCAGAATTAGCCTTTAGTTTCATGACAAAGAGCTAGCCTTATATAATGAGCTGCATTTACACTGCAACTAAAAATCATGCTCACATGACTCTCCTCGCTTCTGTGCTTAGCGCATGCAGGGCACGGTCCATGCGCACTACTCAACAAAAAATTGGTATGAGCAAACTTTGACGTTTTTTTAATGGGTTTTTCCAATAGTGTAAATGGAGGTCAAAAAAATGAAGCATTTTCAAAATGGTGTTTGGAATAAGTAAATGGGCCTATGCTCTGCATTTTCCACCCATCCCCCTTTAAAGTCATTATCTTACATTTCCCTCACCCAAAGACAGTATGAAAAAGTAGGTTTTTTTTCTTGGGGCTACAGGTTAGCTGTGTGTGAGGCTTGTACATCCATTAATGCGGCCGTCATTGTTGGTCAAACAGCTTGTGAAGTAACGCCTGGCTGGAACGCTCCAATGACCGGGGTAATAGTATATTTGTAAAGCGCTTAGAGACATTTGTATTAAGTGCTATATAAAAATTAAATATTATTATTATTATTATTAATGGTATTTCCACCAAGTCTGGTGTCAGCAAATTATTCCTTCTGCGCATGGAAACTGACGACCATCTCCCTTTAAATTATGATTTAGAACATACATGTATTACTTAAAAGTGAACCTATCAGCTGGAAAAAAATTCTGACTTGGGTTCCATGCGTGCCCTATGCTATATATATGAGTACATTGCATGCGTACTAATTAGTTAAAGGTAGTCTACTCAACAAGACATTTTGATGTTAATAATAATAATAATAATAGCTAGTTCTTAAATTTCACTAATTCTTTGCAGAAGTAATATTCTAAGCTTATATTTTGATTGCAACATTGAACCCGCACATCAAGAGCAAAACAGGTTTTGGTATTTGGTACACTTTAAATCTTCTCTCATCAGCAGGCTCCCAAAAAATAAAGAAAATAATAATTGGGGGTCATTGAATTAAACCTCTTTCGTGAATTTCGACCAAAGTGTATTAATTATGTGAATTTCATCTCATATTTCTTACCTAGGTTTTACATATTGTTGTTCTAATTCTGAGGCAAATATACAAAACTCCCCAAAGGTGATACGGTCTGTAGTTTCCCTTGGGTTACAGTCAGCAGCAGTGTGCAGCATACAATACACTGTAACAAACAAAAAATGCATGTCATTTATATGGGGTTATAAACTGACATTTCAATTAACTTTCAATAAACTCGTTCCTATTTTCACGAAGTGACGGTAGTGAGGAAAAGCCGCACGCAAATTGTATGCGATTTTCTTTCACTACCATCACTTCGTGAAAATAGGGACGAACTATTGATTCAATAAAAGATATTATGGTGTATACTGATTTCCAACAAATACTTTGCTCCATAAATTAATAGTAGTTCCATGTCATAATACTACATGTGTATTCAAAACATGAGCTTCAAATTTTACATCATTGATCATTATCGTCTGTTCGGGGGCAGAGCCATAAGGTCTTAACTCTTTGTTAAAGTATATGAGTAAAGACCCTTCTGGCTCTAAACAGAGGATATTCTCTAACTTTTGAAACTCAAGATCAAAATATGTTCAAATCTGCTACTTCACTTCATATTACAGTATGTATGATGTTAGATAAGACCCAGCATGGCTTTTACTAGCATCATATCTGATAAAGTATGTCTTAGATGTTTGTTGAGACAAAAAGGCTTGGACTTGCCCTTACACTGTTTACATACATGTACATGTATGTTGTTGTTGTTTTTTGTTGGTATTTTTGTCTGTTTGTTTTTGTTTTGTCTGTTTTTCCTTAATTAAGTGATCTATCAAGTTACAAAGTTCAATATAATTACCTTGTGATTTTGTAGGAAAGAAGCCCAGTTCATTCATAGCTTTTACCAGTTGTCTATTTGTGATCCGCTTGGCGCCTTCACTGTGCCTCTCAAAAGAGTCCAAATATCGCCTGTATTGGAAAGTATAATATAATATATAATATATTATTCAAAAGAGTCCAAATATCGCCTGTATTGGAAAGTATAATATATTATTTGTAACACTCAAAAGAGTCCAAATATCGCCTGTATTGGAAAGTATAATATAAATAGAACATATTATTTGTAACACTCAAAAGAGTCCAAATACCGCCTGTATTGGAAAGTATAATGTGAATATATAATACATTATTTGTAACACTCAAAAGAGTCCAAATATCGCTTGTATTGGAAAGTATAATATTTGTAACACATTGAATGATAAAAACTTTCTGAAAAGTAGTCCAGCCAGTTAAATCATCATTAAACTGCTTCATGGGAAAGTTTTAAATATTAAAAAGTTTCAAAGTTTCAGGGAAACAAATATAAAAAGACTAAACTTGCCGTTTGGGTTTTATATAAAAACACAATTGACGATCATTTTGTAAACACGAGTACACCTGGAAGAAAATCCTGAATAAATTTTGACCAAATGTTATTCTCTAAAGGAATATTTAATCCAAAGTTTGTTAATTGTCATTGGATATTTAATGTCCCAAGCAGTTTTGATGGATATTTAGATACAGTCAAACCTGTCTTTAATAGGGACCACCTCTCTATAAAGGTCACCTGTCTATAGTAGCCACTTTGTTTGTTTCCATTGACTGTTTAATGTTAAATAGTTCCTTTATTAATAACAATACTGGATAAAGTCCATGACTTCACAAAGGCCTACCGTACATGTTTCAAGGCAATGTTTATATCTGCCACATTATAATAGTCCATTGTATATATAGTACTCTAATATCAAAGTAGATTACTGGTAAGCACTACTTTGGATATAATCTATGGAAGTTTATTGCACAAACCTTGAACAGCTAAGAGGAAACTATGTGGATCATTAAACTTTGTACAACATACATGATGGTCTGATTATTCAGACCTAATATCAAAATATAATATCAAACTATGATTTGATGAATTGATATTTTTACAGAATTTGCGATAACCCCACTTTACGTAAAAATTGCTAGTGACCATAATTTTGTGCTATTTCTTTGTTAAAATCAAATCAAAGCATTTGAAATTCAGATATTTCAAATACCAGATCAAATTTGAGTCTACAACTAGCAATTTTCTGTAGTAGGTCTATCTTGTCTAGATCGAGTCTACCAAGAAAATATATGTGACCAACTGACCACTCTCATCATCAAATAACCCTTTAACTAAACGTGCACCTATACAAAATCTATTTCATTACTCCATGCTATAGACTGGACTTGATGAAAGATAAATTGTCAACAACTTATCAAATTAAACCACTTTTCTAGTTGCAAAATGATCCTACAATAGCCTGGTGCGGAGACTATCTTTGTATGCGTTTGAGTGAATAGAAATGACATCATCATCTAAAAATATCAATGCAGTATTGAGAAAGAAAAATCATGATTTGTAGCATCAAAATCTTACGTACGCTCTTCGTGGGTGGTATGTCTTTACTAAATAAACTTTATGAGCAATACAAGACAAACGTCTGTCCAGAACAATATCATTATAGCACATAACTGTGAAAATTCGTAACCTTATATCTGAATATTCAACGACAAACATACAATCGCGTGCACGGGACTGCCTACCTCGTAACTGGTCCGAAGACGACATTTGCTCCTCTAATCCAGTTAAGAACGACATTTTCAGGTTCAGGTTGAAACCACTGGGTAAATTTCCGAAACGAAGACATGCTCCTAAACACTCAAACTCAAATTGCTGTAAAATATCAACTCATTTCCTAATTATATACATTTTTGAACAGCGACTTGGCTCAGAATTGCGGAAAGCGCTGGGTGGAAAAGCAAGCAAGCAAGCGCAAGCGCGCTTGCGCTCTAGCTAGCTCTCTCGAACTCGTCTAAAATCTGTGGTGTCTCAGCTCAGCGCTGAAACTTGTCATCTATCGTCGAAATGAGACGAGTACAGTAGTCATATTCATAATTACACGGACCTTGGCCGCCGGGCAGGAAATCCAGTCATCTTATTCTTTTTCGCGTATGAAGTAAATTGTTTGTATTACGCCATCATGATTATGTTTGCTGACGATGATGACTCTACGCCCTAGCTAAAGATATATAGTATATTAAAAAAAGCTTCTTCTTTTTTTTTATGCCTAGTTCACACCGACGCCGAATGTCGCGCTTTAAATCGGCGATCAATTCGGCGTCATTTTTTCAAAAAACTAGTCTCACGATCTCCTAAGATATGTTATGCTAAGTTCACACCGACGCCGAATTGATGGCGCATTAAATCGGCGAGCAAAGCGGCGGCAAAGCGTAACAAAGCTTAATTAAAGCGTAAAGACCGTAATAGAGCGTGAGAAAGCTTTGAGCAATTCGGGACATTCGGCAAGAGCGCAAAAAATTTAAACTCTGTTAAGCTTTCCTACGCTTTGAGCAAAACTTTGATAAGCTTTGTGACGCTTTGATAAGCTTTAATACGCTCTCCCCGCTTTACGCAATTCGTGACTGATCGCATCAAATTTTTAAACAGTTTAAAAAAAGTTGGCGCTCTTGCCGAATGTCCCGAATTGCTCAAAGCTTTCTCACGCTCTATTACGGTCTTTACGCTTTAATTAAGCTTTGTTACGCTTTGCCGCCGCTTTGCTCGCCGATTTAATGCGCCATCAATTCGGCGTCGGTGTGAACTTAGCATTAAATACAACTCTATGTTCTACGCGCCACCTCACGTGTCGTGATCAGATCATGGGAGATAATATAAAGCTAAATAGAAATAAAACCGTATAAAAATTAATTTGACAAATTCATTAAGCCAGGCCTGTCTAAGAAGGTAGAATAAATGTCAGTTCACAGAAAGACATAATTTGTATGACAATTTTCTGGCATTCATCCTGTTGTTTCTGATTGCCTCATAATGTTTGAACGTTTGAAAAATAATGCGCCACTATAAAGACAACCTCCCACCTAAACATGAAATAATGAGCTTTGACAAGAAGTTATCCCATTTGGGTTGGGAAGGTGGCATCGGGTGGCAAAATTGGGATATGAAAAAGCTCATTAAAATGATTGTGTAAAATCATAGTTCATAGCAAATAGACTAAATAAATGCCTAAATAATGCTTGCAATTAAACAAAAATGTTAATTTACATATTTTGTTATAACGATAGCATATAACGCCTAATAATCAGGCTTGCTATGAAGTTTTAAACATATTGGCCAATCATTCCATCATCTGCATTAGTTAGAATATTTCTCACTCTAAACTCTAAAGCGAAATAAAGTAGACTAGAGACTAGACCGCCTACGATGAAAGATGGCCGGTAAATGGCCTGCTTGTCATCCTTCCGACTTCCGATCCCTTCGCCCACTTAATTGTCAAAAAACAAGAAAAACGAAAGCTGTGGCTTAATGAGTCTAACCAATTTAAAACAAGAAAAAAAGAAGTTTGTGTAATATACCGGTAATAATATATTTTTGATGTATGATGTAACCCCCCCCCCCCCCCCCCCCAAATCTCTCTCTCTCTCTCTCTCTCTCTCACTCCCATTTCTCTCTCTATGCCTGTCTCACTCTCGCTCTAATCAAATACCGGATTCAGGGGGCGGCGAATCGCCCGCCTCTCCCTTTGAGAAAGAGAACGACATAAGAAACGTTAGCACGAAAAAAATAGGGAGGAAAGAGAGCAAAAGAAGAAATGTCAGCACGAAAAAACAGTTCTATGAAACTATCTTTAAGAGAGAAATAGAGATGATTTCTAACGAAATTAAATGATAGGGATGTGCATGTGAATGTTGGTTTACAGTATCTTCAACTGCTCAGCACATAAAAGAACAGATCGCGGATTTTTAAAAAAATTCCCGCGCAACAAAACCAACTGTTGATACCAGTATAGTCTCAGTCTAGTGGACAATAGCATTGGTAAAACCGTGGTGGGGCAGTGCCAACACTGGGGCACCCGTCTTATTGAGGGATGAAATACGAATTACAAGACCATCGACAATGTGGAAGAGGGTCCTATCGTTTATTTTTTACGTCCCCACCACCCTTTCTCTTCTCCCCTCTCCCTATACCCATTCGCCATTCTCTCTCTCTCTCTCTTTTTGTTTCCTTTTTTTTAGCAGATCTTTCTGCATGTATTGATAAATCACTAAATGCAAAACATTCAAATAACAATAATAGTATATAACATAATGATTTACAAAAAGAGTGACAATTGAAATTCACCAAAAAAGTCTTTCGTCTTCTTTGTGCATGACTGATCATCATCGTCAACGAAACGGAGTTAAGTCTTTTGTCAACTCTGTTTGTTGCTACGGCAGGCAGCCAGTGAAAACGCAATCGTTTAATCAAATTATGGAAATGCAAGCATTACTTTAAACAAACATAATTTTTTTATTTCCGGCTCATTTTTCCTGATTGAAGTCTCATGAAAGGGCAGAAATTGAACTTATTAGAAATGTGATATATTTTTATTTTTTTTCCTTAAAATTCAGATACCGCCGTAAAAATGACTTTTTGGTTTCCTCTCTTTAAATTGTTTTTATTCACTCATGTGTGAATATGCATCGTATGAGTTGCATCAAATGAAAGAGGAGGGTCTAAGTTTTACAAAATAATTATTTGTCATTTATTAATTATAATTGTGATTAAGATATGATAAGACATCGATAATTCTCGGTTTCGTTTTTTTCTGGGACGCACTGTTTACATCTGAGCGATAGCTCAGTTGGTAGAGCAGTGGTCTCGTAATCCGGCGACCCGGGTTCGAAACCAAGTCGATGCGCTAGTGCCCTTTGGTAAGGCATTAATCCTCATTACCAGGTCTCTCGGAGAGGACATAAAGCCTTCGGTCCTCTGGTTGCTTACTAACAAGCATTTATGCTTTATTAGCAGTCAGGTAAAATGAACACTACTACTTAAGAATTATGTAACTTCTTTTTAAATCATGGGCATGTCATCTTTAAAAATATTATAATGAAGTCATGTTTAGAGTGTATGTTTTTGAGATAAATACAATTGGTCTCATCAATATTTAGAGAGATTTTATTGGATTTGAACCAAGATGATAATTTAATTAATTCTAAATTGAGGGTTGTAATAAGAATGTTTAAGTCTTTGTGTGAATACAATACGTTAGTATCGTCTGCGAACAAAACGTATGTTAGGAGTGGTGATGCATTAATAATATCATTCATAGGCCTATATGCTAACAACAGTAAGGGACATAAGATAGAGCCTTGTGGTACTCCGCACTTTACGATGGAAATATTTGATGTTTTAGATCTAAAAAATAACATATTGGTGTCGTTACGCCAATAGTCTTCAAACCAAGAAAGTACAGTCCCTCTAACTCCATATGCTTTTAATTTGCAATAAATATTCGATGGTCCATGGTATCGAATGCTTTCGATAGGTCCATAAAAACACCCACCGTGTTTTCTTTTTTAGAGAGGGAATCAGTTATTTTGTCACATAATTGTAGAATAACATAATCGATAGAGTGATTCTCTCTAATTCCATATTGATCAGGAATTAATAAGTTATTCGTATTTAAGAAAGAATATAATCGTTAATATATTGTTTTGTAATATTTTTGAAATGCTTGGTAGTAAAAAGAAAGAAAAAAAAAAAAAAAAAAAAAATTGGTAGTTTGTAATTTTAGATTGATCATCCTTTTTATATATCGAAATTATTTTCGCAATTTTTAGTGGGTCGGGAAAAAACCCTTGGGAAAAAGATAGATTAAAGATATGTGATAATGGGGAAGCTATGAAGTGAATTATTTGTTTTAATAAAGATTTGCTTAATTCAGCATAGCCGCTAGATGTATTGCATTTTAATGAACGAATAATTTCTAAAATCTCTTGAATATATGTTGGATTAACAAAATAAGGATGGATTAACGTTATCATTTAAGTATTTACACAAAAAATCATTCTCTTTATTGATTATTTTGGAAGCTAAATCCGGTCAATATTAGTAAAGTAGGCCTATTAATTGAATACCTCAGCACATCATTTGGGTCTTGAATGTGATCCCCATTGTCATTAAATTCAATATTATTTGGAGTACTCTTTTTCTTCCCTAAGATGTTATTGTTTGCCATAATGACTGATTATTATCTTTACAATTTTTATTACAATAGTGTAATTTGCGTGACAAACAAATAATTTAAGTCAATTTATTGCGGTACTTTTCATTTGTAGGTTTTGATATTTTATGTAAACGAATTCGATTAGATGATGGTTTAAGTATACCTTGAGTAATCCATGGTCGTTTATTATCTTTTTATTTGATTCACTTCTTGTGAGCAGCACATTTTTATCATAATGACAAAGAGGTTTGCTTATACATTTTTTATATGAACTGTTCACATCTCTTTCAAAATAAATATCAAACCAATCTTCTTGACTCAAGTCTAACTTTAAGGATTTTAAATTACGCTTTGTTTCTTTACGTCGTGTTGTATGTTCTTTATTGGGAATTTTTAATAACTGTTTTAGCATTCGGACATAATATGGGTAATGGTCTGAAATATCATAGTATATTATTCCATTCTGTTTATTATCTAATACGTTTGAGAAAATATTTTCAGTTATAGTGTGTGTTACGTTTTTAATCCTAGTTGGCTTATTAATAAGAGTTATAAAAGAAAACTAAGATAATAAATTAATAAAGTGTTGGCCAAGAACAGTATAAGGTAAGGACATATCTATATTAAAGTCTCCCGTGATATATATATATCTTTATTTTCTCTAGAAATAAATTCAAGGCATGATTCTAATTTGATTTGATTTGATAAGGTTTTATTCGAATATTCAACAATACAGCTGGAGGCTGATACAAGTGAATTTACAAGGTAAAAATAATTCCATAGACATAAAAATATAATTATATGCTTTAACATTTTTAAATGAATCCTGATATAAACAGTACATAGTACATAAATCATAAATAATGAAAACAATAATAATATTGAGTTCGGTTTGCATACTTCGATATGAAATAAATAGAAAATCAAAGGGTGTAAGATCAGATATACAGTTTGAGAGTCGGTGCAGGACATTTTGATAATGTATTAAGAGAAAAATTATTATTGATTATTAAAAAATTGAAGTTAAATGATTAAACTGTAACATTTACATGAAGTATATATATAACAAAATAAATCGATAAAATACAATTATTAAATATTGTTATGTATGATCTTCATGAATACGTGATTTAAAATCCGGCTTGAAAACATAAAATTAAATTTATTAAATTACATTTATTGAAATAACATAATAATTATTGCATTGATCAACTTGCATTTATCAAAGTTAAATTTAAAAAGTCAGATAAT
This sequence comes from Strongylocentrotus droebachiensis, assembly GCA_035222895.1. NCBI lineage: Eukaryota > Metazoa > Echinodermata > Echinoidea > Camarodonta > Strongylocentrotidae > Strongylocentrotus > Strongylocentrotus droebachiensis. Next base: position 97,953 of record JAVYIG010002483.1, on the reverse strand, counting down.
ATACATTGTTCTTCTGAGGTGCATAGATTGGTAATGAGAATATCTTTTATAATAATTTATCGGATCAAAATTGCATTTAACTAAATTATATTTCTAAAATTATATTTCTCAAAATAAAATTCTTAAAAACAGCATTTCATCAAAGTTCTATTTATTAAAATCATATTAATCAAAACTATATTCATAAAACTACATACAAATTCAGATAGAGGTTTAGGATTAAATAGCTAGACCTACATGAGGAGGTCGGGATTTCTATTTAGTAATCGAACAATTGATGGGATACTAGAATTATAATATCTTGTGGTCCTGCATTTTGGTTCATGGAGAAGATGTGAGTTTCGTAACTGCCTTCCAGACAGTGATCGTCGGGACTTTGGAAGAAAGTCACGATGGCGAGCTGACTTGAGAAGGTCACGTGCAAAAGAGAGGAGAATCAAGACGGAGGTGATCCAAAGCACTGCGGTAGGAGTCATACCCACCAAGGATGACTCGACAGACCCTTTTCTGCACACGTTCAATGTCATTGGATTGAGCAGTGGTCAGTGACGAGGACCAGACAGGTGATGCGTATTCAAGTACAGGTCTTATGTACATAGCATAAATAGCAACCAAATCAAAGGTCGGGAGTCTACATTTTCTGAGGCGATATTATGATGTAGAGACGTCTGCTAGCCTTCGAAACCATCGCTGAAACATTGGTGCCCCACTTTAAGAATTAATTATCCAAAAATATATTGGCTACATTGTTAGGTGGTCTATACATTACCCCATTTCTCTTTTCGCCATTTGATTTGGAGAGGAAGCTATTGTGTAATGCATGCTTTTACTACAACTAGTTGGTATACGAAGAAAAAAAAATCTAATTTTTACACAGAGATATCTTCCTTTTTTATTTTGTAGGCGGATATAAGACGTCAGTTTAGTCGATTGCTAAATGTTTCGTCAATTTTATTTTTCGTCAATATATAAAATTATAATTTATGAATGATGAATATATGTATATATATATATATAAATTGTATTGAAATTAGAAGAGTGTTACAAACGTAACAATATATTCTCGAGATACTTGTAACATCAATTCACATCAGCTTTCCAGTTTTTAATATTCTGACATTAAAATTATAACTTATACATTAAAAAAAATGTGTAGTCATCATAAGTCAATATGATCTCCATTATAGAAGTAAACACATCGCTGCCAAGATATATGAGGTGAGAATTCAAAAATATATAGGGAACAGCGCCCCCTACCCCCCCCCCTTCCCTACGGGGTCTATTCGCTATTCGTAAGGACCGCTATTCATAAGGTCCGCTATTCATAAGGACCGCTATTCATAACGTGTAAATTCCCGTACTTCCTGGTCCGCTATTCATAATGGTAAAAGAGGGTCACTATTCATAAAGAAATAAGGTTTGTTAATCATAAGGACCGTTATTCATAACGTGAGATGAGGGTCGCTATTCATAATTCATTTTAAGGGTCATTAATCATAAGGACCGCTATTCATAATATGAAATCAGGGTCGCTATTCATAATACGACGAGAGGGTCGCTATTCATAATACGAAATAAGGTTCATTACTTATAAGGGTCGCTATTCATAACACGGGAAGAGGGTCGCTATTCATAATAAGAAATGAGGGTCGCTATTCATAATAGGAGAAGAGAGTCTCTATTCATAATAGGAGAAGAGGGTCGCTATTCATAATACGAAATGAGGTTCGCTATTCATAATAGCAGAAGAGGGTCGCTATTCATAATACGAAATGAGGTTCGCTATTCATAATAGGAGAAGAGGGTCGCTATTCATAATGGGAGAAGAGGGTCGCTATTCATAATAGGAGTAGAGGGTTGCTATTCATAATACGAAATGAGGGTCGCTATTCATAATAAGAAATGAGGGTCGCTATTCATAATAGGAGAAGAGGGTCGCTATTCATAATAGGAGAAGAGGGTCGTTATTCATAATAGGAGTAAGGGGTCGCTATTCATAATACGAAATGAGGGTCGCTATTCATAATAGGAGAAGAGGGTCGCTATTCATAATAGGAGAAGAGGGTCGCTATTCATAATACGAAATGAGGTTCGCTATTCATAATAGCAGAAGAGGGTCGCTATTCATAATACGAAATGAGGTTCGCTATTCATTATAGGAGAAGAGTGTCGCTATTCATAATAGGAGAAGAGGGTCGCTATTCATAATAGGAGTAGAGGGTTGCTATTCATAATACGAAATGAGGGTCGCTATTCATAATAAGAAATGAGGGTAGCTATTCATAATAGGAGAAGAGGGTCGCTATTCATAATAGGAGTAAGGGGTCGCTATTCATAATACGAAATGAGGTTCGCTATTCGTAATAAGAAATGAGGGTCGCTATTCATAATACGAAATGAAGGTCGCTATTCATAATAGGAGAAGAGGGTCGCTATTCATAATACGAAATGAGGTTCGCTATTCATAATAGGAGAAGAGGGTCACTATTCATAATACGCCCCCCCCCCCCGTGGCTACGTTCCTGGTCCTGTAGGGGGGGGGCGACATATAGCCCTAAATAGTTGTCTCTTTTTAAAGTAGTTATAGACCAAGGCTATATAATTTGTAGTTCCATAAGTCCTACTAAAAGTTACTTTCTACAAAAATATTATTTTCGTATAAACAATTACTAGTTTCTTAAAATAGCAAACTAAGTCCTTAAATGGCTATGATAATGAGCAGGCTTGTTCTACTTAATGTGTCAGTGGCGTAGCCACTATAAGCTCAGTCGGGGGGGCAGGGTGGTGGGGCAAGATTTCCCACGAGCGGGACAAATGACGATAGGATTATGTGTGTTTTCCTTCTTGTTTTCGACGCTGTAGCGGGGGAAATATATTAGCTAGATTATGGGGATGTCTATAATTATCAAAGCTAAAAAGTAAAATATTTTTAAAAATACACAATACAGGGGATGCAACCGTTCGCATAATGTCTTACGGTAAAAAAAAATCGTATCTGATTCTGAATATCCAACTTCCTTACTTATATGGAAAATATGTCGTGCGACATTGTATATTTACGAAAAGCTTGAATATGGTATATAACTTAAGTCCCTACAACCCCCTCTCTGTCGCTTTCTTTCTTTGCTGATGATAAGATACATGATAGATCAACCCCTTGAAGACAACACTGATACAACCCCACCGCCCCCAACCTTAAACACACACAGGCTACGCCATCTATGAACTACTTGGACGAGAATTGTCGCTAATATGTACATGTACCAAGGGAATGCTGCCGGGAGGGTGGGCCGAATGGCGCAGCGTGGTCGGGCTGAATTGGAGGGGGGGGGGGGCTGGTGACCAGAATGATGGGACACGTTTATTATTTAGGCACGCCTTTCTTTCTTCAGAAATGTGAATTTTCAATAAATATTTTCTTCAAATGTTTGGGACCATGTGGCCTACCCCACCCCCCCCCCCCCCCCCGGCCTACGCTGTAGCCATGGGATGTCGCTTCCTTATTAACATTTAGTTTATTGCTTATGTCATTTTGACTTTTTTGGTATTATGAATAGCGACTCTCTCGTAGCATTATGAATAGCGACCCTCTTCTCCTATTATGAATAGCGACCCTCATTTCGTATTATGAATAGCGACCCCCTACTCCTATTATGAATAGCGAACCTCATTTCGTATTATGAATAGCGACCCCTTTCTCCTATTATGAATAGCGACCCTCATTTCGTATTATGAATAGCGACCCCCTACTCCTATTATGAATAGTGACCCTCTTCTCCTATTATGAATAGCGACCCTCTTCTCCTATTATGAATAGCGACCCCCTACTCCTATTATGAATAGCGACCCTCTTCTCCTATTATGAATAGCGACCCCCTACTCCTATTATGAATAGCGACCCTCTTCTCCTTTTATGAATAGCGACCCCCTACTCCTATTATGAATAGCAACCCTCTTCTCCTATTATGAATAGCGACCCTCTTCTCCTATTATGAATAGCGACCCCCTACTCCTATTATGAATAGCGACCCTCTTCTCCTATTATGAATAGCGACCCCCTACTCCTATTATGAATAGCGACCCTCTTCTCCTTTTATGAATAGCGACCCCCTACTCCTATTATGAATAGCGACCCTCTTCTCCTATTATGAATAGCAACCCTTTTCATCGATTATGAATAATGACCCTTATGAATAATGACCCTTATGAATAGCGACCCTCATTTTGCATTTTGAATAGCGACCCTCATTTCGTATTATGAATAGCGACCCTCATTTCGTATTATGAATAGCGACCCCCTACTCCTATTATGAATAGCGAACCTCATTTCGTATTATGAATAGCGACCCCTTTCTCCTATTATGAATAGCGACCCTCTTCTCCTATTATGAATAGCGACCCCCTACTCCTATTATGAATAGCGACCCTCTTCTCCTTTTATGAATAGCGACCCTCTTCTCCTTTTATGAATAGCGACCCTCTTCTCCTATTATGAATAGCGAACCTCATTTCGTATTATGAATAGCAACCCTCTTCTCCTATTATGAATAGCGACCCTCTTCTCCTATTATGAATAGCGACCCCCTACTCCTATTATGAATAGTGACCCTCTTCTCCTTTTATGAATAGCGACCCCCTACTCCTATTATGAATAGCGACCCTCATTTCGTATTATGAATAGCGACCCTCTTCTCCTTTTATGAATAGCGACCCCCTACTCCTATTATGAATAGCGAACCTCATTTCGTATTATGAATAGCGACCCTCTACTCCTATTATGAATAGCGACCCTCTTCTCCTATTATGAATAGCGACCCTTTTCATCGATTATGAATAATGACCCTTATGAATAATGACCCTTATGAATAGCGACCCTCATTTTGCATTTTGAATAGCGACCCTCATTTCGTATTATGAATAGCGACCCTCATTTCGTATTATGAATAGCGACCCTCTTTCTGTGTTATGAATACTGACCCTTTTGTAATATTATGAATAGGGACCCTTATGAATAACGACCCCGATTTCGTATTATGAATAGCGACCCTCTTCTAATATTATGAATACCGACCCTCTTCTTTGATTATGAATAGCGGTCCTTATGAATAGCGACATTGACCCCTTCCCTACACTCCCCTGACCTCTTTTTGCCAGAAGACAGGACATTGTTGATTTGGCTTTAATTTGAATTTTTCCTATTTAAGCGGAATTCTTGATCGCCAGGTAATAGATACTCTACGAGAGAACAACGAAGAGCGCCATCTCTCAGTTTAAGTGTTTTATTGAAGAAAAAAATATTATTATTTGTGCGTGTGAGGAGCTACTTCCTCGTCTCTCTCTCTCTCTCTCCCTCTCTCGTTTCTGTCGATGGTCTACTATCTTATAAAATTTCGCATATTCATTTCAAAATATAAGGCATGAGGATCCCAAAAATACATATTTCCAATCAATATTTTAAACACTCTTATTATATTCCACGTATCATCAAGGACTGGAACTCACTACCCCCGACATCCAAAGGATCTCAAACATCGACACCTTCAAACTACAAGCAACCAACTTTTTCCGCAACCAAGACTCAAGCAACAAGGACTAAATAAGCAACAGTGCGCACCCCCTCATCCTCTTCATTTGGTTCCTATAACTGGACGTTGAGGAATATACGATGAAGTGTATTATATTAATTTAAATAAACTTCGAAATTGTTGCTAGTTCCAAGAAAATAGACGATTCACTTCCTCTCCGCTATAAATACAAATCAGGGTTCAGAAACGAGATTGGAAGGAACTAGGCCTACTATAGTATGTTCAGGGAAGAAATGGCGTTGCTTTGCTGCCCTCTCCCCTCAAATGACAAATCATACAGCTCATGTTAGAGTATTATAATACCCTTGTTCCACACGTCAACATATATTTGTCACCTATTAGATGTAGAGTGTAAAAGTGCAAACTATAATGACCCAAAATCCAGATCACTGCTCATTTGAATCCGTGTCCCTCAGCCCGGTGTGCCCGTAGAGCTGTGGCTAAGATGTCTCGCTGTGAAGTGGCCGAGAGTTAACCGAATCAAATGGCGAGTTCTTTCCGCTGCCCAAGGCGAGCCAAAGGTAAAAATGAAATGAACTTATGCTGAATCAATCTCCCCCTAAGGCGTGAACATCATGCATTGATTAAACAGAAGGGAAAAGGATGTGGAAATAATGATACCAGAAGTCACTAACGAAGAAAACAAAAAATACAAAATAAACAAACAAACAAACATAACTATTTTAAGAACGAAGAAGGTACGTGTATTTCAAATTGAACAAAATCAGTTTTCCATGAATCCACTCATTATAAAATCAAATCAAATCAAACTAAACCAATTTGTTTAAGTGAAATCCCAAAGGTAATATGAATAAAACATTGACAAAGATTGGTTATAGCCTATAGGCCTATATTATTATTAAGGGTGGATTCATCAGTAAAATTATTTAACAAAAGATTTTGTCACTTCATTTCGTCATAAAATAATCGTAATCCTGGCTATTGTCGACATAAGGACCCCTCGTTGAGTTATGCTTTCTAAATAAATGTATATTTCCCGTGCTTTAAATGGATTTACACTTGTCGAAAAAAAAATACAAAAATAAATCAAGCGCCCAAACTGAAACAGATTCGGCTCAAGTCTCCACATTCATGAATCTAAACAATGAGTTTTTCCTTGATCTAAACTAAGTAGCAGAACTATCATCTCTGTGTAGGTAATTATTATCGTTCTTCTCATTGTCATTATTATTATTATTATTATTTATATACTGCGCTTTTCCCAAAGCAGCCCAAAGCGCTTACAACAAGAAGAATCCTACAAAAAAAGAAAATGAAAACTTACAGAATCCTAAAAATCTGGATTACAAAACAGAAATGCTATAAGTCCCTTTTTGAATGAAGATTATATATTATAGTGTGGGTGTAACGAGTGTGGTTCTGCTTTATTGACGCTTTTACTTCAGTTTGGAATATATCTTATTTTTTTATTTTAAAAAGGGAAGAAAAAGGTAGGAAAGGAAAAAAAAAGGCTCTTGTACTATGCCCGTGCGTTGTAGAGATCGAAACGGACTATGATTGTGTGTGTGTATTGGGTTTTTACAGACGTGTATCAATCAGATATGATTATTTACGTCTGGGGACCGACCTTTAAACGTCACCATCCGAAAGACGTGACTCAGTTTCGAACCTGCGTCCTCGGCTGAATCAGTTTGTAACTTCCACTTTTAGCTGGATTAGCTGGATGACATATTCAGGAATGTAGTCTATATTCCAGCCACTACAGCTTTTTCTCTGCCATTACTGCTTATAATGAAAATGAAATAATCCTAGGCCTACATGTAAGCCTTTAGTACATGCTCGAAGCCATGTTTGTGGTGGATCCATGATGATGAGATGCTGATATGACTGACAATGAGCATTGTTACATTTCAATTAGCACGTTGGCATGGCAACAAGACGGGGGATTAAACAATCAGTGGGTCTCCGCTCTTTCCCACGCTCTGCGACGCTTGAGCGCACTGATGACAAATACTTGACATGTATTAATTTTTCAATAAATGGATATGAGGGATAAATACCCTCAAGGCACAAACTGTGATCAATATATAGACTTCGTGATGGAATTTGATTTAAAAGGATGTGTTTTTTATTTTAATGACTGGAAATATATGTGTCATCTGCAGGAAAATAGTGGCATGATCAAAAAGAGATGAATAAAAGCCTAATTCGAATATTATATCTGGGCCACCGACGAACAATATTTGATCAGTATTACAAACCGCGCTTTGGAACTTGATTCACTTCAGAGTAATTTTGTTTCCTTTTTCGAGTATAGATAATTGCATAAGATCGGTATAGTAGCGTCTCAAAAATGATAACAATTGGGTAAAATATCTTTACCCTCCCTCCCCCGGGAAGCCAAAGAAATCGATGATAAAATAATAAACTTCGTGTGGAAATCTGATTTGAGACAATTTCTTCTTTAATAAATGCAACTATACATGTATGTGTTAATTTGCAAAAGGGATAGTCTCGTATCGGACAATGGACTATAGAGGGAAGTGCGAATAAAGTGAAAATTCAAGGCTGTACTAAATGTTCCTTTTTACATAAGCTGACGGGATGTAACGGGACATCCTCGAGAAGAGGAAAGAAGGAGAGAGAGAGAGAGAGAGAGAGACAGAGACAGAGAGACAGAGAGAGACAGACAGAGAGAGAGAGAGAGGGAGAGAGAGAGAGAGAGAGAGAGAGAGAGAGAAACGGCCGACCGACAGACAAACAGACAGACAGATAGACAGACCATGGGCCTACTACAGACAGAAGCTTTAAATTGACTTGGACATGGAATAGGTAGGGGAGAGCACGGGGTGGGGGGGGGGGGGGGGACTTGCGCCACCAGTGATTAAAATTAATCCAAATGACGGGCCACTAATCATTTCAAACGAAAGACCGAGACAACGCCGTTAATCGGTTCGCGATTATCCTTCGATAAGCCCATCGTACTAATGATCTTTTGTACTAAGAGACTGGTGGTATTACCCTTCATACACCTCTTATTTTTGGGATCCTTCTATATTTCAAATCCAAAGCTCATTTAAACCCTAATCCTTTGTTAATTTGGTCTTGATCATGTTGTTATTTGAGATGATTTTTCACGTTGCGGAGATTTTAGATGGCGCCTTTGGTTCCCCCTCCAGTTTTACGATCTTTTGGAAATCACTATGAACATGACTGACAAAGAAAGCGGACAAAATATACAGTTCCTCAGGTAGACAAAGGAACATCCCTTCACTGCTATTATGTAAAAATGTGTCACATGCATATTCACCTGTTCTACACATGTTTACATAATAGCAGTGAAGGGATGTTCCTTTGTCTACCTGAGGAACTGTATATTTTGTCCGCTTTCTTTGTCCATCATATTCATAGTGAATAGCTCCTGATCGACTACTCTGGTATCATATTAGGGGAACTCTATCTATTCAAGAATGATATTTACAAGCTTTGCAAACTTGATTAGAGTTAATAGTATGCGGGACTAGACCTAATTTGTATAGTGGTGTTGTTCTTTTCTTTTTGTTCTGTGTATTTTCATAGATTATTTTACATGCCATAAAGTATATCGTTTATTGTACTTTTTTGTTTCTTGAATCTACATACAATATTTTTTTGTGTGGACATTTCATGTGCCTTTTTATGGCGAATAACTGAAATGCAAAGTACAGATAAAAAACGTCATATTTCAAACCTGAATTAAAGAGAAAGTTGAGTTCTGGGGAGAGGTGAACAAAAATAATTTGTGAGTGTTTTCACTGTTAATATGCAAGTGTAGAAGAACATCAGAGAAAAATGTGCCCTGAAAAAATGTTTTCAAGAATATTAGTTCACGTCCATTGTGGCATGTCATTTCTAGGGAAGAAGAATGTTGTGAGCTTAATCTGTTCTTGGGTACAAAATATTTGAGAATTGTACATGTGCCCTTGGTAGAGGACCCGGCGAGAAAAAGAATTTTCTCGATAATTTCGATGTTGTCCATAGTTTCTTCCTTTTACAATACTTAGCTAGGCTAGAAAAACTTCAAATTAATTTTTCAGCCTACCTCCATCACCCATTTACATTTACATTACTTCTGGTATTTTCGTTGTAATACTTTGACCCCCACTCCCAATATTTTTCAATATACAGTAGTAACGTTATGCATTTTGGTTAATCAAAAGCATTTGTTTCGTTTGTATTTCCGTGTTACGTATTCTTCAAATAAACATTATAAAGATAAACATATCTCTCTCCAGGGGCGGCGATCCCGGGGGGAAGGGGGGGGGGAGACGTCCCCCCCTGAAAAATTGAAAAAGTGAGAAAAAAAGTGTATAGCAAATACTGACTAAAGACTGCAACAAACTTTTAGGCTCTGGAGGGCCCTAAAGTGCAGCGTTTAGACAAATAAAAATGCAAAAATCTTCTCGCTCCGGAGCTACGCTCCCCCGCATAATATTCTTCGAAGCGTACAGTAAATATTCTAGAAAAATGAAGTGTAAAAAAGGTATATTGCTTGTTTTTATACTATTCTTTTGCTAATTAAAGTATGTAATTTGTTAATACAAAAAAACTTCAAAAACCTGTGAGGGGATAGTCACTTCCGTAACCTCTACCCCTATCGTTCACTTTGCACCCTCGCCTTGGCGTAATGATGAGGGGGGCTTGGGGGCAGTTGCCCCCCTAATAACATTCAAACTTGATTTATTTCTAACTCGATACCAGTGATTTACAAATGTTGCTGAAATGGCATGGTCTTTCCCTGAGCTTCTGGGGGCTCTGCCCCCTGGACCCCACCAAGGGCCCTATGGCTGGCCCCTGTTTGCTCATCTGACCGTGATTGAATGCGTAAAACCCTGAGCTTCCGGGGGGTCTGGACCCCACCAAGGGCTATAAGACGAGCCCCTGGATGCTCATATTAAATGCCTAAAACCCTTGAGCTTCATGGGCCTACGCCCCTGGACCACATGCCAATTTACGCTCCACTTGCTATGCTCGCTTTGCTCTACCTTATAAAATACCTTAGCCTCCCCCTCTATGAAAAACGTTCCGCGAGGCCTGCATGTACAATGTTAGAGTGGGGATGCAGATTTTGTTCCCCCCCCCCCCCAACGTTTTTGTTCAATATACGCCACTGCTCCCCCGTCCCTCGCATTTCGTCCCCCCGGTCATGAAAAGAAATCGCCGCCCCTGTCTCTCTCACCCACTCTACTCTCCCACTCCTCTCCTTGCTCGCTCTCTCTCTCTCTCTCTCTCTCTCTCTCTCTCTCAGAGAACGATCGTATTATTTTCCATTCCAAGTCCCCCTCCCCCTCTTCTTTTTTCTCTCTACCATTTCTTTCCCTCCGCATTCACCAGTCGATCGCGTGGGCACGTGACTCTCGTATATTGGTCGCTGTGAATATTACCCATAAAATATATCATTAGTATGATGGATAACGGATGTGACGGTAATGATCATGATTATTTTCATAATGTTTTTACTACGTGCCACAATCAAAGCATTAATTAATGCTTCCACATATTAACAAGATGGTTATAATACTAAAACTATGGAAATTACCATTGGATTGTCAGCAGCTGCGCAGTTGTTCAGTCATGAGGGCACCAGTGATATACCTGAATGGGACGCGACTTCACGCGAGGGATCAAAGCAACCGAGAGCATCGAGTCATCTTCAATTGTCCTGTTTTCCTTTCCCTTCCATTTTCTTCTTTCTTTCATTCTTTATTTCTGTTTATCTATCTTTCTTTCTTTCTTTCACTTTTTCTTTCTCATTTTGTTTTGCCATTCGAATGGGCGCGTCATACTCATAGTTCAATGTCTCAGCCCCCTCCCCCTACATCCGTAACTATGTCAAATATGTGTGGGTTGACTTGTGATGATCTAACGCAATGTTTATTTTCAGGAAATAATAGGAAATCGTATCCAGTAAAAAAATAAATTTCACTTCGCGCGCAAACGATCACATGTATCAGTACTAATACCCCCATAACAGGATGCGATATATGAACGTTGCTATGGTTTCGGTATACTGATGCGTTCCAGACGTCCCCCCAAAAAACCAACAGTTTTTAATTATGACTCGTCCTGTTAATCCTCTAAATGTGTTGGGCAGAGGCGGGAGCATTATCGCCGAGCGTTTCGGGGAGGACGCGCGGGAGCGTGGGAAAGAGCTGGAGGAAAAGCCAGGACTTCATTACACAGCTGCCAGACGGCTAGTGAATGGAGATGCGATGAGCCCATGAATAGCCCTGGATATCTGCTCGTGGGCTGTGGCTCCTGGCTTGGCTTATAGGCTACACGCACAGACTCTAACTTGATAGTTTACCAAAATTTCTAAGACCTCGAGCAGAGCCTCGATCTGTTAGAGCGGCTAAAGTACAATGCCTATTGTAGTCTCGAATAGTAAATCTAAGTATGACAAGGTGTGTGACAAAATATCTTTTTTTTAATAATTATTTTTGCCAAACAAAGGTAAATGGCAAACAACGGTCTGGCAACCTATAGGCCTAATCTAACCCAAACGCATGACGTGATGCATGGAGTCTTGTAACTTTCGTGGTATTTAGGAAAGGGTTTCGTGGAATACAATGTAATGACGCATGTATGCTCAGAGAAAAAGAAAGAAGAAAGAAACAAGGAAAATGACTGGTTACGAAAAAGAAGACCGGAGGGATATATTGGATATGAGGAGGAGAGAAGGGGGGCGTACTAGAGAGAGATGTGGGGTAGATGAGACGATAAGAGAGGGGTGGAGAAGGATACTGGGCGTCGAGAAGGATACTGGGCGTCGAGGGGCGGTGTAATAAATTTTGTATTTGTAATGCATGTATAGAACCTTTCTGCTAAATTGTATATTGCTCAACAATAAATACTTTAGAAAGAGAGGATACCGCATAGCCTACTCATGTTTGCTTCATTTCGGCCTATAAATCCGCTATTGATTTTTCTGAAAAGATTCACCGTTTGACAACAGATCCTTAACCGTTTAATCGAGATAAATCCCTTGCATAGGCTTTACATAGTCACAATTAGCTTTCAGGCAGGTGTGAATCGATTTCCCCCGGATTAAAGTTAATCCATTTTTAATCGGCTACTTTGAGGATGTTGAACTTTGCCTGTTGTGTTCCTTTGATCAACACGCGTATCAACAACATTAATGTTATTCCTTGGCAGTGAGAAAAACTTTTGAGTCGGAGAGAACGTAGTATCATTTAGACCGAAGGTATATTATTCTGTAGACCGCTATTCCAGGAAGAAATCAGTATCTAGACATTGGTAAACCAATATCATAGTCGTAGGTGGAATACTGGGTTGATTTAAATGATTAAATATGTATACCAGGATGTTGTGGTGATAGCTTACTTTAAAAAAAAAAGTATCTTGAATAAACCAGAAAGTAGTTCCGTCGTTTATTGAGCCAACCCTAACTTAAAGGTACTATGTCCCATTTGCAGGCAAGAAAAATGAAAACGTTAAATTCTGACGGCATTTGAAAGATAATACTAATTTAGAACTTCCCTTAAAAAAAGGTGGGGCTTGTAAATGTCTTCAAATGGGAAAATAACGACTATTAGTTGTCAAATTGACTTAGGAGCTATATAGCCAATAAGTAATAGTCTTGATTTTCAGACTATTGTACCGAATGGTCATAAGTTTTATGCTGCGCAAAGATTCAATCAGTTTAATTTCGGCCATCACAAGAAGTGGGTTGTTGATGTAGACAAAATGCTCATGTATCATTTACAACTCATTTTATGTATGTAATTACCAAAGAAGAAAAAGAGCCAGTCAGTCACTCAATAGTGTCTGATAGTAAAATCTAGCAAGTAAACGGGTTTCTTTGCATAATTTGAATATTTGGACACTGCTAACGTTTAAATTTCACAGATAGGACATAGTCATGACATATTCATAATTCCTGCAAAGTTCTACAGAATTTGAGGTTAGCTGCAAAAGGTACATAGTACCTTTAAGTCCAATATACAGTCATGATGCAGAAAACTTGATTTTGTACATTTTCTCAATAACGACATGGTTGAATATGCAAGCCAAGCCACCCAATGCGCCCCCTTCTCTCTCTCTCTCTCTCTCTCTCTCTCCCTCCCCCTCCTCTCTCTCTCTCTTTCGATCTCTCTCCAATCTCTCTCTTTCTACCCCCCCCCCCCTCCTCCTTCTCCCCTCCTATCCTCACATCGTGCATGACCATCGAACATTAACCAATGAAAATAAAAAGTACAATAAATCATTACTACGATTGATTTTAAGAAACAGAAATTGTAAGATCTTTGGGAGGCAAAACAGTATTCTATATTTCTGCATGAATGTTTTATTCATATAATAATGCATCATCTACCATAGCTTGACGGTGACGACGACTGTGATGGTGATGATTTGTAATGATGATGAGGAGGAGGAAGAAGACGAGGATGTCGTTTGATGCGGATGATGATGATGACGTTGATGGTGATGATTTGTAATGATGAAGAGGAGGAGGAAGAAGAAGACGAGGATGTCGTTTGATGCGGATGATGATGATGACGTTGATGGTGATGATTTGTAATGATGAGGAGGAGGAGGAAGAAGACGAGGATGTCGTTTGATGCGGATGATGAGGATGACGTTGATGGTGATGATTTGTAATGATGAGGAGGAGGAGGAAGAAGACGAGGATGTCGTTTGATGCGGATGACGAGGATGACGTTGATGGTGATGATTTGTAATGATGAGGAGGAGGAGGAAGAAGACGAGGATGTCGTTTGATGCGGATGATGAGGATGACGTTGATGGTGATGATTTGTAATGATGAGGAGGAGGAGGAAGAAGACGAGGATGTCGTTTGATGCGGATGATGAGGATGACGTTGACGGTGATGATTGTAATGATGGGGAGGAGGAGGAAGAAGACGAGGATGTCGTTTGATGCGGATGATGAGGATGACGTTGATGGTGATGATTTGTAATAATGAGGAGGGGGAGGAAGAAGACGAGGATATCGTTTGATGCGGATGATGAGGATGACGTTGATGGTGATGATTTGTAATGATGAGGAGGGGGAGGAAGAAGACGAGGATGTCGTTTGATGCGGACGATGAGGATGACGTTGATGGTGATGATTTGTAATGATGAGGAGGGGGAGGAAGAAGACGAGGATGTCGTTTGATGCGGATGATGATGATGACGTTGACTGTGATGATTTGTAATGATGAGGAGGGGGAGGAAGAAGACGAGGATGTCGTTTGATGCAGATGATGATGATGACGTTGATGGTGATAATTATGAAGTGATAATGACGGCGGTGGTAATGATGCTGAGTTTTTCATGATAGACAATCAAAAATCTTAATCACTGCTACGGATTCAACTTGATTTCTTGAAAGCTTTGCTTTTCTTTAAGGAAAACATATCACTATTTCAACAAACACTGTAACTACACTGTTGGTCATAATGGTGAAATAATTATTTTTACCCCAAATTATTACACACATGCTTTAGCAGTCACGCAAACCAAACACTCCCCCATTGTCATTCAATAAAATCTGAGAATGTATACTATTATCTAGATCTATTAGGAATAAATCATTGTCAAAATCATTCAATAACTTGGGGTAAAAATAATTATTCCACCATTATAACCAACAGTGTATGTGTAATCAAATTTTGTTTCTTCATACATGAACATCATCATAATCATATAAACATGAAAAGTATGACTCGTCTTTAATTTATGAAATTGTATGATTTTATGAGTCAAAATGGCTCATGGGGGGGGGGGGGTAGTTCGAGTAATACATTTCCTTTATCATTATAATTACTTAGATAGCTTTCATATTAAAATCTGCCTCTATTTACCATATCAATCGAAAAGTTACGTGGCCAAAACAATTACAAGAGAGAGAAACTAGAGACCCGATTAGAATCAGATTATGAACCTACTCGCACGTTTCAAATTAATTTTTAAATGACATCTGGTAGACGATGTAAACTGATCCATACTATTTGAAAATATATATATAAGATTTCTTTCCTGACCGCATATATAGCAATTTCATATAGTTGCGTTCATTAATTTTCTTAATTATTTTTGACCGCGATAGGGTGACAGGTAAGAATAGTACGTAATGAGATTGATGACATTTATCTCATTACAGGATATGCAAACGTAATTACGAAACAACCAGAAGAACATAAGAGGAAAAGTGAATATAAATAACTACATGTATTTCATTGACAATATACCGCGGACTCTTTTTTCAAAACAATTTCAAATATTTTAAAAGTGCCCAATATAGATAATGAAGATCACTTCTAAAAGTAAACAGTTAACAAAGTAGATAGATGATAAGTTCTTATTTTGCGTTTATATAATGAGTAGTTATACATTAAAAGGATCAGAGTATACTGCACTTTACTTATAGCTACTTGCGCCCTCTATATAGCATACAACGCCTAAGCGGTGCCCGTTGGTCCCCCATGGTCCCCTTTTTCTTATGTTAATTGAGAGCTGAGTTGATGAGATAACCACCTGTCAGTGACCATGCAGTGAGGTATAATCCCTCCTGGCCAAACTAATGCAGATACACCCCGTTCTTGAAACAATGAAAGAGAAAATGATGGCGTAATTATGAAATCCTGAAATGAAACAGTAATTTCAGATTTTAGTTTTGTCAAAAAGATTATTTCTAATGACAATGACAATTCCAAAATCATTGAAAGGCAACGGGCTTGCTCTGCCCAGTGCCCAGACGCCCCTACGTTTCATGGAGAGGATATACATTATGATTAGAAGCTCCCCAGAAGTGCTGAAACAATCTGTAGGGCGCCACCTTGGTCTGCCTTTGCTTACCTCTCCAAATGGAAAAATGACGTCCCTGGTGAAGACGGGATTATAAGTCTATGTATTTTGGTAGATCTATGAAGTTATTTCGGGATATTCTAAATGTGTTTTGGATGAAAAATATAGAGGGGGACAATTACTGGGAAGAACTAAAGACGGGCAAATAATTATGATGGAAAAAAAGATGGGTTTAGAAAACAGTAAGAAATGCGAGAAAAATTGAGAAGAAAATGTAATTTCATGCACTTAATGAGATGGAGATGGGAACAAATACACACACACAAGAAAGAGAAAAGGTATTTTAGATACAAATAATGTTGATGTTGAAGTTTTATCTCAGCGAAATATCATTTGTCAAATGATTTTTTTAAAGTCCTATTGGGTAGCCCAACGTTAACGTTTTAAATATTTCTGTCTAAGAAGATCAGTACGATTGTGATGTAATTCATCAATGGAAGAAATTTTCTGTTTCTTGCTTCAATTTACCATTCATCGTGAGTTATTTAGAGGAAAGGGCGTTATCAGTGCCGAAAAAAAAATCCATGAACACGTCAATAATTAACATACATGTAGAGCAAGCTCTATGGTTGTTTCTCTTTTACTACTGTAGGCCAGATAGCGAAGAAGAAGAAAAGGAGAGAGAAAAAAGCAACAACAAAATGTATAATAACTTTTCCCAGTCGTGATCGTATCAATCAATGCTATAAACTTTTAATTTCATTGCTAACCAGAATTGAATGATTTTTCATTCTTTTCTTGCCTTCTACCAGTTTGATACAAAGTTGTAACTTCAATTAGGCCCTACAGTTAGTTCTGCGTAGTGCCATATTTTGTCGATTGCTAGCTAATTTGTGTTAACTCCCATTTCCGCCATTTTTCAGCAATAGTTTTACAAGTAGCTTTTTGGTGTCAAAACCCGGAAGGAATTAATGAGCGTGTGAAATGGAAGACATTGCCCAAGAGAGGCCTAATATCTCGGAATCGAAATGAATTGGGATTACTAAATAATGAATGAGGCAGGTACACGGAGAAGCAATTTTCGACAACCATGAACTGGGCGTGGATGTGTAGGCCTATATTAGAAAGAACATAAAAATGCCTATTATATCCAAAAGCACCAATTTTTTTTTTTCCCTTTCTCATTTTATCATGCCGGTGGAAAGGATATGAGGTGCGCAATACAGCGTCTGATTTGTAATATCCTCCTTGGTCTGATGAAGAAAAAAACCAGGCATCAAAGTATGAACTTTGCTGGGTTTTTTTCTCAACTATTTTATCGGGGAGCACGAAGAATTTGAACATCGGTGTACACGATGGCGAGAAACATAGACCTGGCTGGGGTCTTGGACCTCATTTTGATGATATCCTAAGTCAGCCGAAATCATTTGGGAAAATTCATTGCGAACCATTGGAATTTCCATTCTAAACAATATTTCAATGTCAAGTTCTTGGACTTAATTCCTATACATACTGGCATAAGGGGCTTTTGAAAAGATGATAGAGAATAGAGGAATTTAGGTAATAGCCTTAGGCAAGTCCATAATTTGTCACAAGATTTACTCGTTCTCTTGTTGCAGTTTGTGACCAAAAACCACTGCACGTGTTAGGAAAACTTGTTAACAGCGGCCGAAGGAAAAACGAACGACGTCCCCACGTATACCCAAAGCCTCAGACTCCCATTCACGATATGAATTTGTTGAGTCGGTATATTTCAAGATGAAGAAATATGACTGTTGTCGCCTCACTCCCGGCGCGTGTTACCCCATGGCTGATTAGAGGGTAACTAGCGGGGGTAAGGGCGTCGCTGATCCCCAGTACACGCGACCCTCTTCCCTCATGCAGCCTTCTGCCTCTAGGGGATCTTACCCTACACCCGCAGTTGCCTAACACCCCGATAAACTCCGAAGCATGCGAGCTAGATACCCCTACCATCAAACATAAAATATGGAAAATGTGCAGCGCCAAGGCCGACCTTTGAATCCGTCCTCAAATTTTTGATCAAAATCAGACATTCTTTCTACCACTGTACAAGACTTTGCAGAGTGTAATTCGAGAAGGGAATGGGTCGGCGGGGGATATCTTGGCATGTGGATGTCCTCACCGCATCACTCCTTCAACCATTACCAGAAGAAGAAAAAAAATCATTATCTTTTAGCCCATTATACCGATTGCTTTTGTTATGAATGTTCCGTTTGACCATTCGGATGCAATTCCCTTGTAACCCTATTGAGCTTTGGTTTCATCGGCTTGACCAATTCTTTTGTGTAGTCTGGACAGAGCGTGCGGAGAAAATGGTAAAATTTGCATTTGAATAAGGGGTCTTGGGAGCAACAATGCCAGCGACGTAAACTTTTTTGTTCAACAAGTTGAGCGCGGAGGAATACCCTGTAATGGCGTGCGCCTGTTTTACACAGCCACACGCCGACCTAACTTTTTTTTCTCTAGGAACACAAAAGAAAAGACCCATACGTAATACACGCCAACGGCCCGGCCTCATGCGAACAAGTGACTGTGTGTGTGTACCGTTCGTGTGTATACCTCATCACTAGCTAGATAGAGATAGCACAAATTTGCTGGACTGTATACGGAACATAAGCTTACGGAAGCAGATACCAAACTCCTAACGTGACATATCCACGACCAGAAAATCGCCTTTTTGGATGAAATGATGGTTACCTCATGATCAACAAGACTCTTGGATTGCTATAATTTGTGAATTCGAAGATGAGGCGGACTACCCATCCAGGAATTTCTCTTTTTTATCTTCCCAAAGTAGGATTATTACTGGTGGTAGTGATCGCAACTTTGACGAGTTACTGTGTCAGTGGTAAGTTGGTCCGCGCGAGTCGTACACTTTTTTGCCATGGTTTTTTTTGCACGGTGGGTGATTGAGTTGCCCCCAATCCCCACCGATCTATGACGTTGGTGGTAGGAGCCGGTGACTTCCAAATATAACTCGCATAATTTAACGTTTAAAGTTATTACCTCCAATAGTTCTTAAGTTGGCTGTAATGTATATGCTTCCTATTAAGTGTATGATGAGTTTGAAACTTCACTGAATATATAAACTTGAGCCATGTGACCAGTTGTGTGAATATGTTTGGTTATACAGAAAATGAGGCATATATTATATGCACTGAAAATATGATGTTTGATATCAATGGCTACATTACAGTTATACAGACATGTAGGTTAGGACTCTAAGGAGGCCTTTGTGATGTATAATGCCCATAGGTGTATACTATGATACTAGTACATGGTAATTTGTATCTACGTGTACATGTGTAATGTATCTCCAATATTTATGTTTTATATTTCATTTGATTCTGAAATGTGAACTCTCCATGAACTTTAGTCTTTTAAAGGTTAAATGAGCTACTTTGCATTTGATACTTCAATAATAATTTAATAAAATAGTACTTTCACGATACATGTTTAGTGTACATCTATGTTTTTAAGGCATAAAAGCAACTACACATTATTTACTTAGACAAGCTTAGATAGACATACATGTACATGTATTAAGGAAGCAGTGAACAATTTGGTTTATATATATTTGGCTACATGTTGGCCTATGTAAACATATTTATATATTTTTGTTTAAATATCCTGTGCAGTACAAGACATTTTGTCATTTCTTTAATATTAAAAGCATTTTTTCTTCAGTGTGTATTATTTTCTAGTTTTCGCCAGATTTAAGTAACGTTTAATAGTAAGTAAGTTAAGTATGTATAATACAATTTTATTTGAAATATAACTTACATGAACAAATGAGCCAAGATTCTTGTTTAGTATAGAGCAAAATATTTCGATCGTTAAAAAAGAAACTTTTCAGGTTTTAGTCTTGGCTTGAGTAAGTTTTCCTCAGTGGAAATTATTTGATGTGTTGTTCTTGTTCCTCAGCAATCTAATTACTTTAAAAATGTACCATTGTAATTCAATGCTAATCGTTTGTAATTGCACTAATTGAGTAATTGTTGTGGGAAAAGTTTTCTGCTGTAAGCTACATGTACATGTACCATAGCAGTACATGTACATGTGCAGTCTGTAAAATGAAGGCACAAACACATTATCAGCTTAGTCTGTGCCAGAAGGGCATTGCAAATGTAGGTCCCTCCCTATACAAGTATATGAGTTAAGGCCCTTCTGTATCTCTGCAGATACAGTACTGGTATATACAGGTATTGTAATTGTAATTATTAAATGGATAATCTAATTTATCTAAACAGTAATGGCCTGGCCAGCATGTTTCCAAATTAAATTGGAGGCTGTGTTCAAAAGACAAGTTATCTCTTGTGATTTGTTTTAAGTTCAGCTGGTCGTTGTTTGGTGATGAGTTGACCATTGAGATAAGAAGATGGGCTTCTTAGTCTTATCTAGCGCTGGAATCAAGACCAGGTCTGCTGTCCGCTGAAGGGGATGTATTAAAAGATTGTGATCGTAAACAAAGCACATTGCTTTGGTACTGATGATTGGACTTTGCCAAATTGGTTTAGGAAGTGTGTTAAGACTTAAAGGGATCCGGTAACTTTGTCTCAGATTCTGAAACAAAATTCTGGATTTAGCTCATGATGCAATGATAATTATAAACCTTTAGGTCAGTCAGGATCCCCATGAATTTTACAAGCCGATCGCCCGTCTGATTATCAAGATATTTATGATTGGAATTACATATTTTGAAAACCGTTCGCCTGACGGTTTTCATAACACTACAGTCTATTGGGGAAAACGAGTATGGTAAAACCGGTCACTCAAAGATTTTTACTTTTTTGAGGCACTTCTTGATCATTTTGAAGCGCAATTTTTTTAGGGCTACAATATTACACCATATCACAGACACATATAACACGTAGGGCCGTGTATATCAGATTTAACATTGTTACACGATCCCTTTAAGAGAAAAGTGTAAACTGGATCCTTCTTTAATAGTTTGGACTTTGTGAAGTCAATCTTATTGGAATGATATGCGTTCCCTGATGTGCCGACAGCCAAGACCCACAATGCATCACCAACTGCATGATGCGCGTGTGATGATGGTTGGGCACAGGAACTGGAAATATCTCCATGTACGCCTTCACCTAAAAGTGTACACCCATAAACAAGGAACGTCCCATACGGTATGCATGTTTTTGATATTCAGTAACATGTGCTTTTCACGATTTATAATTGTTAAATTTGTTTTTTGATGTAGCCTAAAATCGCAACTTACATACACCATGTAATTATAAACAAACTTGACATACGATATGTGATAAGTATATTGTAAGTACAGTTACATCATGGTTGAATGAGTGTTGAACTAAAATAAATTTTATGATAGGAAAAAATGGGGTACACTCAAAATGATGTTTTGCATGTACAGTACAGGTACATATGTACTTGTAGTCAGGCACAGGTTAAAAAAAATGTGTAAGCCTAAGGCCAAATAACAAAAAAGAAGTGTTTCTCGTCCCGCTCGCACGCCCAGCAAAAAAAAAAAAAGGCCTATGAATACATTTTGTTTAAAATAGCTTCTAAAGTGATGCAAATTATCTGTTTTGTGCATCAGTATACTCACATACATGTAGCACAATATTTGTGACTAAATAGGCTTGGCCAGCTATATTTAGCATGGCAGCCATCTTGGAGCTAAATCCAGGATTTTGTTTCAGAATCTGAGACAAAGTTACCCAATCCCTTTTTTAAAAAGTCCGGACTAGAAACATGTTATTTTTGTTATTTTGCCTAATAAATGTTGAAATTTCAAGGAGCCACATTGTTGAATCGAGATAGAGTTGAAGGACTGAAAGGAAAAGTGAATTACATTTTAATGTCAGAATCATTGTTCTTCTTCAAGTACTGTAGGCCTACATGTACTGTACATGTATTTATTATATACAATCTTTATACATTTTATCTGCCACTTTCAGTACTTTGTGTACTCTTAAAATCAGAATATACATAAAAGAAAGCTTATGGGATATGAACATTTATTTTCACTTTTCATTTATACTCAATACAGTTTAGTTGGTTTGATTGGATGATAATGATTTATTACGTGATGAAACAGGATTGTTTATTTCCATTTTGTAGAGGGGAATTATTATTTTGGTCTAAGTGGTGGTTTTGAAAAGGTCCCTTGGAAACAGACTCATATCTGAGTGAAGTGCAAGAAGTAAACAGTAATCTTTTATGGAATTTTCAGCAAAAGAATGCCAAATTTCCCTTAGAGCTTTACCTTAAGAAATCATGATTTACTTGAGAATGATCTCTTTAGAAAGGGATTGTTAATTTCTACAAGAAAGGTGAGATGCAATAGTCATTTTGTGAATCAGATGGGTAATATTGCTCATGTCATAGATTCTTACTTAAATTGTTATTGCAAAACTTTTGTCTTCTTGATTTCAACATATGTTTTTCAAAGTTTTTCATGTACTCTACATATTTTGAATTACCTGTTTTAAGCCATTGCCTGCACAACATTGTAACAAGGTTGACATTACATGTATGTATTGTGTCGAAGCTCGTACATAAATGGTAGATGATTTTTAATAGAATTCATGCATTTAAAAAAGTATCATAACATACTGTACATGTACAGTCTAGGCCTATAGTTGGTCTATATTTAACTAAAGTTTTAAAGGTAAGTAGCAGTTTCGCTATTATGTCATCGCCATTTGTAAAGTAAATACATTGTAAGTTATTATTTTTTGATTTTCTATGGTTTGATGATGAACTTTTGCCTTCGCAGCTGGCATGCCTACGCTTTCCGCGAAATCAATTTGCGACAATGGTGGAAGCTACATTTGCATGGCTGCATGCCTTGCATGTGTAGTCAGAAAGGAGCCTGGTCTATTTCTTTTGTTTTTGGTTGCCAGATGTTGATTCTCTTGCTCGCAGAGGTGTGAAAACTGATTAGTTGTGACTAACTTTATTCAGGTGTATTAGAGAGAGGGAGAGAGAGTTTATAATGAGTTGACTGAGTTCAGATTAACACAATTTAAGAGATAATACTGATTTGATAAGGGTGCATGCATGATTGAAAAAGAAATGTTGTAGGAAATTTCTGATTTTTATAGGCCATACATGCATGAAGTTTGGTATTAAAAGGGAAAGTAGCTGCTCATTTCATCCAATAAGTTCTAGACCTATACATACATATGGGCCCCCCAATTTTTAACTGGGGACATCCGACATTTTGAAATTTAAATAGGGCTTGTGCATTCAGAATGCCCTCAAATTTTAATCATAAGTTTTCATATTTAACCCCCAGTGGAAAAAGCAAGAAGTGTGGAGCCTTGCACAAATTTGCTACCTTTCTGGCAGCTAAACCCATCTACAGGCATGCAGTTGGCTGATCGTTGTCCTAAAAATGTCAGCAGAATTCAAAGTCCACAAAAAAATTAATGGGTGTTAATCTGTAATCATTGCTGAATGTGATGATGACCTGTCCTTCGCAGGGTTTTAGATGTGTTTTTAAAAGCAATCTGCCCAATAGAAGCAGGATACTTACAGGATACTTGTACAATGTATATTGTAGCCCAACTTGGATGCACATATACCGCTATATGCAATGAGGTAGACAAACTTCCAATTAGTTATCCGGAAGGATTTACAGTGTTGTCTTGTTCTGTGCCAACGAAATCAAAATTGTTGTAGTATTTTCAGTTTGAGTATCCTTTATTTAGAAATGGTTCCTTCTTCTTGGGATGATTTACAATGTGATAAGTTCCTCTAATAGTTTAATAGTGAGTTAGTGTCTTAATTTAATACTTATTTAATTATAGTACTAAACTAAATGTACAGTATATGCAGTGTAGCTGGCTATACATTGTAGGTCTATAGTACTAGTATACATTTAACATTTAAGTCTAGAGAAGGCTTTCTTAGTTTACAAGATGGGCCTTCTGCACGACGCAAGCAGTAGAAAGCACAAGCCTTTACAACCATGTACAAAAGAAGGACTCCAGTTTATAAAACGAAGAACAATTTTCACACCTCCGTCCTTTGTGAGAGTGGTATTTGGTGATGTTTATCTTGGTGTTCCATTATGACGTGTGTGTGAAACAAGTTCGGTGAGCTGTGGGGCCAAGTGGTCCATGCTTTGTCACGCTTGTGCCATCCTTGTCTCCTGCAACCAGATATCATGGCCTGGTCCTGGACCTGTTCATATTCCGGAGTTCTAGTCCATGCTCTTCAAGAATTATAAACCATGTCACTTCTAAATGTAGTACAGTGCATGTACATGTACATACGTATAAGCCTACATTGTAGCTATTGCAGTCAGTGGGTGGTCTGTATTAGGAGTTTCAAATTACTTGAATTATAATCTTACAAAAATCACATTCTTGTTACATTAGAGGTTATCACACTTTAGTGTAACGTTATCCATCAACTACCCTGTAACTTCCCTCTTTAAAACGTGTGGTATATGATATATACAGTACGTTAGGAGGATAGGATTTAAAAAATAACATTCAAACATCAACAAGGGACTGAACCATATGTGTCCATTTAGAAGTAGGCCCATACATACCGTCATTTAAGTACAAAATCCCTCAAAAATCTTAATCGGATTGAAATTTTGAAGATAATTATTACATGTATAGGACCTACAGGTACATGTACATCGATCAGGCCTGCAGGGAAGGTGGAGAAAATGGAGACAACTTGTCAAGTTTGAATATAGGCCATCTCTTAAACTTGTTATTTGCCTTCGAACTTGCTCCATTGTCCTCTAACATCTATTTTTCTTCCTCTTTCTCTCTCTCTCCCTCTCTCTTTCTCTCTCTCTCCCTCTCTCTTTCTCTCTCTCTCCCTCTTTCTCTCTTTCTCTCTTCTCTATTCTCTCTCTCTCTCTCTCACCCACTCTCTCGCTCTCTCTCTCTCACCCACTCTCTCGCTCTCTCTTTTGTCCATCTTCAGCTCTTCATGAAAGGGTTTCAAGTACAAGCCCATTGTTAACGTGCTCAAGGGTGTCAGGTTTGCATTCTTCACGTAACGAGGCTCATGCCATACTCACCAAACCTCTCCAAAGAAGTAAAGGAGCAGAATAATATAATACCAATGTTTTTTTTTCACAGGTCTCTTTCCCTTGGTCTGTACTGGCATATTGTCAACAACAAAAGTTTGGAGAGAGAGAGAGTAGTCTTGGTTTCTCACTCTCCAGTAACTTTGTGGTGTAGTTCATGTCCCTTAATCAGTTGAAATTATAAATCATTCCATTAATTGTCAGGAATTATCTGTGTGAAACATATACAAATAGAACAGAACAACATATGTCAAGTACAAATTAAGAGTCAACTTAAACTAGCTACATGTATAGCGACTATTTTTTCTGGGAAGATATATCTCTGCTAAAGAACCCCTTTTCTTCTTAAAACATACATGTACATGTACATTAAAGGAACCTGTACTTTAAGAGTAAAGTCCACCTGTACGTACAACTGCTTTTCCTGACAGCTACATTTATGAGCAGTCTTTATGCACAGGTTACACTCTAGGATTTCATGCACAAGGTAGTTTAAATCATAACGTGAGCAAGGTCAAATCTCACCTCTAAACTCAGCTAGAAAGGTCAGAAAAGTTTTTGAACAAACTTTGCGGAACGTGACCTGTGTCTCTTGCAGCCAACCTGACGTCGTCCTGCAGAGTGGCTCACTGTTGTTCTATTTGAAATAGAAAGAGCAAGGTGGGAAACAACTAATTGTTCAGTTGACCTTAAAAACTATTTGTATTTGGATTGATCAAAAGGGCAAGAAGAAATCTGAAGATGACAAGTGAAGAATATGTGCTAAGAACGCAAACTTTGTGCGTGTTAACAAAAATGTATTGGTCTTTTCTCACTTATATTGTTATCAATTACTTGTAGTTCTGTAGAGAACTTTCTTACTTATATAATTCTTCCGTCAGCATTTATTTGAGTTGCATTTATTTTAGTTGCATTTATTTGAATACAAAAGATACATGAACATGTTCATGTACATGTAAGTTTATGAGACACATTGCATTGAGGAAACACATGTTGTTTTCTTTATGAAGTAGAATACATTTAGGTTTTTAAAACAATTCTTTGGACTCTCAGGTTCTGATGTGGTGATATTTGTTCTAACCGAGTATTTCTAGTTTTGGACATTCGTTGTTTCCTTCTCGAGCATCCTGTTTAACAACGGAAAACTCCCACGGAAGGAAATAGCTCAAATATATCCCAAGAGTTTGTCTTTGTTCACATTTTTATAGCATGATAAACTTTAATCATCACTTATGGTTCTAACATGTATATTTGTATAAATTTTGAAGTGTTTTGCCAAGAGAAATAATATCATAACTTTACGGTGATTTTTCCCACAAAGGAATATGATTGGTTTTCAAATCCACCTGAGATGATTAGGGGAAGATTGCCAATCTTTGTGCAGTCCCACTCAAGGGGATGCGTGTTAGCAGGAAAGGTTTTCCAGCTGTGCTAGTCGATCTTCTTTTAATCAAAACTGAGTTTCATAAGTCAGTCACACTTCTATACATACATGCTATACATTTACATGTTATTGTAAGGCTGTATTATCTAAGTCAAAAGGATGGACTTTTTTCGTTTCTACCGTTATAACTTTTTTTAACTTTGGAAATAATTTGAGCAATTGAGTTGACTGAGAGGTCTGGTATTGAGGGTCTTTTGACCTAGAGTACCTTTTGTGTGGACCTCCCCCTGCTGTGTAGGGAGGCACCGAGGTCTCTTTGGTTATTTTAAGGGGGCATAGCGCAACAGGGTACTACCAAACGAAACTGTGCTGGAACAGAACTTTGTCCAGCTGTAGATCTAACATTATTTGCTAATGTACATTAAGCAGTGGAAAATATATTCCCTTGTAATCTGATAAAGAAAACTGGTATGAATTTTGATATGTATCTATACAGACTATGTATACATTCTTTGTCCCTTTCTATGTTATTGTTCTTGTATTTAATGTTGAAGTTATTCTTTGCTGACAATAAACTACATGTAGGAAGAAGGAAGTATTACCTATAGATCATGTTTCATCTTAGTCACTTTTGGAAGTAGTTGAATGATTTTAGTCTTTTTCAAGCACATTTGAATAGAGATCACTTGAAGCACAATACAAAGCATGATTTTCTATACTCGAGTGTGCATTAATGTTTCTTTATCTTTTGTTCTTAATAACCGTGTAATCCAAGTTCTCTCAAGAATGGAATATATTTACATGACTGTCCCTCCATTTCAAGCTGTGTCATACTAACATTTCATGAAGTTTAACGAACCGTAATTCTTGTCAGTGAGTGTAAAATGAAAAGTATTTAGTTGTAAAGATATTTCCAATTCAATTTTCTAGCTGACTGTGTAGAATTATATGTGTAGGATTTTTTAATCAGATAAGGTTATACTTCATTATTACATCCTTTCTTTCACCCGCTCAGGTACCAGTACGTGTAGTCCCAACCCATGCAATGGCGGAAGCTGTATTCCTCCAGACACAGAAGATGGAGAGGTGACATGCCAGTAAGTAACCCTTGACCTCTCTCACTTTGAAGTTTTACACCTCACCTTTATGTTCCTGTCTCATGGTGAATTGGTGATACAATGTACAATAAGAGTATCGTCCACATTGACTCAATAATTTGTATATATATATTTTTTTTTGGGGGGGGGGAGGAGGGGGACATTCTTTTATTCCCTGATGTCAAATACCAGGATTTAAAGAAAAAATTATGAATAAATCTTCAAATAAGCTTTAAATTCTTCAAATTGGTAAATCTTTGTTAAGTGAATTATCATTGTTTATCCATCTAAATTGGCAATGCCTTAAACTTTCTTTTTTAATTTTGTATATTATAAAAAGAGCCTGACAAGCAAAATGCATGTGTTTCCAGTTTTAAGAGGGAAAACGGACTATTTTACCACTTGAATTTCACAGTCTTCAGTTGGAAAGTCAAATATATCTAATGTCTTGAACATTTTTCATAAGACACTTCCTTGTGTCGGTTCCTGTATTCATGTAGTATTTACTTACAAACGTGTAGTCTTCAATATGTGGTTTTTATTGTCCTGGATTTTGAAATCTACTTTATACAAGGCTCCATCAAAATATTATAGAGGCAGGTTTTTTTTTACCGACATTGCTACCACTGCTGTTATGTATTTTCAATTGCACCATCTTTCGGTTGAGGCGTACATGGGGCGATTTCCAGTTCCTGTACCCAAGTATCATCATGTGCACGTCATACAGTTGGTTGGTGATGCATTGTGGGGTATTGCTGTAGACACATCTGGACATTGTGAGCAGCAGATGGCAGTACATAAATCTGAATTAGAGTCAGTAGAATACCCTGCCTTTTAAAAATGTCCTAACAACACTTAGCAAGACCAAATTTACATTGTATCTTTCATGTTACATTGTTTTCAATTAACAACTCCAGGGAGTATGTTTATCTTTCAGCTGAGATACTTCATATTGGTATCCTAGAATAGAAATTGAAACAATTGCCACCTGTGGGGACATTCCATTACTATGACCCGTTTCAATCTTTAATCTTGAACCAGGATGGAAGAAGGAGCCCCCTTTGTAGCTGATAAAAATTATAATTTTCCTTGAAAGATCTTAAATTCAACATTCCTCGGTGTGTCAACTGTGGCACATGATCAGTACACATTCAAATTGCAAAACTATATCTTTTCTGTGACAGAAGTCCGTCAGTATCTCATACTCAATAAAAGGTTTTGCAGGCCATACGTGGAAGGTGACATTTTGTATTCATTATAATTTTGGCTGTGTAAAAAAAGAATTTTCCTGGAGATCATAGATAAACTATTGGGCTCTTGTGTAGCGCATATCACATTAAATCGTCTCTGCGCTTCCAAAGAGCTTTGGAAATTATTACCCCAGCTTTAGCATTTCAAGGAATTAATTCCTGCCAGGTACCCATTTACCTCACCTGGGTCGAGTGTGGCAATTGTAGACTAATGTCTTGCCAAAGGACATTAGTGCCGCGGCGGGACTCGAACCGCAGACCACTACGCCTCTAGACAATTTTTCATGATCCATAGAAACAGAGATGACTGCCTAATCTATTCAGGTGCTATGTTGGTTGAAGTATATTCTAATGTGATAAATGATCAATCTTGGAAACTTGTGTTTAAGACAGAGCAAATTCATGCCTTTTCTTGAGATATCTAGATCTACATAAATTGGAAACTCTGCGGAAACACAAAATGATAACCTTCTTGTACGTGTTTCTACAACTTGTTTTTCTCCATTCTAACTCTTCAGACATATAGCAAATTTTTGAAAGTTCTGTGAAGGTTATCATTTTCTTGTCCTGCTAATCTCTTCCTCTTCTTTTTCTGCTCTCTTTCTTGTTCTTACCTTTCACAATAATTTGCCCCTGTCCATCTTGTTGTATGTGCCTGTCAACTATTGTCCCAACGCTTTGTCACTCACAACTCCTTTTTTCTTTTGGTGTTAAAAATCTTTGCTTTGGGGATCTGTCAATCATCGGGCATCTGAGACAAGAGAGGGGGGATGAAATTTTCAGATTTTTAGTGGACTTCAAATCAGAACTGCAATTTGAGTTTGATAAATGCTGTGTTCCAGACAGGACTCAGAAATTTGTTGTGACAGTTTTTTTCCACCAACTAATTATGAGATATTGTGTTAAATGCCAGAGATGTAAACTTAAAATGTAAAGACATTGTCAATTTGTCAGTCATGTACTGAGTTTATTACCATGCCTCCTATAAACTTTTAGGGTGGAGTTTTGAAAGTAGTTTGTTGGGGTTTCCATTATGAAGGTGTTTGGGATGAGTAGGGGTGGATAAAGGCCCTTTTAGAGATTTTAAAAAAGTACTATTGGTCAGTAAAGTTGGGACCAGTTTTGATCAAGGCAGTATGTACTTGCTGGACGTCTTCTCCTTGGTGTGGAATCCATGGCCGATCAATCAGGCTGAAAACCAACTGCTTGTGAACTGTCATGGGAGTTTGGCTGATAAAATAAACATTGCATACCTCTGGGGAAAGAAAATGCATTTATTCAAAGAAATATTTCATTGCTTGGAATATTTTATTAGCAAGTAGTCTGTTTCGGAATTCTATAACGCAGATAAGTCTGAATGGGACTGTACATTTTTGTTAAATATAAGTGTTCTAGGTCTGCAGCCCAATTTGTTTCAACTTCCTGACGATACACTAGATAGTCTACTATAGATACATGTAAAAATTTGTGTATCATACTGTACGTGGGGATTTTTTTTAATGGCTCTAATTTGTGGTCTGTTCCGAAAGATAACCCACATTTTCGTTGCATTTTCTAAAGTTCATTCTTGTTAGTTTGGGAATATGATCATATGCACTTAAAAGGTCACATTACAGTTTACATAAATGTCTACCACACTTTCCTGCATTATGTTTAGAGAGAACAAACAATTGTAGTTCATTAAAGCAATGAGGAGACGGGATCAGAGAGAGAGAGAGAGAAAGAAAGAGAGAGAGCTTGATAGGAAATTAGAAATAGATAGAGAGAGAGAGGCATGTCAACAGACAACAAGGAGACTAGGTAATATAGAAGAGAGAGGGAGAGAGAGAGAGAAAGAAAGAGTGGGCGAGAGAGGGAGGTAGAGAAAGAAAACAAGAAAAAAGAAATACCCAGGAAGTGTCTCTCTCTTCCTCTCAAAGAATTTCCTGTCATTATGGCCCGACTGAATCAACTGCCACAAAGTGCACGTAAAACACCCATATTACATGTATATATATAATTGAAGGCAATTTTTTTATAGGGATATTTGACTTCAGTTAGCTGGTGTAGGGTGTTGCTCAGAAATATTGAAGGGACTTCAAGATTTCATTTGCATTGGTGCCTTATGACTTGCGGACAAATCAGAGGAATTGCATGTACAATTGTAGTTCTTAGTATCACATGCACATTTTAGAGAACAGTGACCACATCTGATCATGAGTGTGATATATTGACAAGTAGCACTCTAGACAAACACTGACAGTGGTTATTTATAGTAAAGTAGGATGAGTAATCAACTTCTGATTGCATCATCACCAAGCAAACTTCATACTGAATTCAGGCATACCATATCTCTCACTAAGAGCCAGAAGGGCGTTGCTGCACATCATTCAACACAAAGTAAACGCCTTTCTGACTTTAAAAAAAAATATCCCTGTCCCACAAGCAAACCAAGCAACAATTTATAAAGGTCATTAGTTCATTACACCATTTAGATTGGCCATTAAGAAATGATAAAATACAAAATATCATGTGTTGAGAGCCAGTAGGGCATTTACTCTGTGTAAAAGAATATATTGTATGCCTTTCTTGTTCTCAGCAGATGATATCATCCCCTGAGAACAAGAAAGGTGTTAAACACCGTCAACACTACTGGGCCAGAAGGGATTAGACCACACAGCGAGGTCACTGACAGGTGGCTATCTCATTAACTCAGCTCTCAACTAACATAAGAAAAAGAGGATCATGGGGGACCAACAGGCACCGATTGGGGAAGTTTTCTAAGAGGGAGCAAGTAGCTACAAGTAGGACAGTGGGGCTTTAAATGATCCTAACATAGAGTGAACACACTTTTTGCTTGCTTTCATCAAATGGTATCAAACGGTATTATCTGTGGTATTTTTAATGTTCTTCTTTTAATTTGGCAACGCTATGAACGCCTACATGTGACTTAATTGTCTCTTTGTCATATTCCGTGATTGATTGCTCCATTACAGGTACCTGTTTTGTGATGCCTTTCCTGTTCCTTTACATGCGATGGTTAGGGCTCTCTGTTAGTTTAACCAATCCACATGCCTGTTGTAATAATAGCTAATTAAAGTGCCTGTATCCTAAGTGTGTCTCTGCCACCTTCCCCTCCTTTCCTGTCCATATTCAACTTTCATTTTTGTCCCTTTTTTGGCTAGAAATCTACCTGCATCATGTCAATGGCAACTCTATTTTACTTGTAGCATGCATTAATTCCAACAAAGTCCAGACTCCAATGTCAGCAAAGATTTAAAGGGAAATCCAACCCAAATAGACAACTGCTCTCAAAGAAAGCAGAAAAATAAGAGAAGTAAACTGATGGAAATTTTAATTAAATCTGACTAAATTATTAAAAAGTTATGAATGTTTGAAAGTTGGAATCACTATACTCATAGGCACTTCAAAATGGCTGAAGCATAGGCTTAGTGATCTCCTATTTCAAACATTCATAATTTCCTTACTATTTGGCCCGATTTATTTCAAACTGTTGCCATTCCATTTCTTTTATTTTTCTGCTTTCATACAAATCAACTTATTACAAGAAAAATAATAATGCATGAGAGCTTTGAACAATTGTACATGTACATGTGGCTCTGGAAAACTTAAAACAAAATTGGTAAAACAAAAATGAATACATTAGCATGCACAGCATATCCAAATAGTGCATCTGTTAACAATATAAAAACAGTTACACAATCAAAAGTGAAAACAAAATAATTGACGTATTGATTTTTCCCCTACATGTATATCTTATTTCCTCTGCAATATTATGCATTCTAGAATCTAAGGCTAAGATGCACATTGTATTTAACATGAGACGATGTGTCTCTCATAACATTTTACTTATCAGAATTAAGGATTCTGTGGTTTCATTTACAAAACAGAAAGCATGTGTAGTAGCTGTCTAATGCTTTATTTTTTCAATATCATAAGATACCCTATACCAAATATGTTTTGAGAACTGTTTGATCTTTACTAAAATTTCATAATATTTTAAAGTATAGATGAGCTCCTGTTTGCAAACATTATTGTAAGCTGTGAGTTTGATAGATAATTCCATCCATGATTGGCAGTTGTAGGTTTGCATTTTACCAGTAGTCCTACACACATGTAGATATTGTAATTCTGCCAGCTTATAAATAATAAGGGCTTTTTAAAGTATAGTAATTCAATTTGCCTTGGAAAATTCAAGTGCAATTCATCTATAGTCATGTGATCATCACAGAATTTGTAGAGAAGAATCTTTTGAAGAAAAAAATGGTTGCAGCACAGCTATACAATGCAGTGTATTGTATGTACTGTTATTCAGTGCTTTTCTATGATGTGTTAAAAGGTAGCATTTCATCTGTTAGAGCAAGAAAGGTACCAACTCATTAAAAAGAATAATTTAATGCCCTTTTGGGTTTTAGACTCTTGGTAGATAATTTTGAAAAAGTTTCTTCAACATATTTTGGCAAAAAGTCAAACAGTCAATCTACATGTAGTGAATTCGATGAATGTTGTTTAGTATTTGATGATTTTACAAAATATTGTAATGATGCATTCCACATTTTCGAAAAACTGAAATTCAATATAATTCTGAAGCCGTATCTCACCAGTATCATTTACTTGCAAAAATGTCATGTGCAAAGTGCTGAAACTAAAGATATTTTTTTTATCATTCTAGAGATGGCAAAATGAAAAGTATTCACTTTCCAAATGAATCAAGCATGCACAACATTGCTTTCATTCTGACCTTCTTGGCAATATCTGTAGAGTCCTCTCAATAATGAAATGGAAACCTGCATAACACGAACAAAATACAACCTCCTATCTCATGAGAAAGATGTTGAGATTCCAAAAGAAGGATCCATTTATGGAGGATTGAGAGTTTGATGATCGTGGAACAAGTTTGAAGGGGGGGGGGGGTGGAGTTGAACAGTTTAAGGAGACCAATGCCATGCATTTCATTGCAGTAATCAAATTCACCTAGCCTATCAGAAGACATCAGGAATAATACTTTTGATTTAGATTTACAAATGCACCATTCTGTCACCACCTCTATTGGCTGTGGGAAAAGTTTTCAACGTTCTGAAGTTGTGTAAGACCTCGCTCTTTATCGGACTTGTGTAGGTCCTTAACCAGAGTGGCATGGTGGTAACTTCTGCTATCGTTTACTTGGTAACGACTAAAGTTAATTATAGCCAAACCTCACGATCCTGTACATCTAGCTTTTCAACATCCTCGTTTCCAGAAAATACACAAATATCTGGCTTCATCATCAAAATGCTTATGTATTGGGGGAATCAGAAAGAATTTTTGCTTTGACACACAAAAAATATGCTAGAATTTGTAGAATAACTACTGTAGCGGTGTAAAATTGCAGGGTATGTCATCAAGAAACACCTTAAACGCAGGAGTAGCAACAAGTTGGCAAGAACAAAGCAATTAAGGATAGGTGTGCAGAAACTATTAGCGTCAGAGATCACTCAATACCTTACTAAGGTGTGTTGGAGGTTTAAAGAAAGTAACAGTTAACTTTAGAGACGATTGAGTTCTGATAAAAATGGACAAATGATTTTTGAGCTTTCTAATTCTTTTTTATTCCCCATGTGGAAGGATTTCACAGTAGTAATATGACATACATAAAAAAAGCATTTTTCCTAACGTACGTTACAAGAAATAGTTTTAAAAATTTGGACCTATTTGATGCCACATGTTTGTGTAGTCCCATATCTCCATATCTGTGTCTGTTTAGTGCTTAACTTGTATGTGATGATTCAAAAACCTCAAAATAGACAATTATTGTCATGTTTTGTCATCGCTCTTTCCCCCAATAAGCTCTGTGCACATTGAAACTGCCTGACCCGTAATCAACCTTCTCTTTAATCCTACTTCCCCATCAGAAGGACCTGTAGGTTTCAGGTCTGTCATCAGGGTTCAAAACGCCCACCGATGCTGCGTCCCTGCATAAACACTCCAACTCCACTCGTCCAGGAGTGGGGTGGGGATTTTGGCGGGAAGCGGGGGATCATTCTGCCCCCCACTTTAACGCTATTAAAAGCAGGTCAGTCCTTTGCACCCCAGTCAAATAGGGGGTGAGGATAGGATGCCAGCCCCTGATGGAAAAAGATCTGACTTAACGATGTTAGAGAGAGAGTGTACAGGGATGATGGATATGAAATTCTAGGGCGACACGTTAAGTTCACTATACAATGGCAGTTGTGAACTGGTATTATAGATTATTATTTGTGTTATGATAAGATACACATACGCATGTATACTGCTGATGAGAATCTTATTGTATCAGTCTGGAAATTAAAAGCTTGTGGATTGATGACCGGTTCCCAGAACTCTCGTAGAGTTGATTCAAATATATTCCATCCATGTGAAATTGGGAATGAATCTACTTGTACATGTTCAGTTGTACCGGTATTCTTTCTGCATCGGTATCAATTACTGAGTAATAATTACTGAAATAATGTTTATCGAAAGATGATCACAATATTGTCTTGACTACAATCATCCAATTTGTAACCCTTGGTTAGTCATATGTAGAAGATAGTTATCCGTCCTCTTCGTTTCGTGATAATGATCTACATGTAGAAAGATCATGTGCAGTTCCCATATCAGTCTTTTGGAGATCTTGGCAGATAACCGCCATTACGTTTTCCTGATGAGATATCTTTTTGTTTCCTGCCTGAATCGGATCCACAAGTCTGAAAATACTTTGCTACATGTATCAAAAAGTGTCTGAACTCTGGTCATCAGATAAGGTATGACTTATTCAGCTCAAATACCTCATAGCTCATGTTTTTTTTCATCCCCCGATTGTAGGGCTTCATGAGCCCCATTATATTCACCCATAGCGGAGTGTGGGAAAATGAGCGGCTCTGACGAACTTTTCACACCCCATCTCCCAATAAGAAAGGGCTTTGGTTCTGCCTGAAAAGGCCCAATAGCGTTGGGAAATAAATTTACTTATTCAGTGTGACAACCATTATTTTCTGTCCTTTGTTTGTGTTTAATATGATATTTGGTTCTCATTTTTCACCCCATTCATCGCGCCCGGGAACCCGTTGCATTTGTGTTGCCCATTTGGATTGTAGTCAAGTTCAAGTATGCAACTCTTACCTCTGCCTCAAAAGAACTACCTGCATGAAGCCAATGGAAAAGTTGGCCTCAGACCGATACATTTGTGCGATACTCCTGCCTTTGATTTGCCGATTACAAATAAATATGCTTTTGCCTTACTGACACAGAGAAATATTCAATTTGTAAGCTGACGAGGTGCTGATGTATTCCCAGTCAGAAATTAAGAAATTTAAAGTTACTGAGATTTGTACATGTAGACCACTGATCATCAATTTCACCTGTATGGCTTTTGTCCTCAAAAAAGATTACTAATGGATTAAACTCTCTTGCATTTAGGCCTACTGAGAATTTATGAGAGAACTTTTCTCTTTTTTAGTTATAGTGCACACACACTAATAAAATTAGATATCTTCATTAAAATGTGTTCTGATGGTTCAGTTACATATTAATAATCAACTTAGAATAAATGAACAAAATGGACACATCAAATCAACCCTATATTGAGTCACTATTAATGAGCTCTGCGCAACAGCAACACAATCGTCCTCATTAAGCATAGAAGAAGGAAAAACTCAGTCATAGTTTCGTCAAATCGTGGCAATAACATGTCAACAATTGCCAGCGAATTTACACTTGTGGATTTGTAATCAGGTTTCAGCCTGGCCAAGGCTGTCCCAATTAAGCCTCCAGTTGCCATTGGGCTCCTACCCCTGTAGTGCTACCAGTGATGTCGACGCCCAATTACTCTACCACCACCAGCCCCATGCCCTTGTGCCTGCACACAGCCTGCCAGCCTTGTCTGCCATGAGTCAATCAAGTCCTAGTCTTCCCCAAGTCCTCTGGCTATTTTATATGTCCTCAAAGAACACATTTTCTACCCTAAAGACGTTTTATCAAAATTTAGACCCCTTTAAACAACTTGCTTTAGAACCAAAGTCATCTATTGCGCTTCAGAGTAACGCACATTTCAAAAATAGTTGGGCAGACTTTCAATTTAGAAATTCAAGATGCAACAATAAACCTGTTGGTATTATTCAATATTCACATGTACATGTAAGTGATCATATTGAAGGCTGTTTTCTTTACTACTAGATAGATGGCTGCTAAATGTTTACAATGATTTCATTTAGGTAGACCTAATCATCAGTTTACTGACTCCTAACAATTAACTCCTCACAAACTTCAGCAAGGGAAAGTGTAACAGTTGCTACTGAATAGTCTTGACAACTACGTGTATGCATTGCAGGCAAACCACATCTACGGACATGTGTCCCACAGGCAAAGACAACCAGTTATAGACCTTGGAAGAAAAAAAATTGGCTCCAATGGCCGCTTGTGAAGTTAACAAATGGGAGAAGATGATGGAGGTAGAGAGCATGAGTGAAAGTGGAATGGAGATTGAGCTAGAGTAAGCAGAGAGTGAGCAGAGAGAGAGAGAGATTTGGGAGAGAACGAGTGAAAGGAGGTTGAAACTTTGGCCAAGTTTGATGCCTGTAGACTCGTCCACGCTCACTCTATGACCAAATATGGAATGGTTTACATGTTGGTGGTGGCGTTCCATGCAGAGTTGAGGGGATGCAGCACCCAGTACATGTACATGCAACTTACAAAACTGAGATATTTGAGTAGTTTTCTAGGCAGAAGAATAACAAATCCAGAAACTCTGGACTTTGTAGGCATGCGGTGCCTGGTTGGAAATCCTAACAAAGACTAGAGTTTTACATGTAAAAGAGTTCATAAAACTGGACTACTTAAATTTGAAGAGTATTAAAGTTTACATCAGATTTATCATATTTCCGCCATGAAAGCAAGAATAGTGTTGGTTGTAGTGCCTTGTGCTTGTAGTTAGGTAAAGACAAAGACTCTCACTTTCGACATTCAATTTCAAGTTTCAATATCATTTTGATAGTTTTATACCTCCATTAGCTCCAATGATTATAGAAAGCATTATTTTGTAATTGTTTAACATTATACCCATACACTATTATGTTACTCATTTTCAAGTTTGTTGATTTGAAATATTTAAAATCGAAAGGTCATATCCTCTGTCTTATTTTGAGACTGCCAAAATAGTTTTATCATGCATGCTGAGTTGATAAAAGGGGGAGAAGCATAAGACCCATTTACAAAGCCCAAAATCATCCATTTTGGGGGACTGACAGTAAAGTCCCAGTAAAACCCACAAAAACCTGTTTGTGAATAATGCTCATGCGCGCGGCTTGTTGCTGCTTTGCAATTTGCATGCGATTGCATGGAGACAAGGATAGTCAGGTGACCCAAAACTACAATTTTTCAACAATGTTTCGAGAGCGTGCGTTTACACTGTAAAAGTCAGTGAAATTTCTGCTGGCGTTTCAAAAAGGTAGATTTTTTCAATTTGTTTTTCATTGTGTTTGCTGCTATTTTACATAGAAACTTCTGACATAACACTGCTATATGACGATCAACGATTTTTGCTTGCAGTTTAAATGCAGCTTATGAGTTATGTTGTGAACCCATAAAGCGGCTTTATTGCCTTTGGTGTCTATGTAGATTGATTACATCTCAAATCCCAGGGTATCCCAGGAGTTGCCCAAGCCATGTTGTCCATGGTTTGATCCAGGAATTAATCATGTGCCCACTTTAGCTAGCGAGCCACCTTGTAACTTGTTTTCCAGTCTTGGTAACCTTGTGATTGCAATAAGATGAGCAATACTTCCCTTCTACAGGATAATGTGAGATAGTGGGGTGAGATACTATAGGGTCATTGGAATATCTCTCAAGGCGAATAAAGTGGAGTTGAAGATGTGCTTTGCTTTCTGTATTGCTCATGCAGTTTTCAGCTGCATTCAGTCAAAATAAAGACTCTGTGAGTCCAGTCTACCAAGAGAAGACTCATTTCCTCTTTGTGAGTATCATGAAATGAAGCACATATGTACATCATGTAAATTAAAGATTTCGAACAGGGAAAATATTTGACATTAATTGCAAAGTGAAACAAAAAGTAACTACTGAACAGAGATCGTTAAGTATCGTGTCAACAATCAACATGACAGACAGGCCAGATGACATGCACTGTAACCTTCCACTACTCTCATCGTGAACTTGAACTTGTAGGTGTCCCCAGCCAAATCAATATTAAAATACTGACATGAGAGAGAGAGTGAGAGAAAGAGAGAGAGAGAGAGAGGGGGGGGGGGGGGTGAGAGGGAGAGACTCTGCACATGAAAAGGTTAGAGTAAAAAGCGCAGAGAGAGAAAGAAAGAGAGGGAGGGTATGATAAAAGAGAGACAGGGAGAGAGGGAAGAGTGAAAGAGAAAGAGAGATTGAGTGAGAGAGAAGTTGTCAAGTAATCAATAGTTTCGGTGAAAAGCAACACATGTCATTTGCCAGGGGGAAGGCAGCCAAAGCTTGTATCCTGCACGCTTTTTGTGCCAGGGCTAATGTGAAACCTCCATTGTTTTGTTTTAGTCGCTGCCGAAAAAATAGGATGCATGCGCATGTCTTGCATAGAGAGACATAGGTTTCAGAGAGGCATGCAATCAGGCAGGGTAATCTTCCCATCTTTTTTTTCCTGGTAACGGGGAGGGGAGGAGGAGGGAGGGGGGGGGGGGGGGGGGGTTGGTAGTCTGTGGTATTTTGGGTTAGAGGTACTATTGTGAGCGCTGGTGCAGCCACAGTGCCGGTGCTGGACGTTGGTCACCAATTATGTCAGGCGTAGAGCGGCAGAAAATGCCTGCCGTTCATGCAATTTGAGCATCCTTACGTTTGTTCCAATTTGGGTACATCATGTAAAATTTGGCAAATTTAGACATATGAGGATGATGGCGGAAAAATATCTAAATATGACTGGTCTGTAAAATGGGTGGATCAATATTTGAATGACACAGCTTATAACAAGGCTCGGTACAACCATCATGTGGTTATTTGTTGTGGTTTTGAAGTAGTGGTGTAAAAGACAATTGCAATTGATTTTTGTTTGTTCATTTCGATGAAGCATCCACAACAAAGACAAATGAATTACTCAATGATGACATTGAGTATAATTAATGCTCAGGTATAGGGAATCAAAACTGCTTGAATCAAACAAAGAGGATAAGGAGTTAGGTTTATTTACGTGGGTTTAAAAAAAGCTTGCAGGTCTCGATTGGTCGCGAGAGCTCTTTTTGTTTCTTTTAAAGAGGGAGGGGAAGGAAGAGAACCAGATGTGCATCCTGGTCTGGTAGAGACTTGACTCTATTTTCTCCCGGTTTGTCCTCACAAGACGCACGCAATCTTCATTAAAGGATGCCTACACTACTGCATCCTGGTAACCTTAAGTTTATAGGTATTTGCGGCTCGACATGATTCTGTAGTTGATGGAGCCTCATGACATGGTTGGACCTATAAGCTTATTGTAAAGAATAAGATATTATTATGTTTATATGAATGAATAGTTTAATTGATCTTTAAAAAACATGAATTTCTAGAAATTTTAATTCTCTTAACCTGAGCTCCGTTGCTTAGAACTAATTAGCATTGATGGTAACTTCAATGGAAACCATGATCAGATTGGCTGTTGAGTGATGTTGCCATGGTAATTAATATTGATAGTAAGTTTTATGCAATGAGTGCCTGGTAGTGTCATCTTTTAAGAGGACTTTTGTTCTATGGGTTGATCAGTATATCCATAAAATGCACTTTGAAGAAAACATGCCACAACTGCAGGGAGAAAACATGATTAGAAATGGATAGAAACGTTCATCCTGCATCTTTATTTCTTGGTTATCCTCCAGGCATCAATGTAATACCTTCGGCATGAATTTTTTGTCCTGAAAATTGAAGTTTAAAGTAGTACCTTTAATGCTTGAAGGCCTACATACTACATCCCTCCACATCTGCAGTCAGCCTCTAGCTGTTCAGTCAGTGGTTGCCAGATGGGCAGTAGGGTTGCTGACCATGACGACAAAGCACATCACAAAAGGCCACATTATCCTTTCTCTGTAGTGCTAATAGTGGCTATTTAAACCCCATTCATATTAGAAATTACTGGAGCCGCTGTGATCGCTCAAGATAGAGGCATTGGGATAATCAGTATTGAGCTCATGGACTTGGATCTGGACCAGATAGGTCCTCTTAACTCAATAGGCCATTTTCATAATGTAATCAAAATTTAGTGCAACAAATCTTGTGAAAATTATTTAATTCACCTATAACTAATAATCGTATTTCTATAGTCAGAATGTGAATTCTATACGTTAATCGTTCCTTTTGTTGCATTATGACTTGTCCTACTTACTTAACAATACATAATGCATGCAATTCACATTCTTACTATTAAAATACAATTCGTACCAGGTGCATGAAATTATTTGTAAGAGGCACTTAACAAAGGTTTGTACATTAAATTTGATTACATGACGAAATGGCCTATTAGACGACGAAGCCACTTGCTCTAAATCGAGTTCGTTGTCAATGAAATGACCTAATGTTTGATAGACTGTTTGAGTCTGCTTGCTGGGCAGGACTTGACTCTATCTGCATTCACAATTCACATAGCTTCTTCCCATGAATTAGGGTACGTTTATGCTCAGTTTTGAAGGCAGAATGAGCGATTTGAAACGCTCATCGTAATCGCAGTTCCACGGTGTACTGTTTATGCTCACTTCTCTGGCTCCTCCAGGCATGATTCTGGCTCAGAGCCAGAATCATGCCTGGAGGAGCTGGATTCGCAAACCTGCACTGCGCATGCTACGTTGACCCCATTTAAACACGTTTACAAAGGATTGTGCGTGTATGCTTCCCCAGAATCGCCAATCCAAAAGGCACCTTTTTGTGAGTTTACGATCGACGATTACGATCGCCGTTTTTCTGTGATTCTACAAAAATGAAAAAGGATGCAACCGTGTTTTGAACTAAACGCGTAACAAACGCCTCATTCCGGCCAGAAAAGTTTGAGCATAAACGTACCCTAAATCCTTCTGAACCACACCAGCATGTTCATGTGAATCAACCCTGTTCCTTGTTGATTCAAATCCACTGATTGAGACTCAAATTCTAAGGGGAGGGATTAGTTGAATAAATTCTGTGTTCCTGGATAAAGGAAGGGTGCTCTCTCCAGTGACTGGCACATCTGCAAGCCTGTTGCAAGTGGTGGGAGGATGTCGTGCAGAGAGGGAAACCATAGAAATGTCCCATTTTGTAGTTGTCTAATACTATATAGCAAGGTACACGGCAAACGTTGTAGAAGTCTTATAGGGATTGGGTACCTTTGCCTCAGATTCTAAACAAAATCCTGGATTTAGCCCATGCAGCTGCAATCATAATTATAAACACTTAGGTCAGTCAGGAATCCGCCTGTCTGATTATCAAGAAATTTATGATTGGAATTCAAAATTTCAAAAAACGCTTTCCCAACTTTGTTGTAACATTTAAACTGTCTCTTTGGGAAAATGAGTTGGTAAAACCGGTCACTCAAGGATTTTTTTGAGGCAATTCATGATCATTTTGAAGTGCAATTGTTTTAGAGCTTCAATATTACACCATATCACAGATTGATTACACGTAGGGCCATGCATCTCAGATTTGTAAAACTGGAAACATTGTTAAACAATGCCTTTAAGACTTCAAAGTTTCTCTACCTATCTGATGTTGCAATGTTTTACTCAAGGGGCTGGCAATTCAGAGTCTTCTTTGTTTTGCCTCAGTAACGGAGCAGATAGATACATTTTAATCTTGGAAAGGGTTTACTTTACATCTTCCCTTATTGGCATGGGGGAGGGGGAATTATTTTGAGTGTAAATATGGATTATGACTTTGAAACTTAATATTTAAGATGATTTCATCAGCCAGGTATTTCACCACGGCTACAGTTTTACTTTCATTATTATCAATCATGTTTCTCTTCAGAACCAACGCTCTTTTAAGTTTTGAAAATGTTATCACGCTCCTTTCCATTTCACTTGTAGTTCAACTTCAGGTAAACTACAGTAAATTACTATAGGATCAGTTTCCTTATACATTTCCCCCAAAAAATTCCCATTTTGTGTTTGTAAAATTTATCCCTTTTTTTCAAGTCTTTCATAATTTTTTGGCAACATCAAAATACCCAAGCGTACAGGTACGTGCACAGACACTACACTCTGCTAATAACTAGTTCAATCCTACGATAAGCTATGATGGGAACGTCATTACTAGATAGTGTCAATTCTATTTCATGGTAAACAATGTGCTCTATCCATTGGCCTTTTCCTCGTCCGCATGGATGATTCATTTGTTGCAACTTTTCTTTCTTTTTTGTTGACTGCTCGAAAAAGTATTTGTGCCTGGAGCTAAAGGCGGGAAATGTTCTGTTCCACCTGTGCTGAGAAGGATGAGCATAGCTTGATATTCTCCCCCTCATTTTCATAAAGCACATTAAAAATCATTGAGCGAGATGGAATGATTGTTATTGTCTATCTACTATTCTTCGCAGGGTACTATGGGAAGCTGGGAGAGTAAACAATGTTTTTCTCATGAGGAATGTAATTGCGTGATATGCTTAAAATCAAGAATTTTATTAGAAATGAGTCTCCTTTGTGGAAGATCAACTGTAAACATGAAATCCATGTTTGCACCTTGGTTTACATCTTCTTATGAGAAGATGTTTCAAGCAAATATTTCCCTGGGAAAATTTAAATCAAAGTAGTGCAAAGCTGAATGATTGATCTATACATGTAGGAGATGCCAGCTAAAACTGCCCAGCTACAATACAAACCTGTATAACTAGAACTTCTTGTCAATGGAAATTCTGACATGTAAAGAAAATTGTTGATTGGCAATGTCACTTTACTAAGTAAGATGTCAGTTAAATATAAACAAATGCTTACAAAAGTCAAGCAAAATGGTAGCCCAGCTTGTTCGAAATTGGGTGGGTTTGTAAGAAAAGGGTGAATATGTTTGCATTGCAGAATAATTGTCTGAAACATTGCAATGCTTAGCTTTTGGGACATAATTCAATACAAGATGGAAAAGAATTTGAGACCTACATTTAAATCTAAAACTGGCACCATGTGCCAATAATGTAATTTTATATTTGACATTCCAAAGTCCCCTAATCACTGATATTTGACTTGCTCTTGAAAGTTTGGTTTTGTTTTCGTAAGATCTCGCAAGCTTCCTTTGGCTCTAACTCTCGTCTTTAATCGTTCCTTACAGTTACCAAGTCACATGATCTGACCGAGTCTGGGCTAGCTGGAATCATTCCCAATTGCTCTTTGAGTTTTGAATCAGTTGAAGTGTTTGTTCAAGTTTTGAATAAGCACCTCGTGGCTGTCTGGTGTTGTTCGTTGTGATTGAGGTTTAAATTCACCTGAGGATCCGAGCGATTGGATTCTGATCGTGACCTGGCGCTCTATTGTGAGCTGCTGACCTGCCTCTCAACTAAACCGCTTTGAGATTACATTGTTCTGCAAGTTAACCAAGTGCTCCCCTTGCACCTGTTCATGAACAATACAAATTCACCTGTACTGCCATCATTGGGTGCCTACCGTGGCCCACCAGTGCACCCCTTTACCTATAAAGCTACCCCCATAACGGCCTTGTTCCCCAAGCACGTGCCTTTTCTTACACAAGATTCAAATATGCAAGGGCATTCTTACAAGGCATTTATTCAAAGGACAAAGAAATCAATAAGGAGGATGACTACATGAAGCAGCCACGATAATGCATGCGTCTTACAACAAATGGGTTCCCCTAAGATCCTGCTATAATTAGTTATGTGTACTTTA
The DNA here is from genome assembly GCA_035222895.1 of Strongylocentrotus droebachiensis. Taxonomy (NCBI): domain Eukaryota; kingdom Metazoa; phylum Echinodermata; class Echinoidea; order Camarodonta; family Strongylocentrotidae; genus Strongylocentrotus; species Strongylocentrotus droebachiensis. Next base: position 53,007 of record JAVYIG010002483.1, on the reverse strand, counting down.
CTTAAGCCACAAGTCTTGCAGTGCATTACTTGATAGTCATCCCTGTAATTCACAATTCAACATAATCTGGTCTCTGTCATCACCCGAGCCCAAATTTTGTTTTCTAGGGAACATGGATGTGTTGGGATTGGAGACCATGTGCTCGTGATGTGGTTCAAATCTAAATGGCCAGTTTAACCCAGTCCATTCATGTATCCTTCTTACAGTAATGTACTGGTTAGGTGGAAGGATAAAAGTCTTTGTCCTCAACTTTCCGTGGTCCTTGGTATTGATCCCGCAGTGGCAAATCGATGCAAGGATTGTGTAATGGGAGGATAAGGTAGTTTACAGTGATCAATGAAGGGAGATGGAAGAAAGAGGGTAGAACAAAAGAATGAGGGGACAGAGCCCTTTCTTCGCTTGTTCTGCATTTAGGCATGAGGTGCGACTTGGAGGCTGGATGTAAACAAATACAAAATGGCGGGAAGACATGACTTTAGAGTGCTCACCTAATGAAGTTCATGTGGGGTTAATTATCAAGTTGTTAAGCTAGGAATTATGTGGCTTATGAGCTTAAACTGTCTTGATGCGGCTAATGTACATGTAAATCATTTAATGATCTTTTACTTTGTTAAAGACTTGATGCAGCAAATTCATTAAATGATCTTGTAATTTGGTAGAGATAAAAAGGCAATTGTTGGTTTTTTGAGGTCTTGATGCCTACACAAACAACTCAATATTCAAGGGCTATTAATAAGTACTTACTCTACAGCTGAGTAATGTTTGTTTTTATTAGGTCATATGTGTAGTAATGAATCAGATTAGAATTGAAGGCTATGAAAGAACGATGTTTCAAAGTATGAACTTTAAGTAGGCCTACAAGTGTCTGACTGTGCCAAAGATACCTATACAACAACTTACAATTCATTAATCTGTGCATCAGTTTTATTGATATTGGTGACTAAGTATTGTTAAGTGTTCATTAATCTTAAAACCTATTCTAATTGACAGTTGGATTAAGCCATAGAAAATATAGATAAAAGATGGATAAGGATATCCTTATCTGAGCATCTGATCTATCTACACTTATAGATTATCCATTTCAGTTTGTTCTGTTGCAAATCCTCTCTTATTCCTCCTATTCAAAAAGGGACACACACTGAAAAATGACATTGTCAGAGAAGTATTGAAAAGTCTTTATTGTATCGAAAAGGGGTTTTTGTCGAACAGAATGGTGCACCAATTCATTCCAGGGGGGTGTTTCACAAAGACTAAAATCGACTTTAAGTTGGACTTAACTATGGCAGGCCATTCGTGCCACTGGTTGCTCTCACTATTGGTCTCTCAATTATGATCTTCAGATAATATTTTTTCCTTTAATAACGAACTATCAAAAAAGGTAAATTCTGTAGATTTGTGACCATGATTTGTACCTCCCTTGAGAGACCAATGCCAGTAAACGGTGAGAGCAAATGATGGCATGAATGGCCTGTCATATTTAAGTCCAACTTAAAGTCGATCTTAGTCTTTGTGAAACGCCCCCCTGATTTCTACTTGTCAAAAGCACGACAGCATTTCCCACGCTTGGTGCTCTCTCCCTCAGGGACGGACTGGTGTATAATATGAGCAATGCCTGCAAGAAGAATAGTCTGCTTTTCAAAAGGGAAGGGTGCATGGAGAGGAATTTGGGGGAGGCAGGGATTGACTATGATGGAGGTATGGAGCAATGAATACTCTTGCACAGTTGCGATATTGTGAATGAAAATACAACTGCAAGGGAGCCTGCCCTACTAGTGGTTTGTAGTCTTGAAAAAAGAAGATAGTTATGAGCAAAGAGTTAACAAAACTTTGCAATTTTACTCCTTATGAGTTGTTTGTTTAAGAAAGAAAAATTTACTTTTTTTACATGAGATGCGCTTAAATTATCAGTATTGTGCTTAGTAATTACAGAAATGCAATGAACTGAAACTCATTGAAATCTTGCTATAAAGGAGCTTACGTCTAAGACTACAGGTATGTGATGCTGGTGCTGTCTCGCAGGGTATGGGGTCTGCTTTCATTTTTCTAGAAGCTCAAGTTGGATTAAATATAAAGGATTTGGGAAGAAACGAGGCATGGATGAGTATTACTTCACCAATTTGAAGATTGGGTATGCATGTTTCAGGGTATGAACCATGACACTGAATACTGCCCAACTCTGCGAGTCGGCGTGGAGGATTGTTGGCAATTTTCTTCACTTATTATTTAGAATTATGAATTCCATTACCGGTAGTCTGTAAATTCACAGAAACATACAAGAGGTATCAGATTCAAGATGCACAAAATATTTCTCTCTCTCTCTCTCTCTCTGGATTCCATTCTAACATTCTCTGTATATTTCCCTGGCGTCTTCCGTCTTCTTCATGTATTTCCATTTAATGATATTTATTTTTTGCTGTTGTTATTTTTCAAAAGGCCTCAAGATAGGTTACTTGACTTTGCAATTATGGGAACAACGTGAAACAAAATGAGATGGGAGTGCTGGAGCAAGTGATCAGTTACTCCTTTGCTTATAATAATTCAGATCTCCTATTGATTGAAAAGTGTCATCATCGGAGCATGATGACTATATATTAGCAAACAGAAGTCTTGTATTTTTTAGCTAAATGCACAGGAAATTGCCGTTCCATACAGGTCATCGCGAAAGTTACTGTAGAGAGCCCACGGTTCACGGCGTTTGCAATCAGTTTCCAAATTTTATGAGAAAAAATTGGCTTATTGTGGAGCGGGTATTGTGCATTGGCAGCCATCTGTGACGGGACGATTTATGCCGCAATCATGCAGAAATTGTTGCCAAGATTGAATAGCGAATGGATTGTACTTTTTTGTTATTTATCCCCACCACAAAATGGCGACATTGGCAGTGACGGCCATGAGAAAAGACTAGAGAGAGAGGTAGCCGAGGCCAGTTGGTTGTCACATTAGGCTTGTATTTGTATCTGTATGCCCACTTGTAGATCATTTATGTTGTTTTATTTAGGGGAAAGGGGGTAGTTTACTCTTCTTTTTTTTCTTCTTTTTTCCCCTATTGGAAAGAGTACAGCAGCTAGAGTGTGCCTGCTGATAGAAGCTGGTCTAAGTTGTGTTCATTACTCATATTTCATGTTTGTTTGCATATCATGAAATAGAATATTGAGAATGGTCTTCATTGGTTTCCTCAATATATCCTTGTAACTAATGAGGTTAATCGGTCATAAATTATATCTGACATTTTCTTCACATTATGGATAAAATGAATTTGTCCATCATTAAAATACACCACCGTGTTCTATTAAAAGCCACAGAGTCACTGTTCAAGATCAAGTGAGGGATTCCATCATTGAGAATTTGATTTAATGTGTCTTGAAAAGTGCTGTCAAGATGATAAATACTCTTACTGAGAATAAATTATAATAAAGAGGATTTAAGAGATAAATGTCTTCTTGTATTAAGGCTCCGTTTCTAACAAAGGATAGGATTTGTTCTTCAAAACCCATCGCGTAGTTTGTTGTGCAAGGGGGGTCTTCGATGTATCTACATGTAGGTAGATCGAGTTCAAATTTGGTTTTTCGCCAATAACGGCATGTTTTCTTCATTACAAGGGCTCTCTGTGGCTGCTGATGAGGGCAGCAGACGCGACCTGTACGCGGTATGAAGGTGGCTAGTGTCTCTGATCGTGAGCGACTTGCCGATCGTCGCCAAGAGATGCTCTATGAATCCACTTAACCATCTGTAACCATCACCTTTTGCCCCCCTGCCAACTCTTATACCATGCTTTAACCATAGAAGACTGCCCCAGACCTAGGAAAACTATCATCCACGCATCTTAACCCTCCCATTCTTAAAATACCTGGAATTGATAGTTGGATCCGTTATTAAAGTCATAAACAAGTTGGGTTAGGGTTAATGAGAGATGTTCGCCAATTTTTACATTAATTTAAGGCCTTTATTTATAAACTACCTTTAGTAGTTTTATTCAAATAATTAGTAGTGGCTCTGTTACTTCAATCATAAGTTAAATTGGTGTTAAATAGAGATGTGTGCCAGTTGTTAAATTGATGCTAGGATTTTATTTGTAAACAACTTTATTCAAGGCAACAATATGTGAATCTGTTACTGTAATCATAAACAAGTTAGATTAAGGGGCATGGGTTGATTAGAATCATTCACCATTTGGTATATAGATTCAAGATTAGTTTTTGTAAACAACTTTAGAAGTAATATTCATGGAATGATTGAGTTAAAACGCCCCTCTTTTCAAAATTCAACTTTCTTCCTGTTTGTGCTAATGTGAATTGTGAACATAAGGTATAATTAAGATGCACCGAAATTCATCAAATTAATTGCAACCAAGTGCACTAACATGTGAGAAATCTAAAAAAACACAATGGGAAAAATACATCAAAGAAAAGCGATACATTCTAAAAAGTTGTTGTGATGTGTCAGCTATTGAAATTGGCATAACACATTTTTCATACATGGCTGATTCTTTTTCATTTCCCTAGCAGTTGAAATAGATTTTGAACTCCTGTTGGAAAGAAGAAAAAAAACGTTCATGACCCGATGTTCACCTTTCTCCTGCTCTACCCCCAACCCCGCTCTTGTGCTCACCTTTTTTCTGTATTCATAGGTTATACAATTTTCTCTTTTTTCCCAGTAAATGCATCTCTTTTTGCCCTTATGGTGCTTCTCTATTTCTTCAACTTTGGTATATTTGTTATCTTTTTCTTTAATCCTCATTTCGTATGGAGTTTCCTTCACTTTCCCCCCAATTGGTTATCTTCTTACCCTCATTACAGTCTTTTTTGCCCCCCCCTCCTCCCCCCCCCCCCCCCTCTCTCTCTCTATCTAACTCTCTTTCTCTCTCTTTCTCTTTCCCTCTTTATCTTTCCCTCTTTCTCTTTCCCTCTTTCTCTTTCCCTCTCTCTCTCTCTCTCACTCTCTCTTTCTTTCTCTTTTAATTTCCCTTGCCCTCTCACCTAACCATGAACTTGTTTCTCTATCATCTTTAATTCAGCGCTAATTGAGTCTTGATAGTCCGCGATCAGTTCCTCTAAAGGTAAATTGACCCTCGGCGGGTCAGGCTGGAGGCATGACCTCAGCCTTTCGAATCGACACCTTACCTTTTAGAATTCAAATACTGCAACCTGTTCTGCTCTCCTCGCGAAAAAAAAGGAGAAGCGTGTTCACTTGAGCAAGTAGGGCATCGCGTTCAAGCACCTAGTGAAAAGAACCACTATGGAATCTAGACATGGACTCATAATATAGTTTACAAGTTGAAAATCAATTCATAAGATTATGGAAAGCAAGATTTATGGTTAATTACAAATTTACAACAGTGAGGAAGAGCAATTGTTGAAATCCAGAACAAATTATGAAAATGAACATTAATAATCCCCTTTACAATACATACAGGGGTAGGAAATACATTTTGAGACATATCGATAAACAAGTACATTGTAGCTACTTTTGTATCCAAGTCAAAGTTTTTTAAATGTCTTTAAAAGAAAAGGATAAGATATTATGCAAAGCACAGACGTCTATGAAAATTAAGTTTAATCTTCAACCAACATATTGATGAGTGCCAAATATCAGTGAACTTATACTGTTATAGCACGATGGATTTGTGCTTGTAGCATCATTTCTACCATCCTTGCTGCAATGGAGTGACTTGTTCTGTAGGCGTCTTGAGCACTCACATAAAATAGTATTTAAACACGTATGTATCATCCATGTCAAATTTTGCACAGTTAATCATGATGGGCCACAACTCGACCCACCCGTCTGAACTCTTTCTGAAATGCGAGCTGCGAAGCGGGTCCACCTTACAGAGCTATTCAGACTTTCTTCTCTCCCTTTTCATAGACCAAGTATACCCCGAGGAGAGAGAGAAGTTCGGCAGGGTGAAAAGAAAACATGCAAGCCATAGAAAACTTTCATGGGGGTAGAATAGACAGGTTTCAATGGCAGAGTTCAGTTCTTTTCATAACCTAGAATAGCATAGGGTCAGATTTCTATGCTTGCAGAATGGCTCAGAGTGCTTTTCGATGTATAGGATTTTTTTCGGAGGGGGGGGGGGGGTTAACTTTCATTTAACACTTTTACACATTAGCTCTTCAGTCTGTGCTACCTGTAGGTAGCCAAAAATGGGTGTGAAATTTTATTATCAGTAGTATTTTAGTGAAAATTTGTAAAGCCTGTATCCTACATGTACATGTATGTGCAATAATTTCCACGTCTGTTTATAGTAGTTTAGTATCTTATGACTTCTCATGAATATTCTTTTAATTGCAGTATATTCCATATCCATTGAACAATTGTATTTAGTTTGCAATGTAAAATAGCAGGACATGTCTTTATACCTGTTCCGATGTGTGGTATTGGCTGAGTTGTTCCCCTAATGTTGTTGTAGAGGGGGGAAAGGTCGAGGGGTTCACTTGCACTTTACAATGTGGAGCTATGCGCACCTTTGTTTTATGCCATAGCAGCAGAAAATGTCTTTAACAGGCACCAGTTTAATGTGCAAAACAGGATGCTTTAAATGAATTAATTAGAATCATAAATGTTGTTAGTTCGTGTTCATCAACAGGTCCAAATAGATTTTCTCAATTTGATCATATGAGTGATATGTCGACACACATGTTAGATGTTAAAAAGTGTTGCAGACAAAAAAAATGAAAAATTAGGAACACAGGGATCTATCGAGCAGATTGTCAGAGCCAATCCTCTTCCCACCCACCCCCCCCCCCCTCAATTTCCGTACAGAAAAGAAAACTTCCATTTTCCAACAAAATGAGCAAGCTGTATTGGAAATCAAAATAGTCTCTACTCAAATGAAGCAAACTACTCCTGAATTCACCGTTTTATTAATCAACAATGTAGGCCTACATGTACACACTCGTGCATGCCATTTTTTGCACTAGCCTGACTAGGTCCCCCCTACTAAAGTTTTTGAACAAACAGGGGCACACAAAGCCTGGGTAAACATACTCTGCAAATATAGAGTGCCCTAACTATCAAGAAAATAGTGAGAAGAGGAATAGAATGGCGTGGACCCTGAGGGGTCAAAGTAAAACCGTATCAATAGCTGAGATAACGGACAGGAAATAATTCATTTTGAAAGACAAGTGTTTTATAATTCATTATCATTGCTCTCATGACTTTGAGTTTGAAATTTGAAGTGAATTCGCACTTCTGGGTCCATCTCAAGGTTTTTGGCATTGGTTTGATAGAAGTACTCAGGTCTATGTATGGTCAGTACATACACAAATGGGGTATGCAGCATGTGATGACCTTCAATATGACTTTTTTTTTTAATATGACTTGTACATTTCTTCCTGCACGTGTCAAGACAGACGATCCTGGCATAGTTTTTTGCTTAACCAGATCAGAGAAATATCTTTGGCTATGTTTTTCTCAGAGTGGTGTTGGTATTACAGACTTGTGCAGTCTGTCATGTCCTGTTTACATGGATGTCCTTTTGGGGTAGAGTGAAGCAAATCTGGATATTAGGAAATGTCTTCCAAGAAATGTTTACAAATCCTGCATCGGGACTAGGAATTGCACTCGGAAATGGAAGATTAGATGATTCTTCAGATCCTGTGGTCAAAATCATGTATAAAGCTTGTAAATAAATTATACTGATGAAATCCTTGGTTTTTCCCACATTCTAATGTTGGATTGCAGTGTTTAAATAGACCAATCTAATATTTGTATTATAAAGGGTCTATAAATCGTCATATACATATAGGTCAAAATTTATTAAAGAGTTCTCCTATTGTAATTCCTCTAATGTATTTGCATCAGCATGCATTAATGAAAAGTCTATTTCTCCATCTATGCTGGAAATGGTGTGGAATAATATGTAAATCCTGTCTATTAATTGGACCATATCTCAAGTTTGGGAACCAAGACTAGACCCTCTCTCGATGACCTCTTTCAAATTGGTGAGGGACCTCAGAGGTCCAGAACCTGACCCCATACCATCAAGTAAAAGGTGCATTTTCGATGCCCTCTGCCATGAACTAAAGCACCCACAATCTGTCCATCTCTACTGCACCCACTCACATATAGTGCCTACCATATCTCATCCAGGCCACTAGTTGCCACATCGACCAGTCTGGCCATATGATACTATTTTACTTGTAACAGTTATTGCTATATACTTGTTTACTGAGTGAGTGGGATATGCCTTGATGCTCCCTCGAGGTGGAAAAGTAGGTTGGCTAAACTTGACGAAAAAGAGATCATCTGCTCTTTGTCTCTACCATTTTTAGAGCAATTCTAAGACAGGCCTGGAGGCATGTATCTTGGTTTGCTCCTCAGGAGCTGCAGATTGATATTTCAGAGTCATTTGTGACTTGTTCACATAAAAGGCAAAGACATAGCTGTAGTGTATACCTATACATATGAAAGCAATGAATAAACAAAATAAAAAAGAGAACATTGATAGCAGCTAGTAGTGACACATTATTGGCACAATTTATTTGAACATTTAGGACTATAACTTTGATTGCTTTAGACTTATGAAGACTTATTGCATATTGTTGACATATGTTGAACAAATATATATGACTGATTGTTTGAGCATATTAAAAAATATATATATATTTTGTTAAATATTGGAAATTTATGTTACACTGACAACATGTATAGGCAGAGTTAAAGGTTTACATTTTCAAAATCTTTTTAAAGCTATAAAAATGTAGTATAATATCAAATATCATTTATAGTTGTCATTACAACTATATCATAGAAACCAGTAATACACTCCCTACACACTCCATTATAGTAAATGCAAATGAAAACACATGTTCTGAAAATATCCACTTTTTCTACCAGATCCTAGCATTACCGGAACTACTTCCATACTAGTTCCATCTCTTCCCTACTCCCCTACACTCCGATGGGTTAGCCCCTGTATAAACAAGCTCATTATTTATGCACACCTGTCTGGCGCACGACCAGCTGTACTCCCATTGGTCACTTGTGTCTACTCTCATGCATTATGCATGAGCGGGTACTGTAAACTTCTATGGCACTGTTGACCTTTCTTCTGAAGCAATAATGCTTCTCTTTTCTTGGTTGTGTTCCTCTTCTGTTCCCCTCTTTCTCTCCTCTGTGGTGTGTCTTGCGTATTGGAATGCCAGTGGCTGCCTCCAACACAGTGGCACCTGCAGCCATCTGCAGAACAAAACTTACTAAGGAAGTGGTCTAGAGGTCGAAGGTCGGCTGCAGTTTGAACATAAACATAGGGCTGTGTGCCTGATTTCTCTCTGCACTGTGCACCCCTAGCAATGCATTTAGTGTTTGTTCTTCAACTTACAGTGATTTAGTGCAGGGATGGATAAGCACAAATTGGTGTGTGCACATAGGCTTGGCAAGTTTGATGTGCAACTGCAAAGAAAGAACAGGTTCTTGTGTAGCCTATCCGATAGGCGTCGGGCTGTACAAGTATACTAATCGCGTTTATGTGGAGAGTGGCATCGGCGCGGGCGTCAGCCCGAGCGCCTATCATCACTGGTCAACTCACACAGTTTTATTTTTCTTTGTTTTCATTGTTTCGTTCGTAGAAAATCTACGAACCCCCTGCAAAGCTCTTTCATGAATATTTATGAAGCATGGACCAAAATAGGCCAATGAGCGATGAGGAACCTGGAGATGATATTTGATTGGTTGAATCAAAGTGATCGATCACCAAATAAGGCTAGTCTTATGAATCATGCATGAGAATACGCTCGTCACACATACGATACACATATATGAATAATGATGAGTTGACCAGTGATGATAGGCGCTCGGGCTGTCGCCCGCGCCGATGTCAGTCTCCATAACGCGATTAGTACACTTGCCATTTAGCCCGACGCCTATCAGATAGGCTAGTTCTTGTGCAGAAAGATGGTGGTGACGAAAACTTCTTATTAAAGAAAAGGGTGAATGATGAAATATGGATGTTTTATTCGTGGATTCTGAATTGTATTCGATGTAGAGATCAAGACGAACTAATGAAGTTCATTTCTCAAATATAAAGAACGTGATCATCAACTGTAAACAACTTATAGGCCTATGATATCAGATGATAATCAGGTTTACTTGTCTTAATGTCTAAAAACACAAACAATTTTGTAGAATATGAAGAATAACAGCAAGACAATAAGTTGAACATTTATTTTATAACAGGCAAAATGTCCCAAATTAAATGTTTGACACAGCAGTCACTCTTGATGACTTTGAATTTATGATCTTGAAGGAAAACAAGTAAAAGGTCCTATGGGTATCTATCATAGGAGGTCTCCTCTGTGTTTGCTCAAGAAAGAAATCAATATTACCAATTTAAAGTTAGGATTACATATACATGTTGAACTTAGAGAGGATGAATTGAAAAGCATATTGATCTACAACTACACTGGCTGCATGCGGTCCTGAACTACCAATATTTAATAGAATGCGGAGAACTAGAAGTGTATGGAGTTTTAGCTTGTCGTCATCGACTTGGCTCTCAAAGGGGGACTCAATTCTCTCTCTCTCTCTCTCTCTCTCTCTCTCTCTCTCTCTCTCTCTGGCTGTTGTGGAGCCTTTGTTGGTTCAGCGCATGCATGACAATAGCGTAGTAGCTGGTAGGCTATTGTTGTTCAGCCATGGAGGCTTTATTTTCTTTTATGGTCCTCTCAAAAAACGATTTCTTCACATTTCCACCTCTTTCTGCCAATCTGCCAATTTCATTTCTCCTTTAAAGCGGGACTGCACTACTTGTAGCTACTTGCGCCCTCTATATAGCAAACGATGCCTTAGCGGTACCCGTTGGTCCCCCATGATCCCCTTTTTCTTATGTTCATTGAGAGCTGATTTGATGAGATAATCACCTGTCAGTGACCATGCAGGGAGGTCTAGTCCCTCCTGGCCAAACTAGTGCAGAAAGGCTTTAAAATAACCCCATATTATTGATACATAATAATCATCACCACAATTGCACATGCCTGTTGCTTGCACATAGGCCTACATGTAATCAGGAGTGCCAGGAGTGTCAAGTATGACAGACATGAGCGCTACATAAGAACCCAATATTATTATTATTATTATGCACATTATGCATTCTTTTTTCTTCTCATATAGTTTGGATCCATTTTTCCTTAATTTCTGCATTGAATTTTGTTAATAAACAGATTATGACTTTAAATACTTTATAACAAGATACAACTTCAATTTATCCTCAACATTGAAGGATTCTTTCTGCCGCTTCTTGCACATTAAAAGCGCAGGAACCCTTTTGCATCTGTACTTCCTCTTTCCCTTCATCAGGAGTCGATTCGTTGCCATGAAAAGACTTTCTGCAGCCCATGGTCATGCATGGGTATGGATGACTTTATGTTGTTGTATAGTTTGAGGACACGACTTATTCTTCTGTGCCATCAAGAACTGCCGTTTCCCACGCCGACATCAGAGACCACGCTCTGTGTTATCTTGAGAAACATTGTTCTTCTTTTAAATGAGAATAATTGGGGTGGAACGTGTTGTTAAGAAAGAAATTGATTTGGGTCTTTTTCAGGGTGAAAAGGGTGTCTGGAAAGTAGCGATTTATTAAGCTGATATGGATCTCAGTATTTGATAACTGCCACTGATAACTTACAGCAATATTTGTTGCAAATGTTGTTTCAAATAGTGTGTCACTAACTAGAGAATAATTGATTTATTTGATCAGACGATTCTCCTGTTCTCTTGATGGGTATACCTGCGTGAATAATGATTTATTTATAATTGGGAAATATTGTCTTTGTTGTTAAATTTAGCTTGTACATGTAACTGTAGATCCTGAGTTGCATCACTTTCAATGTCCTTTTACCAACTTCTATAACTTCTGCATGGATTTTTCTCTCAATACCCTGTTCTCGCCAAATGCAATGTATTAAAAGACAACTCTTTGTAATGTTTTTTTTTATTTTTTATATCTACCGGTACTTGTTCTCATCTTTTAATGGAATGGGATTTCCCTCATAAGATTAACAAATATTTGAGATTCTTCACAAATTGAGAGAGTGAAGCTATGACTATTACCAATTCAAGAGAAAAAGGGGAGGGCCAAAGAGATCGATCACATGTTACTTATAATACAAGATCGTTTAAAAATCTCTTTTGCTCCTATCAAGTGTGTTCACAAGGCCCTACGATACCTGGAACCAATCGAACATGTTTCCGTTCTACAATTATAACTGAAATCAAGTAATGCCAGAGGCAGAGAACTTGTTTGTGTGCTGCTGCCCTAATACTTCATGGTGTGCCAAATTAGTTGCACCTTTACTTTACAAATATAATTCAAGATTTGAGTCTACCTTGCCCCATAATTACTTGCAAAAGATGTGAAGGGGGGGGGGGGTAGATGGTGCCCCACTGGGGTATCGGGGTCATTGACTTTCATTTTTGTTTCCTTTCCTTAATGCAAACAGTCTATTATATTTTTTTTCTTTTAAATATGTGGATTGTAGTAAGAGTACATAGAATATGTCACCAGTTTACATATTTAAAAAACAGCATGTTACACCTCATTGTGCTATTGAATGTGAAATGTCATTAAACATTATCAGTGAATCAGTATTTCAGTAACAATCTCATCAGTGAAATAGTTCTAATTTTAACAAATCAGCTGTAGCACAATGTGTTCATTAGTAACGATACATTCATGAAAATACCACTAATTTGTGATTTCTTAAAAATTATATATTATAAAATCAATATTTTAGGATTTGAATCGATCTACCCTTTTCAGTATATCACTACAACAAAATTATTTAAAGGCAATATGCTTTTGGAGTTTTACCAATATTGCAAATTTCTTGTAACAACAAAATCATGTGCTCTGAGATATAGTATAAAAGGGTAGAACCAACAAATTTTCCTCTGTGATTTTCATTTGTACTAATTTCTCAATTCTCTTCTTCCTCTCTACAGATGCGACACATTACATGCAGGGAGCCGGTGCGAATACAACAACCCATGTTATTATGACAACCTGTGCCAAAACGATGGGGAATGTGAGGTACAGTTCAACGACGACGGGAGCCAGCCCTCGTTCTCCTGCAATTGTCTGCTCGGGTACGAAGAAAGTCTCTGCGAACGGGAGGTGGACAGCGTATGCAAGATAGAGCAGCCGTGCCAGAGCGGCGGCACATGCCGGCTTACAACCTCCCTCTGGACCTATGAATGCTTCTGCACTCCAGCAAAAACAGGTACACACAAGAAAGAACATCTCCTAATTCAAGTAAACACAATTAAACCTACACAGTAGGCTTGCGGGTGCACCATGTGAGAGAGATTAAACCTGCAAATAAGACTCAATGACGACAAGACGAGTGGTCTCATAGAAGCTTGTGGTCTTTATGTACAGGTTTCAGTGAGAAATGAGTTCAAGGGAAACAAATAAATGTGTGGTCTTTGTAAAGACAAGTGGTTGCAAAAGCAGGTTTGACTGTACCCTAAAATCTGTATGTAAAGTCCGCAGAAGGGATACAGGATAATTGATTGTATTCTGGTGCCAAAGACAAAGACTAAAATTGAAATCACCTCAAGAGCTGTTTTATATTTTCTGCAAGCTTGGAAGTGATGGTTTCACATTATGCATCTATTCTAAGATGGGACACTGTAATGTTGTATAAACCAATATTTTTGTGTACAAATATTTTTACTTCACGACAGGGGCACAGATATTTGTGTGAGTTGTTTTCACAATAATTGATGCAGGCTACTTTCAATACACTCCATGTTTGCAATCACATGTGCATTGCTACATGTAGGTCATTTCCGAAAGTTGTTAAATTTGTAATCCTGTACTAGTTTGCAAATGAAGAAAATAACTTATACAGAATGAGAGTTGATGTTTGAAGATGGGATATTCTCATTTGCCCATTACCCCACTTCTCCTTATGAAATGAAATGAAATAAAGATGAATCTTATCTTTACTTTTGTGATTAACTCTAAAATTCTCTCTAAAATTTCTTTTCTCCGCAGGTGTCAATTGCACAGAAGATAACCACTGTGTGAGCAATCCGTGCCTAAATGGAGCCATGTGTATGTCATCCAGTGAGGGTTACACTTGTGATTGTGCACAAGGTAAGCTTGTGTACATGTATGTTCTTCGGTGGATGGAATCCATTAAAGGGATTGGGTAATTTTTATTCTGAAACAAAATCCTGGATTTAGCTCATGCTGCAATGATAATTAAAAACCTTTAGGTCATTCAAGAACCCCATGACTTTTACAAGCCGATCGCCTGTCTGATTATCAAGATAGTTATGATTAGAAACTGAAATCATATTTTGCGTTTTCCCAACAGTTTTCATAACACTACAGTCTATTGGGAAAAACGAGTATGGTAAAACCGGTCACTCAAAGATTTGTACTTTTTTTGTTTCCCCAGAAACAGAAACGAGTAAATGTATCGTGAAGTTTATAGTGACAGAATATCTTTAAAGGGATCATTTAACAATGTTAAATCTGAGACACACGGTCCTACATGTTACCAGTGTCTGTGATATGGTGTAATATTGAAGCCCTACAAAAAAATCGCGCTTCAAAATGATCAAGAAGTGCCTCAAAAAGTAAAAATCTTTGAGTGACCGGTTTTACCGTACTCGTTTTCCCCAATAGACTGTAGTGTTATGAAAACCGTTCAGCAAACGGTTTTCAAAATTTCTAATTCCAATCATTAATATCTTGATAATCAGACAGGCGATCGGCTTGTAAAATTCATGGAGTTCCTGACTGACCTAAAGGTTAATAATTATCATTGAAGCATGAGCTAAATCAAGGATTATTTCTAAAGGATCTAAGACAAAGTTACCGGATCCCTTTAAGGCCAATTTTAAAACCAAAACAAGGAAGTAGAATGATAAATTTAATCTGAAAAGTGCATTTAAAATGCTATATATGTATATAAAATATATATAAATATAGTGGGGAAAAGGTTTAAAGCAATAATGCTCAGTCAATGTTGAAGTCAAGAATGCCTGTCAAACTCGAATGCGAATTCCTTCCGTGTTTTTTTAAAACAGGATTTGAGGGGGAGACATGCGCTACCGACATCAATGAATGCACGAGACCTAACGGCCCGACCGTCTGCTTCAATGGAGGTACCTGCCACAACCTGATAGGGGGTTTCCGATGCGAGTGCCCCCAGCGATTCACTGGAGACCAATGTGAAGAAGTTTATGAGCCATGCTCGCCTGATCCCTGTAGGAACGGAGGCATCTGCGCCTCGACTGGAAGCTACACCTTCAGCTGTACCTGCCGTAATGGTTAGTATCAAGGCTCGTTACCGCAACCGTTTTTGACTGTGTATGTGTGGACTGAATGAATTGCAAGTGGGAATGAAAAAGGTAGCTGTGCACAATAATGGTCCTATGTGTACTCACTTTTCAGTGTGTCATAAGATGCGAAAAAATGTAGTGCATAAAGCATGCCTTAAAAACCCCTAAATTGCTAAGTTATCTGATGTTTTAACATAGAAATTTGAATGAGTAATATATACACCTCATATATATTATTTGTTTTTCTCCACTTTGTTCATAGGATTCACTGGACAAACGTGTGAGACGAACCTGAACGACTGCACCCAGCACGGTTGTATGAATCGTGGAAGTTGCGTCGATGGGGTCGATAACTACTCCTGTTCCTGCCTCCCAGAGTTCACAGGTAAGGGGTTGTACGACGTATGAACCGGCCACAAATGCTCCTGCGAAGTATTGCTTTACAGTCAATTCTCTGATGGAATTCCTACTACAATCCTCAAACATTTTGTATCTTACCCTAAACAGATACTAAGGCAAACTATTTAATCATATATTTGTACATTTTTATATTTTACACTGTATACAACATTTTCAATAATTTTTTTTTTTATGATTTAGAAAGATTAAATTGAACCCTAGCTAATTGATCTTTGATAAAATTACACCTGGATCAAGTGTTCGAAAATGGAATGTCCCATCTCTCGATCAGCATCCAGACAAATCAGTTACATTATGACATGGCTGTTAATTTGGGATACATTGTGAAGAGTCCCCCCCCCCTCCCATCCCAAATATTTTGTTGATAAGGTCCCCCCCCCCCCCCTCCCCCTCCCCTCCCCTCCCTAATTCTGGAGTGGATCAAACTTACAGTGAGCAAAGTTGGTCTTTGTCTTGGTAATCTCATATCAATGTTTAAATACATAGCAATAGAGATAGGTTGTAGATTCATATTAATTATTTTAAACAAATAAACAAATAAGTGCCTAACACCAATGCATTTGTGATCGTAAAAAAAGATGCCCTTCATAAATCTAAAGGAGTAATAACGTGAACTAATCGATTGTGATTGTCAGGTACCTATTGCGAGGAGGATGTAGATGAGTGTAACACCCCTATCAATCCCTGTTTCAATGGAGCTACCTGCGCAAATACCTTTGGTAACTTCTCCTGCGTGTGTGTCGCTGGATGGGAGGGGCGATACTGTGAGATCAACAAAGACGACTGCACCCCAAACCCCTGCACCAACGGAGGAGTGTGTACGGATGGTGTGTCCACATTCATGTGCACCTGTCCACCAGGGAAGACGGGTAAGTCATGACCACGCCCCTAAAAAAGGGAAATTTAAAGGCCCACTGTACTACTTGTAGCTACTTGCTCCCTCTATATAGAAAACAATGCCTAATCGGTGAACATTGGTCCCCCATGATCCTCTTTTTCTTATGTTAATTGAGAGCTGAGTTGATGAGATAGCCACCTGTCAGTAGCCATCCTGGGTGATCTAATCGCTCCTAGCCAAACTAGTACAGACAGCCTTTAAGGTCTGATCGTGTGATTGCATTGCAAAATAAACTCAAGAAGTCTTTGGTAAAGGTTGATGATATTAGCACATGAGAGGGATTGTGCATTGGGGGTGCTTGAATGGTCAAAACAATAAAAAATTGACTCGGACTCGAGTAAACGGGATTGTTTTTATTATCGTAAGTGTCTAGAGGTAACTTGTAATCCACCCCCACCAAAATGAATTAATTTTCATTATTTTCTTTGATGTGGTTTTTCGCAATTCTCGTAGGTCTTCTATGCCATCTGGATGATGCGTGCCAAAGCAACCCGTGCCATCAAACGGCAGTGTGTTCCACCTCCGTCCAGGACGGTTCCTTTGAGTGCTCCTGTGCCACTGGCTACCAGGGCTTCAACTGTTCAGAGGATATTGATGAGTGCAGCCTTGGTATGTACAGTCAAACCTCTAGTGACTACCTGTTTAGAAGGACCACCTTTCTATAGAGATCTTATTTTTCTCTCGCTTTAACAGTTTTTCTCATTCTTCATGTTTGAAAGAAGCCTAATTAGTAACCGCCTGTATACTTACTTTTACTTACTGCCCATTATGCCTCCTGGCACATAGGGCAGCAACAAAAGTCTTCCACTCCTTCCGAAGCTGGGCAAGTCTTTGGATTGTATCCCATGTGTGGTTCAGGTCTTTAATCTCCCCTTCCACAGTTCTTCGCCAAGTGGTTTTAGGACGTCCAAAAACTGCCTGTGTAGGAAAACTTAACTATTAACTCTTTTCTCATTCAAACGTATACTAAAGAAATCATATTTAAAGACGACTTATCTGTAAAATAACCAAAATTCCACCTTCCTTGAGTAATGTTCCTGTACGTTTTTTTGTCTTCACTATATTTCATATCATTCATTTGATTTGTGCAGCATGCATTTTCATTAATACTTAGTATGCCCATGTACAAAAGAAAACTTGATAATACACAAAACTCACAAGAATGGAAGTTGGGAGCTGTTGCTACCTTGTTTGGCGTTCAACAATAAGGGATAGAGCAACGTCGATCTGGTGCTGCTCAGTGGCTGTCGGGCTCACGATCAATTGGGCAAAAAGAATTTCTGTTTCGGTTTAATAAAATTTGGAGTGGACTTTAATAGATTATTATTATTATTATTATTAAACTCACTATTGGTAAGTCGTTAACTAGGATATTGATACGATTGGTATGATGTATAGCAATGCTCGGACAATGATCATGATTTTCAATCCACAGGTGCAATATGTCAAGTGGGAGGCACGTGTCGGAATTTAGTAGGTAGCTACGAGTGCCTTTGTGATGAAGGGCTTACCGGAGAGCGCTGTGAGCAGGATATTGATGAGTGTCTGGAAGATCCCTGCAGCAATGGAGGAACTTGCTACAATAGCCGAGGCAGTTATCAGTGCGTCTGTCTGGCAGGTTTGTCTTGCTTTCATTTGTCACCAGTGCCGATTTGCATGGACGCGTGGTTGCACGTGATGCTGATTCGCTACAAACCATAGCCGCCAGTTAGCAGAAAGATTGCTCTGTGAATCATAAAAGCTTAGCAAAATTGCCCATAATGGTCTTGATCATCTCTGTCACAACCCTTTTACACCTGTGCGGCTTAGTTATACACTGGAATCATTTGAATAATCTTAAAAAATGTTGAAGAAAGTCATTATATATTATTTTAGAACTTTGTTTACTGATATCTAAATATGAATAGTTTGTAAGGACTTTTTTGGTCTCTTTTAGAGTGTTTAGAAGACACGTCCATACCAGTTGTATCCAGAAAGGACTCAAAATGTAACACTTGATTTCTTATAACATGATTGTTAAGTCAACCTTACATTCCAATTTTCACGATAGGTTATATGGGCAAGAGCTGTGAAATTGAAATCAACGAATGCGCGAGCAATCCCTGCTACAATGGTGGCTCTTGCCGCGACTCCATCGGTCGGTATTACTGTGACTGCGTGCCTGGCTACACAGGAACTAGCTGTCAGATGCACATCAACGAGTGTGTGTCATTGCCCTGTGAAAATGGAGGGACGTGCCTGGACGGTGTTAATCGATTCT
Source organism: Strongylocentrotus droebachiensis (assembly GCA_035222895.1). Classification (NCBI taxonomy): domain Eukaryota; kingdom Metazoa; phylum Echinodermata; class Echinoidea; order Camarodonta; family Strongylocentrotidae; genus Strongylocentrotus; species Strongylocentrotus droebachiensis. The sequence continues at coordinate 34,135 of JAVYIG010002483.1, read as the reverse complement.
CTTGCTTGTGTGCGACGGGTGAGTGCTATACGCATCAGCTGTGTGTTACATCGATAGCAATAAGCTGCATTGGTGTGACATATGCTCCTGTGATATTTATTCTGCTGTCAAATGCTATCATTATGAAATAAATTCCATTAAATTCCTGATATTAACCCTGAACTGAACATTTTAAACCCATCAGTGAACCCTTGTCTTCATCTATTTATACCACCTATTAGTCATTCTGTGAGAAATATTACTACTTACTTACCTATTTACTTATAACTATTGCTATGTTATTCTGAAAATGCCTTTTCTTTTGATCTGCTGATGACTGTTTCATTGCAAGAACCCATCTCATGTTATAAAAATAACTGTGAAGTAGATTGAGATGCAATGCAATGTGCTCCAAAGCTTCAAAGATAAAATATGTAATATGAAAGATGTTTAACCGTTACTTACCTTGTTATTAAAATAGTAAGAAGCAAACTGGGAGAAACTTACAAATACTCCACCACAAAAGCTGGCTGGACATCAGTTGGTTGATCTAACCGTGATCCTAATCCTTTCCCCTAAACCTAACAATACCCTTTACCCTAGGCAAAGGATGGTCATGTTCTTAAACGGTATTCTAAAGCTAAACTCTTTTATGGATTCGTTACAGGTTACGAGGGTCCTTTCTGTGAAATGGAGAGTGACGAGTGTGAAAGTTCACCCTGTATGAACGGAGGAACTTGCGTGGATTTGGTTGGAATTTACGAATGTCAGTGTCCCAATGGAACAGCAGGTTAGTCATATGCTCTTGTTGTTTATGGAGATGTTGCCATTCTTGTTGCCGTTTATGATGTCTACTTGTGTGGTCTAAGATAATTACATTTTCATGAATGATGTTTTTTAAGGTAATATTTGTACTGTGACATTTATTCCTCATATGCATTTATCTCTCTATCAACCCTTACAAAATGATATGAAAGTTTAAATTTGATCTTGTAAGTAACACAATAATTAGCAGTTCCATGTACAATGTTTTACTTATTTGTATTGCCTTGAGGGTTAATAGAACTCAAATCAATGGGATTTTTGTTCTCTGTTTTATTTAGTTAAGTTGATAATGGACTCATTCGTCCTGTCTTTTTTTTTGTCACTTAGGACACAACTGCCAGCATAATACCTTTGAGTGTGCTTCCAACCCCTGCCTCAATGAAGCAACTTGTGTGGATGACATCAACAAGTACACTTGTAGGTGTCGTGATGGCTACAGTGGACCGCATTGTGAGAACAATATTGATGAATGCGAGAGCAATCCTTGTCACAATGGTGGTACATGCATAGACGAAGACAACGGCTTTCGCTGTCAATGTCCCGTGGGATATCACGACCAGTTCTGCATGTCCGACATCAATGAGTGTTACAGTCTTCCTTGCAGTAATGGCGGTTCCTGCCGGGATGGTGTCAACGAATACAGCTGCGACTGTCTGGCAGGCTACACCGGTACCCAGTGTGAGGCTGACTTTGACGAGTGCTCTTCCAACCCTTGTCAGCATGGTGGTGCTTGCGACAATGGACTCGCTTTCTACAACTGCTTGTGCACGGCGGGATACACTGGCCAGAACTGCGAGATGAACATTGATGACTGTGACACGCGGCCATGCCTGAATGGAGGAACGTGCATCGATGGCGTGAATTCCTTCCAGTGCGTGTGTCCCCAGATGTTCGTAGGAGACCTGTGCGAGGTGGAAAGGTCTCCCTGCGAAGACAACGCATGTGAGAATGGCGCTACTTGTGTTCACTCTGAGGACTATGCAGGATACTCATGTAGATGTACCAGTGGGTTCCAAGGTAAGGAGTCTTACAAACTTCTACATTCATTGTAAGAGGGGGATTTTCTATATATTTAGCGCATCTTACCTTTAATGAATGTATAACCAGCAAGGTATTGGATGACAGGGGCATTCTTGAAAAGGTGCTGCACATTTCCTTATGACATTGGATAATATCATATGAAATGTTGACCTGCGAAGGGAAAAATATGCATGAAAAAGGTAGAAAAGGTGGTGATACTGATGGCACATCCTATTATCATTATAGTACATGTATTGAAATGAATATTCCGAAACTATATGGATCAACTGTCCTCTTGTGCAGTATGAGGGGACATGAATCAATGAAATAGTTACCTGACTTGTATATGTCACAGTGAAGAGTCTAGAAACAAGGAAATACAGTGAGTTATTGTTTTCTTTTGGCATCAATGAGAAACACCATTTCAAATGTCATGGAATGCTTACTTCTAATCCCATTCATCCATTTACGTCCACCTACTTCTCCATGCAACCGTTCTTCAGGATAATTGCTATTCTTTTCATTCTGACCGCAGGTAACCTCTGTGAAATCGACCGCAACGAGTGTCATCTCTTCTCCCCTTGTCGGAACGGCGGCACATGCACCAACCTTGAGGGAACCTTTGAGTGCACCTGTGGTCCCGGTTACGAGGGCACCATCTGTGACGTCAACATAGACGAGTGCGCACCAGGTAAACCTCCCCTGCTTAACCCAGACAAATACTGACTTTGTTCAAAATTTCTGTTTTTACAGTAGTTAAATTTGCACATGAAACTGCCAAACCATTGGGTAACTTTATCTCAGATTCTGAAACAAAATCCTGGATTTAGCTCATGCTGCAAAGATAATTATAAACCTTTAGGTCAGTCAGGAACCCCATGATTTTTCTGATTATCAAGATATTTATGATTGGAAATCGAAATTTCAAAATTTGTCTTCCTAACGGTTTTTATAACACTACAGTCTATTGGGGAAAATGAGTGTGGTAAAACGGGTCACTCAATTTTTTTTGAGGCACTTCATGATCATTTAAAAGTGCAATTTTGTTAAGGTTTCAATATTACATCATATCACATACACTGATAACACGTAGGGCCATGAATCTCAGATTTAACATTGTTAAACAATCCCTTTAACCTGCTTCCCTACCCTTACAGGACCCTGCACCAACGGGGGAGTCTGTACCGACGGCACTGGGGACTACACCTGCTCCTGTCAACGGGGATTCACGGGCAAAAACTGCCAGCACGATACCGACGAATGCCTCAGTTCTCCCTGCATGAACGGTGCATCCTGTCACGAATATGTGGACAGCTACACCTGCTCTTGCCTTGTTGGCTTCAGTGGCATGCATTGTGAGATTAATGATCAGGACTGCACAGACAGGTAAGGAGGCGTGTAGATCTGTCGAAAGCGTACAAATGATTGAATTGCCTATGAATTATGAGTGCAGATTAATGTGGTATAGATCGTCTTCTGCTTACTCTGCAAAGTGTTCTACATGAAGGTTTTGCCATATAAATACTGCATATGAATGAGGATAATCCTTCTGCTTCCTTGCTTAAGGACAAGATTTCACTATGGTCACAATGGCACTTTATGGTGATTTGATGTCTAGAAACTATTTAAACATTAGTCGCTACGCTCCCTTGTATTGGATCTTTAAGCTTTTACAACCTATTTATGAACAATTTAGTACATAGAGATTACCACTACATTATTTTTTTTGTGTGTGCTAATCCTTGTGCTGTCTTTTCGAGTTGACGAGATAAACTGCTGTGTGAATGAATCCATCTTTCTTGATTGTAACACCTGTTAGCTAAGATAAGCTCATTTAGAATCTTGTTATCTCACTGTTGCAGCTCTTGTCTTTACGGGGGCACCTGCATCGACGGCGTCAACAGCTACGCGTGCGAGTGCAGTGCCGGCTACACCGGATCAAACTGCCAGATTCAGATCAACGAATGTGATTCCAATCCCTGTGACAATGGGGCAACTTGCCTGGATCGCTTTGGCTCCTACTCTTGCCACTGTGATGTGGGCTTCACGGGACTGAACTGTGAGGTAATGAATAACTCTTGGATATTCTCTCTTGGACATAGATATTTTAAACGGACAGAGAACAGCTTTCGGGGAAGACAAAGAAAAATCATATTTAAAAGAACCAAACGGTTAAAATGTTCCTTTCAATGTCTCTTATCTGCTGTGTGCATTGTTTCACTAAAGTAAAAAATGGTATGAACATGTCATCCTTTTGTCATGCCAAAGGGATTTTTTCCCAATTTGCTCCAACAACCTTTGCTTTAGTCTTTAGATGGATCACATCTCGTACAGTTGTCAAAAGATGGATTTGAACTGTATCATATGTTACACATTTTTTTTAATCACCCCTGTTTCATTCATTTAGTATTCCCCGTCTTTAGAATTAGTTTAAAATCATTTGTTTTTCTATCCAGTCCGTCGTAAACTGGTGCAGCCCCCAGAACAACCCCTGCTACAATGGAGCTAACTGCGTTGCGATGGGTCACCTGTATGAGTGCAGCTGTACATCAAATTGGATTGGAAAGCTGTGCGATGTACCAAAGGTGTCCTGTGAAATCGCAGCCTCGGGTAAAAGTAAGTACAGTCAAACCTGCTCAAGGGACCACCTGTGTAGATAGACCACATTTTTGTTTCCTTTAAAAATGGTGTCTCATTGAACCATGTACTGAAGGAAACTGTACATAAAGACTACCTGCCCATAAAGACTACTTTTCATGTTTGCTTTGGGCTGTTTTTATTTACAGATTTCTCTGTAATTTGATACAAGTGATTGAATTTTAATTTCACCAAATTTGGAAATGTTTAAATTGTTTTTGATTTTTGGGTGATACATAATTTTGCAATTGCAAACAATAGCCACTTTGGTATAAACAGATAATTGTTGATAGCTTTTCATGCCAGTATATCCATATGTACATGCATGTGACTTTACTTTTTATGTTTTTCATGGATTAAAAAAAAAAGAATTGTGCCATGAGAAGCTCTAGAAAGCACTAAAGACAAAAAAAATCGCCCAGAAGAAAATATCTCTTCTTTTTTAATGAAAATCAGTGCAGTGTCTACCTTGCCTCCAGTATTCTTATTACCCCCCTCTGTTATTCATTTTTAGATGTGTCTCGGAGTGAACTATGTTTGAACGGAGGAATGTGCATAGATGCAACAAGCAGTCACTCCTGCTTGTGCCAGGACGGTTACACAGGATCCTATTGTGAAGTTGACATTGACGAGTGTGCTTCCGCTCCATGCCACAACGGTAGGTTATCAAGATTGCCATCCAAGTGTGATTTTTCAGATGCAATCAAAATTTGTTGGTAGGACATTTGTTTTTAAATCTAAAACAGAGTGAAACTAAGAATAGGTGATTGCTCAAATTACAAGAGATTTCTTTTGTTGAAAGATGGACACTTAAGGTTAAAATGGGAGAGTGCAACAAAAAGAGAGAGAGAGAAAGAGAGATGAAACAAAGACAGATAAAGGATAAATAACAAACAAATACGAGAGACATACAAGAGTGACCTAAAATATTCAGTTGATGAGTAAAAGGATTGTCTCTCTTTACACCAGACTTTTTCTCTTCACTTCAATCAGGTGGTACGTGCACAGATGGTGTGAACAGCTACACATGCTCTTGCCTGTCTGGTTTTGAGGGTCCTCAATGCCAACAGAACATTAATGAATGTGCCTCCAACCCCTGCCATTATGGTCAGTGCCATGACATGGTCAACGGCTACACCTGCTCGTGTCCTGCCGGTACCCAAGGTAAAGAAATATGCAAATGTAACATCCCTTTTAGCCAGAAGGGCATTGACGTCATGTAAATCAATTTCAGTTACTGCTGTCAGAAGATACAATGACATTTTTTATTTTTAAAAAAATATTTTTGTTGTTGTTGTTGATTCAAAATGATTTTATTTATCATGCAAAAAGATAATACAAAAATAAATATATCACAACAAATATGCAATGAAACGATAAATATAATGAAAATAGCACGAGAAAAGAGGAACTAACTTGAAGCAGAGCTTGTTGAAGTGTTAGTGCCTCAGATGCTGTTTTACAATAAAACATGAACAAAGTATGCTTAGAAATCGATAAATAAACAAATAATATGTTGCTGGTGATCCAAAGTTATCTCGTTATCTGTTATCACTTACTCCAGGCTATATTTAGGCATTGTTTGCTATATAGAGGGTGCAAGTAGCTACAAGTAGTGCAGTCCTGCTTGAATATAACCTTGTTCTGACTATTAAACTGAAATTCCTCAATCCTTGCCCATAGGTACGGATTGCTCCATCAATCTGGACGACTGCTACGCCGGAGCCTGCTACCATGGGGGAGTGTGCGTGGACCAAGTAGGCACATACACCTGTGACTGCCCTCTAGGGTTCGTGGGCCAGCACTGCGAAGGTGACGTCAACGAGTGCCTTTCAGACCCTTGTGATTCTACAGGAAGCCAGGACTGCGTTCAACTTATCAATAACTATCAGTGCATCTGCAAACCCGGTTATACTGGTATGAAACCAGCATATCTCTCTGTCTCTCTGTTTTCTCGCTTTGTTTAATTTGTACTCAAGTTTGGTCAGATAAATGTACAATGTATGTAGTGATGTAATAGGGAATTTGAAGAAATTATGATCTCAACAGCATAGCTGTTTCTATTTCATCTTTATGTTAATCCAATGTCTCTACACATGGCATTCGGAGTGTGCTAGAACCCTAGATTGAACTAAACTGAAAGGCCCGAATTCACAAAGGAGGTTTAAACCCTCATTTACGTAACCCATGGTTTAGAATTAGCGCAAATTGAGTGTACCTTGCCTTGCACGCATCTAATATTGAACCAATGACTGTGTCGCGCTTAGATTGTGCCAATTTTAGACCATAAGTTAAGTAAATGAAGATTTGAACCATGGGCTAAATTTAAACCTATTTTGTGAATTCGGGCCAAAAGGTTTGATTGAACTAATGTCAGCGTGCTGCAAGATATTGTTTCCCTCTTGCCATTGTTGGTAAAAATTGATCTTTACCATTTGCCTATTGCATTTCTTAATGCTTGTGCAGTATGTCTTTCATACTTTTTTTTAATTGGTAGTTTGTATTTTATGGAAGCTTGGTGTTCATCTGATCTCTCTTTTGTTCTTCACCAGGTCAAGATTGTGAGCAAGAAATTCCCAATTGTCGGGACGATCCTTGTCAGAACAGCGGAACATGCTCACCAAGTGATGAAGGTTACCTCTGTGACTGCCTTATAGTAAGTTTGTCTGACAATGCGTTTGTTATCGCATGATTCCTGTAAATCATTCTGAAAGTTTATCCTTTATCCCTCCCTCTTTCTGATGTCCCACAGCCTCCTCTATCCATTTCTCTGATGAGTCCTTCTTCATCATCCCTTTCTATCTTTCACACAGCCTCATAATCACTCCCATCTCTTTACCTCCCTCTTACTTTTTTTTTCTCTCTCTCTACACCTCTCTTTCTCTCACTTTCACAAATGCAGCTATTGAATTTGTCAACATATTCACCTCTTCACATCCCTCTACCTATCTCTCTCTTTGTCCCCTTTCTCTCTCTCTCTCTCTCTGTTTACCTTGTTCTTTTATCATGATTACAATGACACAATGGATCATGTTATAAACAACCTTTTTTTTCTTCACTAATGCCATTTCCCTCAGGGTTTCAGCGGAGTCCACTGTGAAACCAGGCTCACATCCTGCGGCACCTTCCCTTGCCAGAACGAAGGCACCTGCGTGGAATCAGACTCTGACGATTATACCTGTATCTGCCCTTCCGGCGTCAGCGGTGACAACTGTGAGATCGACTACAACGAGTGTGGCTCCTCGCCCTGCATCAATGGAGGCACTTGCCTGGACGAGTACGGCCAGTACCGCTGCGACTGCCCGGCAACATGGAACGGTCACAATTGCCAGTTGTTTGACTCGACGTTTGCGGGAGGCATTGGAATGGACCCAGTGCTCCTAACTTCACCTCCAGAGACAACCCGAGCGGTCGTGCCTACCACCACAGAGCCACCTAGGTGCTCTCAGGAATGCCTTCAGAAGAAGGGAAACTTTATTTGCGATGTGAGTAATGCATTTGTCCCCAGATCTTGGGATTTAATATGTGGAGTGAGAACTCTGCTCTGCTCTTTTTTTTTACCAATGACCTTGTAATTATGGAGGAGAACCCATCTCTAACATGAGATTTCAGGACTACACACCCCCAAGAAAGATTACCGAGTCAGAGTCCTTTTTACATGGTGCACCCGCAAGCCTACTGTACATGATGAAAATGTTAGATTTTGATTACCAGTAGACCTCGTTTATGAAGACTTTATACAAGAAGTTGTGCTCTTGCACATGCTGACCCTATCCAATTATCAAATGTATTCATTTTGCTAGAGCAGTGCTCTCATTCCTGGAAGGTCCCAGGATTGGTAAGGCATTGATCATCATAACTCAAGTCCTTTTAAATGGTCTATATGTTTTAGGTCTCTCTTCTTACTTAGCAACATTTAATAACAATAATAAGATATAAGATTTCTTAGGTGCCTAATCAACTTAAAATCAAATGCTCCAGGCGCACACGGACAAGCATATGCTTCCTTTCATGTAAAATTCAAATAAAACCACCATAATCGATCGGTCAAAACTTAATTACCTTGAACTCTTCCAATCCCCCAGGATCACTGTAACACCCATCTCTGTGAATGGGATGGCAAAGACTGTTCCTTGAACCTGGATCCATGGGAGAACTGCACCGCTGAAAACATCCCTTGCTGGAACTACTTTGGTGATGGCAAGTGCGACAGAGAATGTAATACTCAGGGATGTCTCTTTGATGGCTTTGACTGTGCAGATCAGAAGCCAGAAGAGTGCATGTAAGTATTTCAATTTGTGGCTTGATTACTCCAAAGAGGAGAAAATTGTGACTTGTTCGCTCCCAAGAGGATACAATTTGCTCATAGTATTGATTTTTGCCTGGATACCTATCACTTGCATGTCTACTGACTTGTTTATGAAGTATTACTACGACCAATCCCTTGATTTCTAAGGTTTATTTTCTTTTAGTAGTGAATTACATTGTTGACAAAACAGGATGTCTGATGCATACTGTTGTTCACTTGTTTTGACAGGGACAACAAATTTTGTCTGGAGCGCTACGGGAACGGGTTCTGCGATGAGCAGTGTAACAACATTGGTTGTCTGTACGATGGACTGGATTGTGAGGAGATCCCAGAGTACGCCCATGGTGTGCTCATCGTCTACGTCATAATTGACTACCAGGAGATGCTCACCGTCAACAGGTCCCAGGTGTTCCTTCAAGACATGAGTGTTGTTCTGAACACCGTCGTCCTCTTTGCCCCAACGGCCGACAACCAGAACAAGATCGAGCCTTGGGAGAGCGATCCGAGAGCGGTCCGAGCGCCCGTCAAGAGGGATGTACTGGTCGTTAGCGGAGATGGAAGACTGACCGTGGAGAAAAGGGAGGTCAACTCTAACTCGGATGATGGGTGAGTTTGCTATGCGATGATTTTAACTGCAGTTTGATAATCTACCAGAGTGCACCATTGAAATGCTTTTCATGACAAATGATGCCCTGGAGATCTCTGACTTGGTCTGCTTCTGTAGGCTGCCATACTCACCATAAAAGAACTATAGTAACGCTGTCAACTTGTATATCTATATAGAGGACTTTCATTTTGTTTTCTTTGTGCTAGGTACTTCAACCATTGTTTCTGTGTTTTACTTCCTCTTCCAATAAAATGCCTGATAATATGATTATAATGTAAATCATAGTTTTAGATCGTAGAAGATTGTTAGGTTAGTTATACATTTGTTTTCTTTCTTTTAGATTTAGGATGCATTCAGTATTCTTAACCCATGATACAGTCTTTATCATTAATCCTATTGTATAATCGAGTAATATGCAATTGACACATTTCTTTTGGAAAATTAATACGACATCCACAACCCACAATCTACAATTGCCAAAAAACGTTTTTGATTCAACCCATCTTTTTCCTCTCCTCTGTTACAGCTCTAAATGCTTCCTGTTGCTTGACAACATCAAATGCCACGTTGATCGGCCTGGCAACTGCTTCGAGGAGGCAGCGGATGCCGCAGCGTACCTTGCGGCTTTGGTCACCAACGAGCTTCTCCCGATCAGTCTACCCATCGTGGGAGTCGGAAGTGAAAGTAAGAGTCTTGTGCCTCTGTTCTTTTTTAACCCTTTGGCACAATCCATGTATACATGTAGTGCATGAGCATTTTTATCAGTCCTTTCTTGCAGTTCCATGCAGTTGGAATAGCAAAGTCTTTTCTTCCATTAATAAATGACTACTGGGCATAATATCTTACCAAAATTAGTAAAGAATATTACAACTGTGCATAAAAGTGCTTTCATTTGGTTATCAAGTAAAATAAAGGACTTACTGGAACCAATAGCAGGTTGATTTAGTATTAAAGTTGATGATGGCTTCTTGTATATATAGAAACAGTATCCGCCTCTGCAGGGGGCCTATGACTTGGATCCTGCCACAATACTCTTGAGCTGCTGTAGTCCCAGTTTTCTGAACGCATCTTTCCGTTTTGACTATAAATCATAACTTCTTTATTTGTTACAGCTCCGTCGTCCGGGCCCACAAGTTCGAGTGTTCTGATAGCTGTTGGTATCATTGGAGGATTTGTGGTTGCCGCCCTGGTGGTGATTGCACGTAAGCGGTTGAGGACCAACGGGACGTGGTTCCCCAGCAACTTCGTCCGCACCTCCTCAACCAAATCAGAAACGCAGAAAGCCACCAGGTAAGGACAATCTCCAATGTCTAGATAAGACCAGAGCCATCTATACACAGAGTTTGGCCAACTTGGTTTCATTGGGTCACAACATGGAGTATATTCTTTTATTTTGTGCTTGGACCGGGTTGGCCAATCCCTGTGTAAAGATGGCTCTTGATAAGACTATATTCCTCCATTTTGGGCTGAATTTTCAATTCACGTAGCATTTATTTTCAGTTAGCATTATGTTTCTCATCTATTATTTGACTATGGATGCCTATGACTTCATAGACCACTACAGATAAATCTTGCGCTGGAAACAGTTCAATAATCATGAAGACTTTGGTATATTTATCCCATGGTGAATGCAATGTAACACAGGGAAATTATTTGTATGGCATATAACGTATGTAACATCTAGTGGTAAATAACTGTATTGTGTATTGTGTATATGTTTTTATTTGTTGTTGTTGTTATTTTTACCATGTACTTTGTCACTTGCCTACAGACCTCCTTTGAAAAGCAGGCCTTGTGGCTCTTGAAGGGACTACCCTGTATTTTAAAGATGACTGAAGAAATAAATAAATATACAAGGTGAAGGACTACCTACATGGTGCTTCTGTAAACTGTTAACATACACATCTGATGTGGTACCCTCATGTACAAGTCAAACTTCATTGCTATATTTTTTTCTTCTTATCCCTCCATCAATCTTATCAGGGAGTGTCCAATCGGCAACGAGTCCCCTCCGTCCACTATCTGCTCGTCCATTGATGCTGGTGAAGATGCCATGAATGTCTTAGACTACCAAGGTGCCAAGAGACAGAGGGTAAGTACACCCCCCCCCCCCCCCCCCCCCCTTTGAGTCGTCTCATTGGCTCTTCCTTGAGTTACTACAACTATGAGTGCCATCTTTAGCTTTGCCGTTTCTTACTAGCCATGCCATCATTGGAACGTGGAGAAAAAAACTGTCCAGAAGTTATTGTGAATGATATTCATTACTGCAATGACAGATAAAAGTATGTAAAGTGTACAGGCATATAAGGAAGGATGTAAATATACCTCATATTGGTGCAATGCAGTAATTTATCATGTAATTGCATTGTAAAAGAAAATGTCCAGTTATTCTGAACTTAGTATCAAATCGAACTGTAATAAAAGATGATAGTAACTGCACAGAAACAATAAGCATTGATGAGAAAGACTTATATATGAATATAGCTTTTTACATGTGATGAGCATTTTGTTGCATCTTGAGGAATTTGTTCGGTTGCCAGTATACATTAGTCAAACAAAGGTCTTTATTTCATGACGGTGCTAAGTAAAGTAATGAGTTTCAATTTCTATCCCGCCCCCCCCCCCCCCCCCCCCCCCCCCCCCCCCACTTCAACAAATTTAGATCTCCCAGCATAGTCCGACCAGTACCCTCTATGGCCAGGGTCACACCACCTTAGAGATGGACTCTCAATGGACCACCCTGACTAGCAACAGACTACCACACCCATCCATGGCTCTCACCCCTCCCCGGGACCAAGAACCCTCGCTCATCATCAACAAGGGTCCCGACGGCCTCACCCCTCTCATGCTGGCCGTCATGCGGTCAACGACGTTCACCAGCGACCAGGAGGAGGAGGCCAATGCCCACTTCATCGAGGACCTCATCACCAGGGGAGCAGACATCAATAACCGGACGGAGACGAGGGGCGAGACCGCACTCCACTTGGCGGCAAGGTTTAACCTTCCGGTGGCTGCGAGGAAACTCCTGGAGTATTCGTCCAACACAAATGCAGAGGATAACATGGGAGAGACACCACTGCACGCTGCTGTGAGGGCCGACGCCATTGAAGTCTTCAGGGTGAGAACCATTAACTTTCAGATTTCTTTTCCATAACAGATCTTGAATGTCCCCTGCTACATGTTATGTAAAGGAACGTGATCATACCTGTACAACTTATCTAGGCATACTTGTAGTAAAGCGTCAGTTACCCATAGATATGTTGATGTGCATGTCAATAGATATAGGCATGTGAATATACATGTTCATTCAGGCTTGCATAATTTTGTCACACAGCACATTGCAAGCAAGTTGCAAAGAACATGTAATATAAAGTAGAGCATAACTCTTGTATAAAGCACAGTGAATCAGTCTGCATTCTATCTTTATTGAATGAGTAGCTTTCGAAAAATATTGAATTCAGTCATAACCGGGTTTGAAAGAAATGCAATTTCTCAGTTGCCCAAATTATGGCATTTGCCTAATATTTGATCCATGCTTTTAACAAAATATTCTGCAATTTTCTTTCTGATAAACAGCTGCTGATTCAGAACAGATCCACTCAAATCGATGCTAAGACCAAGGCTGGTTTCACCCCTATGATCATCGCTGTCAGACTTGTGGTAGACAACATGGTGGAAGAACTCGAACTCGCAGGCGCTGACATCGCAGCCACGGATAATGATGGTGAGATAGCGATAAAACATGCCCCCTTTTCGTCATTTAAGTTATTAATATATTTATTTTTAATTGTTTACATGATCTGTTCTTAGGATTAGTCGAACAATATTTATGTTTATGTGTCCCAGCTGCTTAAGAAGCGGCCTGCAGTTATGATCCGTCATATGCGCCGAGAACAATTGATCCGGCAACAATTGATCCAGGCTTTCCGTCATCACAGCTATCAGGTTTATATTTAGGGTTCGGGTTGCAATTAGGTCTTACATCAGGTAAGTGTTGAGGATAGGGTTACATATAGCATTCAGTCTAGGATCAAAGTTGGTACTAGCTATCAGAAATTCTTTTGTAATTTAGCTTATTTCATGCATGTACATGTGCATGCATTCCCATTGTTACTTGCAAAATAGAAGGTCCAATTGTTTTTTCACTTCTGTCAAAGGAATTTTGTGTTTGATTTTCTTATTTCTCTCCTATTTTTATTCCAATGCACAGGTCGATCAGCACTAATGTGGGCCGCGGCTCTCAACCACTTACCGGCTCTTGAGTTCCTCCTCAAGAAGGGTTCCAACAAGGACTTGCAAGACAATCAGGTATGTTATCAAAATCTCTTCCAATTGCTTGCATCGATTTTTCACTACCAGAACATATTTCAGTTGCCACATTGCTCTATGTGTTTTGCGTTAGTACTTTCTTCCATATACCACATGTAGCATCATACTTGATACTTGACTACCCCTGTGTAAGTAGACTGCACAAAGTTGTGTACTTAGTCACATCGAATGATATTCAATTGTTTATTATGGATCAGTAAAGAAGGTGATAAGTACTCAAGGTTGAGCAGAGTTTTTTTGAGGTTTTAATTACATTTATGTTCTCTATGTAAATATTGAGATCGATTTAGTCCGTGTAAATCATTGTATGTCATGAGAAATTAGGATTATAAAGTGACATAATGTGCTAATGTAGAATTGATATGGAATGATTAATTATGTTTTCTTTGATTTTTTTTCTTTCAGGAACAAACGCCTCTGTTCCTCGCTGCCAAAGAGGGCCATGTGGACGCCGTGAAAATGCTCCTGGATCACGGAGCAAACAGGGAGATCACGGACCATCTGGACATGTCTCCGAGGGAGATTGCCAATAGGATGCGCCTCCACAATGTTGTTCGTCTCCTAGACACCTACAGCATGATGAGTCCAGCTCTCACCCCCAACAGCCACGTCACCAGTCCAATGGACATGCACAACGGAGAGCTTGTTGCGAACGGCTACTCCAACGGAGCCAAGCCTAAGAAGAAGCGGGGCACAAAAAATGGAGACGCGAGGGACGCGCGAAGAGGAGAGTCGAAACGAAAGGGGAAGAAGCGGCCCAATTCGGATGAGTCTCTGCCGCCACCGATGCCATCGCCACCTGACTCGGTGGAATCGCCTCTGGGCTATAACAGGACTCCACCTCCCGGAGGTATTTATTCGTTGCCTGTGACGAAGCAGAATGTGATGATGCCGGATCATTATCAGTTGAAGGAGGTCGGGAGGCATGGGCAAGGACCACACGTCGTAGACATGCGCCCGAACATGAGCAGTAGATTGTATAGCTCCGGGAACAACCCAAGCCCAGCTAAGGGGTCGATGGGAGCAGAGAAGATATGGCAACAAAACGGCATGTCAATGCATGTGCCTGACTCGCAGGTCCTGGTCCAAGGCAACACCTCGCAGCAGCCCATGGCCTTGATCAGGCAACAGGGTCCCAGCACACAGTCCCTGCAGCAGACCATGAGTCCAGAAGCCTGTGATTCTAGCCCTAAACCTTGCACTGCAGTTCCCAGTCCCGCCCTATCCACCCAATACAACATGGCTTCCAGCCCTAATCTCCCTGTAACAACCAGCCAAGCAACTCAATACGCCATAGCCAACAACATGTACGCCGGCAGCCCCCATCGGGGCACAGTACCTCAACAGATGCATAGTATGTATCAATCCCAAAGGATGAATCCTAATGCTTGTATCAGTGAACTGCCAAATGGCCATCCCAACTCGCCGGAGAACTGTATGCCAGAATACATTATAAGAGATGAACTCTTAAACCCTGCCAAACAGAACATGTATTTGTTAAATGCACCAAAGTTGTCAAACGGCCAGCACAGAGAGGCCATGTCGGATAAGACGTCATTCTCGAATCAACACAGCCACAACGGGAGCACGATGGACCCCTCCTGTACGTACGCCATGGGGATGACGGATCACTCGACCTTCCCGACGCCCTCGCCGGAATCCCCAAGCAAGTGGTCCAATCCATCTCCAATCTCAGCGTCGGATTGGTCCGGGTCAGAGGCCATTTCTAGCCCGCCTGTCCCTACCAACCAGCAGCAGATGAATGGACAAGAGTTACTCAATGGACATGGGCACACCGGCAGGTTAATGAATGGCATCGACTTACAAGGAGGAGCCTGCACAGGAGTTACATATATCTAAATAACAAACAAACATGCTTATTGTCAAGTGATAGACTCTGTTGGGAGAGAGAAATACAAAGGAAAAGCAACTTTGAAGTACATTCTGACTGTATTGTTATAATGATTGGAGCAACAAGCCAGAGAAATTGCTGTAAAATGTTCGCAGAGGTGATCGTCACATTATTTGCATGGAGATTGAAGTCCAGTACTTTTTTATTGAAATATGCTTCCGTAATGCTTGGTTAAAGCTGTTCCAAAAAAAGGAGAAAAAATCATCATCTTTGTTGATGATATTCTCTCCGGATCCCTTTCCTGAAACACACATTCCAATGTTTGTTTGACCAAATACATGTGAAAAACCAACAGCGCATTCCTGACATTCTTCGGACCAAAATCATGGTTTTTGTATCAAAACAACATTCTCGTTTCCATTTGATTAGTAACTCTAATCAAAGTCTTCATGACAAAGCATTCCACATGGAGCACATTCGATTCGATTCTGGACCACTTTTCAGACCAAATATCACAAATGTGTTTTGTTCATTTTTCCTTGTCGTAAAATGGAAGGGCCTTACTATGCATTTCCGTTTGACATGAACAATGTTTGAGATGTTAATGGATCCCTAGGGTTGTAAGTTGAAGATTGTTTTCTTCTTCAAACACAAGTATTAAATATTATATGTACTGAACGGAAAGCTGCCATTTCAATCAAAAATGTTCTTATTTATGCACAAAACTATGTTTTGGAGTAGTTCTGGCTCTGTGTATTTGAAATGACTACGATATGATAATGTACTATTTACAACGAGGCTGTGTACTGCGAATATAAACGTACTAGTGAAGTTGACCAAGTACTTAAATTTTACCATGCACTCTGTACTTATATTGTTCTATGCGAGTATGCGTTACTACCGAAATATCATTTCATTGTTGATTTGTACATGTATAAATGTCATGTAAGTTAATGTATATTATCCAACTGCCACAAACATACTATGTCAATGCTTTTTATAGGTGAAAGACTGATTATTTTGTTATTATTATATAATATAGAAGATATTTTTAAAGTATCATGTATTGTAAATTAGGGCAATTATGTACATTGAATGGAATTGATTGATTCGTCTGTCGTTATATCAGAAATTCTTTGTCATAGCAAAGGACATGTCACAAGACAATCTTCGGTAATGATGAAGTGTACAATGATAATTTTTTTTTTTTTTTTAAACAGAAGGAAATCCAAATGAGGTTTTAATGAAGTTACAAAACCAACAGATAATCGACACATATATCAAATCAAGAATCAAAACACTTTGGAAAAATGGACTCGTAGAATAGTTTCAAAAATGGTATTGTCTACAATGCCATTTTTTTCCTCTTAAAGAACATCGTCTCATTTGCCTTTGTGCATAATAAATGAGTATTTTTGTTCCATTTTAGTTGAATGTTACTGTTGTGATGAATGCATACTAATAGGCTGGAATGGGATGATTGTTCTCTACCTTTTTCAAATTTTATTTTCAACCTCAAAACTTTTATGTGTAAATGATCAACTTGTGCCTTGTTCTCGAGGGATTAGGGACTGGAGAAGCTGCAAAAACAAGCAATATTTTTAGTGGTACAGTGTACTTTGAAACCAACAAACACAAAATGTAAAGTCATGATTTCTATACTCTTCAAATAATAGTTTTCCGTCATTATTGACCTCAAATAGGAAATGGCTTGTAACATAAAATTTGTAATAAGTTCTGAAATATGAGCTGTTCACATATTTAGTGATTTTGGTCAAAGTTCTTTCCTATCAACATCATTAGATAAAAATGTAATCCATTTTTTTAGTCGGTATTGTTTCTCCCCCATCTTTTCTATCTCTGTAATATGTAACATTCGATGCCCTTTTTAAAGTGCCTATATATGTGTAAATAACTGCAATTGTACTTAAATGCTTTTTTTTAAAGATGACAACTCTTATAAGTAAATAGTTTTTGTTTATGTTTCTGATGGGGATATGGAAGTATTGTATGCAACAACCATTAATGGAAAATCATAAGTATTTTCCTCTTTTGTTTAAACGACAGCCTTGTTTTGTATTCAAAAAGAGCTCCCTGTTATGAAGTATGATTTTTTTTTAAATAAATAAGTGGCAAAGCTTATTTGGCTTTTTTCTGAGCTATGACGACTGTAGAGTGGTAATTTTTGTATATTTGTATATGTAAATTATGTTATATTATATATAGTATCTCCTATGTTTTGTATCGCTGTTGTAATTTTGGAATTTCCAGTACACGACGTAGCTGTCGGGAGAGTACTCGTTGTAAATTGTAACGTAGATGATGAAAATGTGGAACTTATTTATCCGAGAGTGGGAGTCTTTTGGAGGCATGGAAACTTCTTCACAAATTAAAATGGAACAGGGTAGATGAACAGAAAAACTTTCCCCAACCACTTTTGTTTTAAAATCTGAAAAATACTTTTGTTTGTTTTGTATCTTTATAACACTTTCCCAATTCATAAACATTTTTATTTTTATGTAAGTGAAATTTTATATCCAAGATATGATTTTTTTTGTTAATCACGTCAATCAATCAGAAAAATAAGTATTTATTTGAAATGTATGTGCATTGATAATGTGCATTTATATCTTGATAATGGACAGGATTTTTGTATACTCTGGCACTGATGAAAGCATTTTGATAGACATTGTTGACCAAGATTTTTAAAGAAATCCTCGACAATATTAAATTTGAAAGAGGGTGAGAGCAAGATTAAATCTTATATAAATATAAGGCAAGAAGGTACATTGATCCTGTCTTGCTTAATAAGGAATATGCCATTTTTTTGGAAGATGTACAGGTACATTCTTATACATGCAAACTGAAAACTTTCAAACGTGCCTTCACTGCCGATATACCTTGTATTTGTGATTTTGTGTTCATGTTTTTGTATTGCATTAGAAATGCCCCTGGAAAGTCTTGTTGCATATTTAGTATTTCCTTGTTTTAATGTAAAACGCAAGGTTTCTTGATCTACTGCTACTGATACATTTTCTAGCAGTTTATATATCTTTTAAAAATTTGTGTTGATTTCACTTGTGTCAGTTTTAAGATACCCCTTTGAAATATGTTAGTTTTTAATTGAAATCCTAATGATAAGTGTTATGAAACCTGCATCATAAGAGATTGTTCTATTAGAAGGCTCAGATATCTTTCACCTTGGACAATTTAACTTTATTATATCAAAACACCAAATTTTGACAGCTGTATATTTATAACAGCATAAATGGATGCACTTTTTGCACTAGTCATCCAGCATTTTTGCAGCACATATTGTAACTCCACATCACAATTCTTTGAAAAGATGTAAGGATGTACTGTATCTCATACCTATGTTAATAATATTTGGTTTTCATTTGCCAAACTCGAAACCAAACATCTCACTTTTTTAATACATGCTGTCATCTAATTTTTATAACCTTTTTAAAATTTGGTGTTTGATGTACATGTTTTGATTGGATCGTGATTCTTGAGTTACCTTTAACCAGTCAAGTCATTCTTAATCTCAATCCTGATTGTATTTGTTCCCACGTTTTTAAATTGCCAAAACGACTGTCCGTTTTTGATGTCCTTTTGACCCTGTTTTACCTTGAATCATAGTTTTTAAAGAAAATGTATTGTTTTTACTAATGAGACACCTTGTTGAAATCTCGAATCTAAATGACTTGCACCTTATGCTGTTGTAGAATTGTAACAACCATGTTCTGTTTCGAAGTACATGAGGGTGTTTCATCTCCAGGTTTAGAACCAAGTTTGATTTTGACAGCTGTAAGTTTGACTGTGGCTTCGTCTTAAAATCTATTTGTTCCAATACTTTGTGAAGCGCCCCCATGGTTTCATTATCCAGTGTTAGTTTGGTCAAAAGGCCCCAAGGCTATAAATGCTTTGAGAATATGTAATGTGCACTTCAGTTCTTGAAATCCTTAAAAATGTTAACTTTCTGCTCGATTATCTGCTTAATCTCTTTGTGATCTTATTTGAGGGCTATATTTATATGAGTTCTTCTGGGACAAATGCTAGTTGTTGCTTCATACTCATACATGATTACAACGTGCCATGCTAGATGGTGTATTATTGTTATTATGATGATTATCATAGGCCAATCATTTTGTTATACACCCATCATCCTATCTTGTTTACCTGTATTTTTTTTGTGAAGGGTTGTCAATAAAGTATCTGGATATTCAGATGATTTTAGATGAAAGCTAATTGATTGGAATGTGAGTACATTTTGTGTATTTATTTTGAAATGGGACATTGAGATAACAGGGTGTTGAAGACTTTGGAAGTACATTAAAGAGAGGATTTGTAAAGTGGAAGAGAGAGAGTGCGCAAGAGGCATTGAGACATGACTTTGAAGATCCAAGAGAGAGAGAGAGAGAGAGAGGGGGAGGGAGGGAGGGAAGAGAGGAGATATTGACCATGAGTTACAGGGAAATTAATTTTTAGATGAAAGCTAATTGGTTGTAATGTGTGAGTACATTTTGTGCCTGTATTTTGAAATGGGACATTGGGATGAGGGGGTCTTGGAGAAGAAGATGAAGTATATTAAAAAGAGGGGCAGTCAAGTGGAAAAGAGAGAGAGAGAGAGAGCAAGAGAGGCATTGAGACATGATTATGGAGATCCAAGAGAGAGGGAGAGGGGAGGGAAGAGAGGAGATATTGATCATGAGTTATAGGGAAATAAATAATTTTCAAAGGAGAACATGAAGGGGAAAAAGAAGGAAATAAAAAAAGAAGGTGGTAAAGGCCTTTTGGGGTCCAGACAACTCGCCACAAAGACAACCCGCCCCAAGACAACCCGCCACAATACCCTGGACATCTCGCCACAATATCCTGGACAACTCGCCACAGGCGAGTTGTCCAGGGTGGGGTGCCTTTTCGGACAACTCGCCACACTTTTTTCCCTTATGATTTTTGTAGATCTAAAATGAAAGGAAATTGTCATTTTTCATGATTTTCGTGCTTTTATAAACACAGTCATTACACAGTTGTCTGGTATTCGGCCTTTTGTTCTGTTTATGGAGAAAGAGAAAAGGGAAGACCAGGGGTAGATGACATTTACAGAGACTACAGGTGAAGAAATTCGGTGTCGTGGGGTGAATATTTGTTGAGGAAAAAAAAGCTACTTTAAATTTATTTATTTTTTAAATTAAAAAATGCCAATACAACGTAGGCCCATTTTCATGTCCAAGTTCAATTTAAACCAAAATACAATGTTTCAGTGTCATATAGCAACATTACATACTTAGCAAAGACTATTACCAGGCGCAGTTCTAGAATAACGTTTCATTAGGAGGGGAGGGGTTAGATGTTACTTGTGCTTCGCTTAAATTCAGATATAATCAAGAATTGGGGAGCCCACTCCCGCTCCCCCCCCCCCTCCCCCTTAGCCTCTAGAACTGCTACTGCACATGACCTGAATTTCATTCCACAACCAATTGAGGTTTCTAACTGAAAAAAACAACTTTTGGTTTAATCATTTCTATTTTGTTGTGATATTGTTCTTTTATGTAAAGGATTTAAAGAATGGTAGGCCCTTAAAACACTAATTTTGTCATTAGGAAAAAAAAATTATTAAAATTCTACCCCTTTCGGAATGGTTTAACTTTTGTTTCTGACCCCCAATTTCTACAGTGTTTTTTATGGCTGATAAGGGACCTTTCTTAACTAATCGGCCTAAGTCAGATAGTCTGGCGATGCTAAACGTGTACAAGGGGGTACAAGGAATAAGGGGACAGAACTCTTCATATACATAAAAGAGAGGGAGAGAGAGAGAGAGAGAGAGAGTGAGAAGATAATTATAATTTCGCAACTCATTTATAATGCTTATTATTAGGACCACTCCACTTTCTAAAGTGGAGAAGTCCAATAAGGAGAGAGAACAAAAGAGAAAAATTGCTATATGACTCATTTTTCTTTTAGGACAGCACTTACTAAAATGTGACTCAGTGTCATTGTTCTTATAAATCTAGAGCTAGGTTTCCGTCTTTTTATGCATCCTGTTCCGTTGAGACCTTTTTCAATACATGGATTGCGTCTATTCGATATCTGCAAGAGCAGTATATATAATACCGATATCCCCCAGTATATTCCTACCAACGAAAATGATCAAATTTGAGTCTGCGCATACAGACTGATCGGAACCGTGTCACATGATACAAGAGTTGTTGTCACCTGACTCACTAGGTTTTGCAAAGCATTACCGCATATTGCATGCAGCAATGCATCAGTTCTGGATCGACTCAATGCATTGGCCGAAGGTGGATCTTTGTGCTGGCGTTGATGCTTCTCGTGACTCTCCAAAGCTCCTAACCGGTCGGATTTTAAACATTTACTTTATTTGGACTCCAGGAATCTCCAAAACAGTGGAGGGATCAACTAAGAAGAAGAAGAAGTTGGGGCAAATTCTGACTTTTTTAAAGGCAATTTTTAAGAATGGAGTTGATTAAAAATGTACTGGTAACTCCTCCTTTCCTCTGCTTAGGCCTACTCATTTCTTTGTTAGTGTGTTCAGCGAACCCGCTTCCTCGATATCCATACAAGGAGAAATTTTTCGACCAATCTGTAGACCACTTCAACTCCGAAAGTTATGGGAAGCAGACCTTCAAACAAAGATATTTCGTCACAGGTAAGATTACAAATTCATCACCTCTGATAAAAAAAAGCAGATCATTTAGATCTAACCTCTAGAAATCTAGGCTCTATGTCTAACATTTGCAAATTTTGTTTTAATAAAAAATTCTTCTCCTTTGTTTCATTTTAACTTCTCAAGAAATCTTCTTTCACAATTAAACACAACATAGGGTCTAGCAAAAAAAAATAAAAGGTTTATCTTGTAATGTTGTATTTTTGTAAGTTGTATATTCTGACGTAATTGTTGCAAGATTTGTTTGTGCTCGAAGCGGCGCGCACGCACGTTTGTTCTGGTTCTGATTCGTGCATTGAACATAGCTGCCTGTACCATGCGCCCACATTACGCTAGACATTTTTACGGAGTGACAGAGTTTTCCACGTGTTCCTGATGATAATTCATGAGCAAACGTGCGATTTACATCGCAAAAATTCTGACCTCTCACAAGTTTTCGCGACTTTGATACTGCTTGAACATGATGAATACATGTGATATAAGCTAAAAATGGCTGATTTCGGATTTTGGATTGCCAACAATAGTGATTATGTGTAAAAACATGGGAAGGGTCACTAAATTTAGCATACTCCCTGTGATCCCTGTACGCTAAAATAATTACTATTGTCGCAAAATCAGCATCAAATTGGCAATGCTTCCCCAGGGAGTGGGGATGGTGCATGAATGAATCTGGTGATGGGGGTAATAATATCTGTTAAGCCCTTGGAGACGGTATTTCATATGAAGCACTATATAAATCCAGATTATTATAATTATTATTTCTGATTTAATTTAAATCGTCACTCTCTTTTAATATTTCAGATGATTACTGGCAGAAGGGCAGTGGACCAATCTTCTTTTACACTGGCAATGAGGGGGCTATAGAATCATTTTTTGATAACACCGGTTACATATTTGACATTGCACCAGAGTTTGGCGCTCTCATCATTTTTGCCGAACATGTAAGTTAGCTCCTCTAGATCTAAAGTCCTTTGATATGTAGCAATGTACTATTAAGATCACTGTCATCAAGATCAAGTTAAACTTTTAAATTCCTTTCTCTTCTACTCAAAATGTCTAATAATATCTTAAATTTTCTGCGATGAAAGAATTTTTTTTTTTTATGGAGGACATGCAAAAACTTGAGCACCAGAAAGGAAAGAAAATATTACTTAAAAAAAACACCCAAAAAAAAGAGTAAAAAATTTAAAATCATATGTCACAAAGTCATGATTGATGTGTTGATTCATACTCTCTGATTTAGGAATCAAATTAATCATAAGTTATTTAACCCTTTTCAATATTTTTTAAAGCTTTTATTATGGCAGTGTGACCATAGTTGGTGCGTGACCTAAGTTCATGCACAGTTCCAAAATATTGGCAAGATTTTGTCCGTTGCAGCGCACGCTGATCCAAAATGGAATTCATAGATCGCGATATAGCTGGAATTCTTTTGACAATAAATTTTCAAGTTGCGCCATTTGTAGTCAAGAATGTTGCTGTCCATTTGGTACTCATTGATCTAAATTAATTTGTGTAGAATATGAGGATTCATGGGTCCAATATTCCTTTAAAAAAATTGAAATGTGCGTGAACTTTGGACACCCTATCATACACTGTTTATCGTAGTTTGCTTCTCTCTCACTCAAAGCTACCCAGCCAATATTGGGTTCAATTTTTTAAATCTTTGTACTAATAAATTGTGCTTACATTAAAATATGTTTTGCTTCTTTTGACCTTTAACCTTGTCACAGAGGTACTATGGGAAGAGTCTACCGCTCGGCAACCAGTCTTTCACCCCGGCTAACCTAGGCCTGTTAACGGTAGAACAAGCCCTTGCAGACTATGCGACACTGATCACAAGCCTGAGGGAAGAGCCAGGGTTACAGGACTCACCTTTGGTGGTGTTTGGTGGAAGGTAAATACCGGTAGTCAAAATTGACTTGGTCCCACAATTAGGGGTCCAGGACTTGCCTTTGGTGGTGTTTGGTGGGAGGTAATATACACTGGTCAAAATCGACTCGATTAGGGGTCCAGGGGGGTGTTTCACAAAGACTAAGATCGACTTTAAGTTGGACTTAAATATAACAGGCCATTCATGCTGCTGGTTTGCTCTCATGCACCATTGGTCTCTCAATTATGATCTTTAGATATTATTATTTTCTTCAATAATGAACCTTTAAAAAAGCTCAATTCTATCTTGTGTGACCATGATTTGTACGTCCCTTGAGAGACCATTGCCGGTAAACGGTGACAGCAAACATGCCAGGCATGCCATAGTTAAGTCCAACTTATAGTCAATCTTAGTCTTTGTGAAACACCCTCCCTGGACTTGCCTTTGGTGGTGTTTGGTGGAAGGTAAATAATACACTAGTCAAACTTGATTTGGTCCCACAATTATGGGTTCATATGGTGGGAGGTAAGGGTTTATTGCTGTTTGGTCTGCACCCGATTGGTCTACTACCCGATTGGTCTATTCCCCAAATTATGGTCTACACCCTGCCCGTCTACTAATTTATACACATGGGGGGTGTTTCACAAAGATCGTAAGTTGAACTTATCTCTAAGTTGGACTTAAAAATTATGGAAAGCCATTAGCATCTTTGAAAATATTTTGTAAAAGTTATTTTGAAAGGCATTAATTGTTTATTCAAATCATTCATATTTTCTATCATCAAGGAGATTTCATGTTCTGGATGTGGAATTTATAAAAAGTCTAAAATACTTGAATTTCTGCTTTTGAATATATTTCATTTTAAGACTCCAATGGCTGTCCATAATTTTTAAGTCCAACTTAGAGTTAAGTTCTACTTAGGATCTTTGTGAAACACCCCCCTGGTCTAATAAGCAATCAATCATAAATAATAATGATCATCAAATGATTATCACACCTTATGGATAGTAAACAAAGTGGGCATTAGATTAACTAGGGATAATACTGGAAATTAAACTAAATGAGCAATAGACCAAATGTTAGGAGAATTATTGGAGATTAGACCAAATGGATATTAGCCTATTCATTAGACCAAATGATAAGTAGACGTATGATTATTAGACCATTTGGATAGTAGACAGGCTGTGTGTAGACCATATGGGAATAGACTAATTGGGTAGTAGACCAAACGCCAATTCACTGAAGGTAAACCCAATGGTGTCATTTCATATTCAAAGAGTAATACACTGATGATCTTTAGTGAAGTTCTAACAAATTGACGTACTTTTCTCATTATTTCAATAACATTCCCACAAAACCTGACCCTACATGTACATGTATATGCATAAAAACAGACATAAAATTGGCTCTAGATTTATCCCTATTTAGGGGTTAGTGTATACAAATTCACCAAAAAGAATATTACATGTATGTTTTTGCAAGAACAAAGTACAAAAGTATGCATTCACGTGTTTGCATCCATTTTAATGATATGGCATTGAAGGTTAGAACAATTCATTGCCCTTTCGAAAAATGTACCCTATTTGTAAATCTGCAAAGAATTACTGTTTTTACATGAAATTTCTAAATATTGTGTGTTCACAAAGTCAATTTAAGTAAAATCATGGGGGAATGTATTTTATGAGTTTAGTAACTACAAGTGTAACAAAAATATTCATTTTCTTTTTCAAATCAGAGCCTTTTTTAAATAAATGTAATCCTTCCTTCCCTTTCCTTTCCTTTTCCTTTAGTTATGGAGGGATGTTGAGTGCCTACATGAGGATGAAATATCCCCATCTAGTGGCAGGTGCCCTCGCAGCTAGCGCTCCTGTATACAGTACAGCTAATGAATCATCCCAAACCTACTTCTTCCAGACAGTCACAAAGGTAGATTAAAGACATCGTTTAACAGTGTTAAATCTGAGATGCATGGCCCTTCGTGTTATCAGTGTCTGTGATATGGTGTAGTATTGGAGCCCTAAAAAAAAATTGCGCTTTAAAATAATCATGAATAATAAAATAAAAATAAAAACAAATTAAATATCTTTGAGTGACCGGTTTTACCATAATCATTTTCCCCAATAGACTGTAGTGTTATAAAAACCATTAGGAAAACAAATTATGAAATTTTGATTTCCAATCATAAATATCTTGATAAGCTAGGCGATCTGCTTGTAAAAGTCATGGGGTTCCTGACTGACCTAAAGGTTTATAATCATCATTGCAGCATGAGCTAAAACAAGGATTTTGTTTCAGAATCTGAGACAAAGATTTTAAAGGTGGCATTCACTTTGCAGTCTCTTTTTGTTGTTGTGGTTGTTGTCCACATCACTCAGAATTAGAGGCAATTTGAATGAAAGCCCAATAATATTTCTTTTGGTAAGCTATATAAAATTGGCTTACTTTGAATCTTCGGGTCATCGTGTCAGGTCGGTCGGTCGCGTACCCAACCTTTTGTGAAAAAATGCCCCTTTACTCGCCAAATGTTGGGGCAGTGTTTTTTCATCTACGAATGGTCTGATCCAATTTACCTGACACTTTGTGAAAATCATACAACAAATCTATGAAGGGTAGCGTCCTTAACAGGCTTAATCTTCACATAAACTTCCACTTTTGTTACACGACCTTTCGTGAAGCGAAAGCTTGAAGATCATGTGAAGATGTCGGATTTGAAGTAAGCCTATAAAATCTAACCTAAACAATGACAATCGGGTAACCAAGAATCCAAGAACACATTGGTTTTGTTTCTTTAAAAGTTGGTGTATAACTGTAAGAGCAGAAACTTTCACTTTTTAGCAGAGGACGTTTTCGCAGCATTAAGCCTTCGCAGTGTTAAGTTTCAAAATGTTTTGTAGAAAACAAAAATGTACAAATGTGATTTCCACTCTCGATAAGATGTTGAAAAATTTGCTTGAACACCTCAATTAAGGTTTTCCCTCATTTCACAATGGATCTATGCACAATGTTACAGCATATCTTCTATGTTTGATTATTTTCAGATTAATGTTTCGATCGTATTCAGAGTTTCCCTTGTCTTTTCCTTTGTTTTTCCTATGAACAGGATTTCTATGATGTGGATACCAATTGTCCGGACATCGTGAGGGCAGGCTTTGCCACGCTGGATCAGTTGGCAGGCCAGGGAACATCAGGTACTGTGTATTTCTTTAAATGGGATGTCTACCCTAATATTAAATAGGAACAGTAAAATGAAAGAAACAAGGTCAGTGAAAGTTTGAGGAAAAAGCAAATAAAAATAAGAAAGTGACCGTTTGAAGGAACGATCAAACACAAATTGGCACTTCTGTGACGTATCTTGAGGTCCTCTCACATTTTCCCTGAGCTCAAAAACTTAAATATTCTATATTTCCCTCAAGAAATTTTCAATCATGCATTCACCCTAAATATAATTATTGCAAATACGTTGATATACAACCACTGTATAAAACAGGTTTATTCAGGCATCAATAACTAAGAAAAGGTAAGTTTATAAAATCTTCTAAACAGAGCAAATTGGAGAGGAGATCGCAATATGCATCACAGTGTTGCCAATTTGTGTTTTACGAATGACAACTTCAAATATTCATAAATTTCCTATTTCCAATTGTTTATTGCTCAAACTTTCACAAATTTTTTTTCTCTCATTTTATTAAAACGAAGATAATATCAAGGTGAATTTTCCTTTAATCAGACCTACCGGTAGTGGCAAGAAAGGCCATGCGTGCACCACCATTATTTAAAATGCATAATTACAACCCCAAAAAATTATCAGATTTTGGGGGTGAAGTCAGTGGTGTGAATATTTTGTGTAATCACTTCTCTAGTCATAATGATATCTATATAATGCTTTCCCAAATCCTCTCATTTTGTTTGAATAGCGAAAAAACGTGCCCTTCCAAATAATGATCAATTTTCCTTTAATCTTTGAATTTTCAGTGACAATTGTTTTCGTTCATTAAATTTTTGAGTGAAAATGATACCCAATTCAATTATACACCAGCAGTCCCTGTATACAGTGTCACAAATTATCTAATTTGATTTCTTTACTGCTTCACACTGCACAGATTTAAATCGAACACAAATATAACGCAAAAAAGAAGTTTTTTTACTTTCTTTCTTTCTTTAATCAGAAGAATGGAATCTCACAGAGGATACAGGATCATATCTTTCTCTGTCTTATTCTTGCTATACATTTAGGTCTCAACAAAATCAGTACTGCATTCCACCTGTGCAAGTCTCTGGTCTCCAAGGCTGATTACTATCATCTGCTGGGCTGGATCAGGAACTCATTTACCTACCAGGCCATGTTGGATTATCCTTACTCTGCCTCGTTTATGGGTAGCTTACCAGCAAATCCTGTGAATGTAAGTAGTGGGTTTGTGAGGTAGACCAGGAACTCATTTCTCAAACTATGGTGGACTATCTATATTTCCTAACCCATAGGTAGATTTTCTATTCTAGACTGTGTTAGACCATCTGTAATTTGCCCCATTCATCATGGGAAGCTTACCAGCTAATCCTGTGCATGCAAGTAGTGGGTCTGTGAGGTAGACCAGGAACTCAATTCTGGAACTGATGTAGACTA
This sequence comes from Strongylocentrotus droebachiensis, assembly GCA_035222895.1. Lineage (NCBI taxonomy): Eukaryota > Metazoa > Echinodermata > Echinoidea > Camarodonta > Strongylocentrotidae > Strongylocentrotus > Strongylocentrotus droebachiensis. Next base: position 5,392 of record JAVYIG010002483.1, on the reverse strand, counting down.
TCTATATTTCCTAACCCATAGATAGATTTTCTATTCTAGACTGTGTTAGACCATCTGTAATTTGCCCCATTCATCATGGGAAGCTTACCAGCTAATCCTGTGCATGCAAGTAGTGGGTCTGTGAGGTAGACCAGGAACTCAATTCCGGAACTGATGTAGACTATCTCTATTTCCTAACCGATAGGTAGATTTTCTATTCTAGACTGTTAAACCATCTATACGTTGCCCCATTCATCATGGGAATCCTGTTAATGTAAGTTGTGGGTTTATGAAAACCTCTTTTTATTCCAAACCATGTTGGACCATCCTTGCTTCATTACATAGACCAGGAACTTCATTCAATTCCAGACTATGTTGGACTAGCCCTAGCCTGCCTTGTTCATGAGAAGTCTCCCAGCTACATTATACTCTAGTTTATTCAAGCTATGACGGAGTAAATGTAAAGGAGATAGACCAGCAACTCCTTTCTCTTCCGGAGTCATACGTCTACCTTCTCAGACATCCCATTGAAATGTGTGTTATACAATTAACATGCGTATCTAAGGGATGTCCACAAATTTAGACTTATGATGGTTTCAAGAAACTGGCCCCTGCACACAATCCTGTAAATGTGAGGTACTTCAAAATCCCTATCATATTATTATTATCATTATTGATATTACAGAAACTTGCTTTAGTGACCACCTGTCTACAAAGACCACTTTTTTTGTTTCCCTTCAAAACAATTTCTCATTGAAAAATGTACTAAAGGAACCTGTCTTCAAAGACCACTTTTTGTGTTTCCCTTTTTTTTTATGGCGGTCGCTATAGACAGGTTTGACACATACAGACTTAGCGCCGTTTCGTTGACAATTAGCCGTAGACGAAAGACTTCATGCATGGCTGATTGTCAACGAAACGGAGTTAAGTCTGTCGTCAATTCTGCTTGTTGCTACGGCAGGCAGCCAGTGAAAACAAATTTGTTAGATAAAATTATGGAAATGCAAGCACTACTTTAAACAAACAGAACTCTGTCATTCCTTGCTCATTTTTCATGATTGAGGTGTCATATGAAAGGGCAGAAACTCAACTTTCTAGAAATGTGATTTTTCTCTTTGAAATTCAGATACCATCCGCCAAATGACTTTTCGGTTTCCTCTCTTTAAATTGATTTTAATCACTCATGCATGAACTATGCGCCATATGAGTTGCATCAAATGAAAGAGGAGGATCTAAGTTTTCCAAATATGTGTCATTTATTAATTATAAATGTGACTAAGTTATGATAAAACATTGATAATTCTCGGTTTCGTTTTTCTGGGATGCACTGTATATATTACCTTCTCATTTCTTACTTAGGTTTCTTGCCACATGTTACTGAATGCGTCAACACCATTGGACGGACTAGCTCAGGCTGCAGGTAAAGGAAACTCTTGGTATTTGGTCACACCTTTATATGTTTGTTTTAATTTCAAGAAAAAAAAATGAAATAAATAATGGTTGAAGTTGTATTCAGTTTGTATCATTGTAGAGTATATTTTTGCATTTGTTTTCATTAAAGGTAATGCAAAGTTTTGGGAAATTTTGAAAATTGGATGGATAGTATTTCTTTAATGTTTTGATATTATTGGATGCCCCTGTGGATATATTATAAGCACTAGAAAATTTAGCCTCTAAAACACTTCTACTTTCGAGATTTTTTTTTAGAGAAATTTGATTAACGCTAAAGTAATACTAGTCTTGAGAGGGAGCTATTCAACATAAAGAGTTTATTATTTACACTTTCATCACTTTAGGCTCGATTTCAACTGCGACAACGATCATTTAATATTGTAAAATTGCATACGGTATGCTTCCAATATGTTCATTTGAACCAAATTCATGACCCCATACCAAAACTTTGTATTACCTTTAAGATGGTGTGTTAGCAAAATAAAATTTGATTATTACAATTTAAAAAAAGATACTGGTAATTTATACCCTTTTCTAACTGCACCGATTTTCATCGGATGCATCTGGACGCATCCGATGAAAGTGCCAGTTAGAAAGCAATAGAGGAGAAAAAGGCGATTAAATAGCCGATGAAAAGAAGGCGGTTAAATTCTTCTGCTCAAGAGCAGGAGAAATTCTCATTCTATCGGTGTGACACCGATGAAAAGGCGATTAAAACAGCGATTAAAATGGTCAAAGGTCGCAGTATACGCGCGCTTTATCGTAACCAGCTGTGTTTGTTGACTTATGGTTGAACATGCTGCATGCTAGCTAGATGGAGCGCGGGCTTAATAATTACGCAATAATTCTTCACTTCCGGCATGGGCTCGCCACAGCGAGAGAATTTCATCGGCAGTTAGAAAGCAACAGGGGGAAAACTGCGGTTTCACCTTTGTTTACATAAGGAAAATTCAATCGGTATTTTCATCGGTGTGACTCCTATAGAGTGCAGTGAGAAAAGGGTATTAGAAACAGATCAAATCAAAGATCTCTGAAAAAGAGAAAACATATATTAATAGCCCTTAAAGAAATGCTGCTTTTGTTGGTCCTGTAATCAGGATTAGAAAATGGGTGGGGTTTAAGAAGGAGTTCATGACAGTGCAAGCCGTCTGAATTTCCAAGTCATTCTCACTTCTTTTCTCCTTAAGGAGAAGAGAGAGGGGAAACTACCTCCAGATCTGTTTGCTGCAACTCTTGTATAAGACATTGATTCACTTTTAACTGGCCTTTCGAATTTGATTTTTAAAATTTTTAAATAATGAGTTTTTAGTGATTCAAAGATTGTAAATCATCAAATGAACCTTCACTGTTGATTTTTGGCTGATTCAGTTAGACAACTTTGCTTCATATCTCATTATTTCTACATTTTTTTTTTTTTTTTTTTTTTTTTTTTTTTAAATAATTCAGGCTTGTTTTACAACACCAGCAGCACACCTCTGCAATGTTTTGACATCTTTGCCGAGTTCATCCAGTGCGCAGACCCAACAGGATGCGGACTAGGTACTGATAGTACAGCTTGGGATTATCAGGTGCGTTTCTATGATCTGTGATGACTATCCATGCTTTATTTGTACAAAGATATAGCATTTTGCGGGCATATTTTTTTTTTAAGGGAAAGATGGTGTAATCGCAGCCTTTGGGGCCACCCCCTCCCTTCAATTCAATTCAATTCAAATAATTTTATTTCTGTTACTCAATCAAAACATTAAAAAATACTTATACAAAATTAAAATCAATTAATATTTGCAATATAACATAGAAAATGAAACTTATTTGTAATTGTACAATATTAAATGTTGATAAGTAACCAAAGCATTTTAAGAAACAAGATATATGAGCATAATAGTATCATAGATTAAGTCAAATTCTAAAATCAGAGCTTATATTTGTGTGAAATGCTCAAAAACGTGTGTGGATTACTCAACCCTTCTGATAGGCCTGCACCTATTTGGAAAGAGAAGGAAAAATAAATACCGGTAAATGGAAGAAAATAGAGAAAAATTGAATAGGGAAATACAAATTTATTAGATCAGTGAATAAGACTTAAAACATGGAAATCAATAAGACATACCGGTACTGTTTACATGTATGTACTAATATATAGCATATGTGGGTGGCTACCATATTTTTGTGGTAAATGAGACTTAAAACATGTAAATTAATAAGCCATACTGTTTATGCATTAATATGTAACATATGTAGGTGGCTACCATATTTATATTCAAGTGACCGATTCATATTCCGAATCAGGTCAACTATAATAATAGTGTAAACTTGTAGAACGCACACACCGTCCAGGGGCGCTCATGGCGCTAGAGCAGCAACAGTTCTCTTTAATACCAGTAAAGTAAACAATTTTGCAATATCCATATCAAATACTATTCTTCATTTTCTCCTGTATTATGTTAGGCATGTACAGAGATTACCTTGCCCGCCGGAAGCAATGGCAAGACGGACATGTTCCCTGACCTGCCCTTTACTCCCGACATGAGGACGTCCTACTGCCAGAGCGTATACAACGTGACCCCGCGACCTGATTGGCTGAGTATACAAGGATTTGGCAAAGGTGAGTTAACATACAGTAAAACCTGCCTTTAAAGACCACCCAAGGGAGACGAGAAAAGTGGTCTCTATTGGCAGGTGGTCTTCATGTACAGGTGCCTATAGTACATGTTTCTTCATTGAGAAACCATTTTCAAGGGAAACAAAAAATGTGTTCTTTGTAGACAGGTGGTCCCTGTTAGTGATAGCAGTGCACTTTTTCTCTGTTTATAAATCTTCAAAGTATATATAGTATATCTGTAAAACGCTTAGAGACATTTGAATTAAGTGCTTTATAAAAGCGGAATATTATTTTTATTATTGAGACCCCTATATCAGTATTATACAGTTGTTATAGAATAAGTACTACACAAAGATGGAAGATAACATCAATTCAAATTGAACGCATCAATTAAAAATATACGTCACCACCTTTTAGGTGATACATGTACAGACCAAATTTCTTACATTTTTGTTTTACTCTGTGTTTACTAGGGAACTAAATTTCTTACATTGTCAAAATGTTCTGTGTTTAATGTGCCATTGGTGATGTACATATATCATGGTGAAAAATAAAGAAAACTGAAATCAGAGACACACTTTTGGCTATATTGTTGCCAATACAGCATGTTACCACCCCCCCCCCCCCCCCCCATGTAGTACTGTCTGTGTATGGGGAGAGTTGAGTTGAAGAATCCCCCATTCCGGATTCTTATTTCTCTTTTTGACTGACCTGTTTTCTGTATATCCAGGTCTAGCCAGCTCCTCCAACATCATCTTCTCCAATGGTTTACTGGATCCATGGAGGCTAGGAGGGGTAGCAGAGGACCTCTCGGAGAGCATCATTGCGATACCGGTCCCTGGTGGAGCGCATCATCTAGATCTCAGGTACCAGTAGTATCCTCTTTTTATACTATGTTTGTGAAAGCATTATTGCTTTCTGGTGGAGTGCATCATCCAGATATAAAGAACCTATACCATCCTTGTACTCTATTGAGTCAAATGATTTTATTTCTCATGCAAAACATAATACAGTGAATAAGTATATTACAAAAAAATATACAATGAAACGAAAAATAGAGTAGAAATAGCACGAGAAAAGAGGAACTAACTAGAAGCAGAGCTTGTTGAAATGTTAGTTCCTCAGATGCTGTTTTACAATATATCTTGAACAAAGTATACTTAGAAAATGAATTCCGTATTTGCCGGCGTAAAGGCCGCAGTATTTTTGGAAGAGAAAATATCAAAAAGTCGGGGTGCGGCCTTTAAGGCGAAACAGTAAAAAAAAAAAAAAAAAAACTGAAGTCAAAACTAGCACGAATTTGCCCATATGGGACTACATGCGGTAAAATAACTATATGGTGGTGTGACCAAAGTTCGC